>OY757013.1:112559585-112645702 GCA_963580285.1 Lucinisca nassula | reverse complement strand
TTCCAGTTCCAGAGATGAAGAATTTAAAATCTTTTTAACCATATTATATGGGCATGGCAACTATCCTGGTCATTTGACCCAGATCCTTAAAAAAGAGGCGATTCTAATGAGTACACACAACAAACATTTTTATCATAGAACACCAAAAAGATCTCCCAAAATTAACCCAGTTATGCCTCCTGGCAGTAACCCTCAGTGGCTCGAACTACCCCGGCCTCGAACAGATTTTCATTGTCCTAAAGGTGTTCGACCCACTGAAGTTTGACTAGTAAGTTTGGGTTGATAGACAACTAACACAAAAACTTATGCATGCATAGAGGATGTTAATATTCAAACAACAGAGCCTTGTTCAAACAAAGGGATTCATCTGCTGTTTGTACATAGACTTAATTTCAAAATCTTCATTACAAGAAGAAATTGATTTTATGGTGTCATTGCAAGAAGAAATTGATTGTTTGGCATTATCTGACATTAATTCTTATCCTGCTGAATATATAAACTCAGCAACAACCATTAACAGCTATCAGCCAATCAGATTACTTGATATGTATCTTAATTCAATTCACAAACTGCATGGCAAACAATGTAGATCTTCTGATCAGAGACCATATGATCTGTATCTACACTGTTTGCAAAGATAGAGGTTGTCGTGAACAGGAAGATAAGGTTGTTATTGGCCTAGAACAAAATTTTTTGAGTTTGTTTTGCTGGCAGAAAGACATCTTGCTTATGCCTCACTGAGGGAGTCTTAACCCTTGACCTGCTAAATATTTAAATATGCCACACCCACTACCAATTATCAACCAATCAGATTAGTTGATGCAAATTATTGCAACAAATTCCCAATCTGAACGACAAACAATGTAGATCCTGATCAGATGGCTCCATCAGAAGCCATCTGATCTGGATCTACATTATTTGAAAGATAAGACATGTACAGGCTCAGCAGGACAAGGGTTAACAAGCATAAACTATTTTTGAAGAAACTGTTACTAACAACAGAAGCTTCCTGCCTGCTATTCTCCGCGTGACTATCACTATCTACAAAATCCTGGTACTGTCAGTCGAGGAATAGTAGACAGTGACTGTTTTTGTTATGAACAGAGCAAAGCTTATGGGTCTTAATCCATTGTATGCTTGTGGACTCTTCCACTGCTATATGTTCGACAAGTCCATTTGTCATATTAATAATAAGGAGTTTCAGGTCTATTTTTTGGTTTTTATTCTATTTTTAGGGGAAAATTCTGTCAGCAAACAGTGCAGGCCCTGATCAGACTCAGCATTCTGCAGCATCTGATCTGGACTGCACTGTTTGCCAAGGTACCCCTTTAGGGGTTTCCCCGCATGCAATGTGTTAATGGTAAAATAGCTAAAATAGTCAGCTATGTCACTATCATCTATTTGTCGTCAGACTGTACAGGTAGGTTTGATTCTGCGGCATCTGGTCTGGGCCTGCACTGTTTGCCAAGGTACCCCTTTAGAGGTTTCCCTGCATGCAGTGTGTTAATGGTAAAATAGCTAAAATAGTCAGCTACGTCACTACCAATTATTTGTCATCAGACTGTTCAGGTTTAGGCTTGATAGCAGCGCTAGTCTTCTACCTGTGACATAAGAGCAGTGTAAAAGTAACATCTAAACTGGGCTTGTGTACTGGGTCATTGGCGAACAGTTCAGACCGAGATCAGACCCCGAATATCAATGCTGCATCTGTTCAGGGTCTAAACGGCTTGCTTAAAATACTATTATTTATGGGTAAAACAAAACAGTTTTAGTCTCGTTCAGGACTATTTTCCACGACTACACTCAAGAGACAATCAACCCACCAGTACTCTCATTGCCCGGCCCCCGCCCATCGGGGCTTGAAGAAATAAATGCTTCCACGCAGAGCTGAAACCGACCCACACACGAGTACTGGTAAACCGCTTAGAGGATCTAAGCCTGCCCAGGCAAAGCGGTGAGAGTGTCAGACCGTCCATGCTCATAAATCCTATTGGTTTCATTGGGAGGCAGAACTTGAGATGTCATTTCATCTCAATGTCGGGTAAAAGTCCCACAAAATTGGAAGCAACATCTCCAAAATGACCTTTACAGTGTTGACAGGGACGTTAAACCTCAAATCAAACAAACTTTCAGTGCCAGCCTAGGTAGCTCAGTTGGAAGAGGCCATCTGATCTGGATCCATATTGTTTTTCATTCAGTTTATGAATTTGTTGCAATAATTTGCATCAAGTAATCTGATTGGTTGATAATCAGTAGTGGGTGTGGCAGATTAAAATATATAGCAGGACAGAGTTTGACGATGTAATGAAGGAAGTGGTCATCACTAATTTCAGCATTGTCATCGCTTATGTTCAGCATTCTCATCAATGATGTTCAGCATTGTCATTGCTAATGTTCTGGCCTCCGCCTATCAGGGCTTGAAGAAATAGATGGGCTGCATGATGCTTCCATGCAGAGCTGAAACCGACCCACAAACGAGTACTGGTAAACCTCTTAGAGGATCTAAGACTGCCCAGGCAAAGCAGTGCGAGTGTCAGACCGCCCATGCTCATAAACCCTATTGGTTTCATTGGGCGGCAGGACTTGAGATGTCATTTCATCTCGATGTCGGGTAAAAGTCCCACAAAATTGGAAGCAACATCTCCAAAATGACCTTTACAGTGTTGACGGGGACGTTAAACCTCAAATCAAACAAACTCTCAGTGCCAGCCTCAGTAGCTCAGTCGGGAGAAGCCATCTGATCTGGATCCATATTGTTTGTCATTCAGTTAATAATTTTGTTGCAATAATTTGCATCAAGTAATCTGATTGGTTGATAATCAGTAGTGAGTGTGGCAGATTAAAATATATAGCAGGACATAGTTTGATGATGTACTGAAGGAAGTGGCCATCACTAATTTCAGCATTGTCATCGCTAATGTTCAGCATTGTCATCGCTAACATTCAGCATTGTCATCGCTACTGTTCAGTATTGTTATTGCTTATGTTCAGCATTGTCATCCATGTTTTGCATTGTCATCACTTATGTTCCGCATTGTCATCGCCAATGTTCAGTATTGTTATTGCTTATGTTCAGCATTGTCATCCATGTTCAGCATTGTCATCACTTATGTTCAGCATTGTCATCGCTTATGTTCAGCATTGTCATCACTTATGTTCAGCATTGTCATCACTAATGTTAAACATTGTCATCACTAATGTTCAACATTGTCATCACTAATGTTAAACATTGTCATTACTTATGTACAGCATTGTCACCACTTATGTTCAGCATTGTCATCACTTATGTTCAGCATTGTCATCACTTATTTTCCGCATTGTCATCGGTTATGTTCAGTATTGTCATCACTTACATTCAGCACTGTTATTGCTTATGTTCAGTATTGTCATCACTTACATTCAGCACTGTCATCAGTTATGTTCAGTTTTGTCATCACTTACATTCAGCACTGTTATTGCTTATGTTCAGCATTGTCATCACTTACATTCAGCACTGTTATTGCTTATGTTCAGCATTGTCATCACTTATTTTCCGCATTGCCATCGCTTATGTTCAGTATTGTCATCACTTACATTCAGCACTGTCATCAGTTATGTTCAGTTTTGTCACCACTTACATTCAGCACTGTCATTGCTTATGTTCACTATTGTCATCACTTACATTCAGCACTGACATTGCTAATGTTCAGTATTGTCATCGGTTATGTTCAGTATTGTCATCACTTACAATCAGCACTGTCATTGCTTATGTTCACTATTGTCATCACTTACATTCAGCACTGTCATTGCTAATGTTCAGCATTGTCATCGGTTATGTTCAGTATTGTCATCACTTACATTCAGCACTGTCATTGCTAATGTTCAGCATTGTCATCGGTTATGTTCACTATTGTCATCACTTACATTCAGCACTGTCATTGCTAATGTTCAGCATTGTCATCGCTTATGTTCAGTATTGTCATCACTTACACTCAGCATTGTCATCGGTTATGTTCAGTATTGTCATCACTTACATTCAGCACTGTCATTGCTTATGTTCACTATTGTCATCACTTACATTCAGCACTGACATTGCTAATGTTCAGCAGTGTCATCGGTTATGTTCAGTATTGTCATCACTTACATTCAGCACTGTTATTGCTTATGTTCACTATTGTCATCACTTACATTCAGCACTGTCATTGCTAATGTTCAGCATTGTCATCGGTTATGTTCAGTATTGTCATCACTTACATTCAGCACTGTCATGGGATAAATTTTTGAACTGTACACAGGAAATGTCATTTGATGATGAAGATTCTTAACAAATGTAAATGATGATGATGATTTCGTGCTTAACGACGCGTCAACTGTCATTGTGGGTCATAAGCGTCAAGACAAATGTAAAGAATATACTGTATGAATTAGGACCCTTTGAGGACTTGCTTAAATTCTCCTAAAGTTTCTTGATCCAGCAAGGACTTCAAAATGTGCAGACAGAATGGCAAACAGTGTAGACCCTGATCAGTCTGCTCGTCCCCGTCATCACTGTAAAAGTCATTTTGGAGACGTTGCTTCTAATTTTGTGGGACTTTTACCCAACACTGAGAAGAAATGACATCTCAAGCACTGTCGCCCAATGAAACCAATAGGGTTTATAAGCATGGACGGGCCGACTCGCACTGCTTTGCCTGGGCAGGCTTAGATCCTCTAAGCGGTTTACCAGTACTCGTGTGCGGGTCGGTTTCAGCTCTGCGTGGAAGCATCATGCAGCCCATATACTTCTTCAAGCCGTACGATACATGTATAGGGAATTTTTCAGTTTACATGAGGAAACACCAAAATAATTCATAATTTGGGCAAAATAAGCGTCAAAATGAGGGAGTCTCCCTCCTAATGAGGGAGGTATAGCATGTATGGAATTTTCAGAGACACCCACTGTATTTCATCAAAGCGGGAAAGTTGAAAACTAAAATTTCAATACTTAAATGAAATTCATTTCTAAAAGTTAAAATCAAAGTATACTCACAATATGGTTTCCAATTTTCACACTGAATCTCTCAAACCTGAAAAGAAAGAACTTTGTGACGATAACTCAATAAATCCATTTCAAGAGTATGCTATGAATGAAAGTTTAGATCACTTTATACATGTTCAGGTGTAAAATGGATTAACCCTTACAACACCGAGAAAAACTACATCTGAAAATGTCGTCTGCTTATGTCGTCTGCTGATTTTTTTTTTTTTTTTGCAAACTTTTTAAAAATATTTTTGCATACAGGCAAACAGTGTGGGCCCAGATCAGACTGTTCCTACAGGAGCAGTCTGATCTGGGTCTACAATGTTTGCAAAAAAATGACTTTTAAGGTAACCAGCAGACGGCAAAGCAGACGACAATTGTCGTGATTGGCATGTCATGGGTTAAGTACATGTATAAACCATATAAAGTACTAAACACTATATTATCAGAAATTACTGAGACGTGGTTTGTAAACACATGACTGTGTTCAGTAATTTCTGATAATACAGCTGAACTTCGATAACTCGAATATCTATAGGACCGTGAATTTTTTTCGAGACAGGGGTAGTTAAAATTACTGAGATTTATTCATAATGAGGTATAAGGGGGATCTCTTTAGGCTATCTTTACGATCTTCTATAAAATGATGGTATGTTGTGTGCACTCAGAGGTGATTCTAACAAAGGCACGCAACACACCATTTCAAGTTAAAAATCAGAAAAAAGTCATTCTGTGCTAAGTAAGTTTGAGTCGACTAACAAAAAGCATACACAGTCAAAATCAACCTGCACTCTGAGAATTCAGGGTTTTCTTCTTGTCCCCACTGAAAAATGGAATTCCAGGGATATCTGTCCCTTTCTAGATGCCATTGTACAGAGATTTAAATATTTTCAGAGCCAAATTTTCAAAACTGGTGGAGGTGGGGGGGCGTGAAATTGTTTGTTTGATTTGAGTTTTAACGCCCACGTCAACACTGTAAAGGCCATTTTTGTGCTAGAGAAAACCTGTGGGTTTTCAGGACCAAAGGAGATGGAGGTGTGTGTGTGTGTGTGTGGGGGGGGGGGGGGGGGGGGGGGGGGGGGGGCTGGGAAATGGCCATTTTTATGTGCTAGAGAAAACCTGTAAAACAATGGAAATGTCAAACTCAACATCCACATCCAAGGCTTATATCCATTCCCCCCCCCACCCCAACCCCCACCCCCACTCCATGTATCAAAGGGCTGTGTGTTTGTAAATGGATAGTGCATAAGGAGCCTTTCTAGCTGGTAACACATCCTTTGCTTACTGTCCTTGGTAAAACAACCAATAATGCAGCTGGGATTCATCTCTTCAGGTGAATAGCCACACTTAAGCCCTAATCTTGCTGTACACATAGCCACTACCTTTGTAAACAGTGTAGATCCAGATCAGAATAGCCACACTTAACCGTTATCCTGCTGTTCATGACAACCCCTACCTTTGCAAACAGTGTAGATCCAGAACAGAATAGCCACACTGCTGTACACAACAACCCCTACCTTTGCAAACAGTGTAAATCCAGATCAGAATAGCCACACTTAACCCTTATCTTGCTGTTCACGACAACCCCTAATTTGCAAACAGTGTAGATCCAGATCAGATGGCTTCTTGAGAAGCCATCTGATCTGGATCTACACTGTTTGTCATGCAGTTTGTGAACTGATTTGTTTGATTTGAGGTTTAAAGTCCCATGAATACTGTACAGGTCAGTTTGGAGATGCTGCTTCCAATTTTGTGGGACTTTTAACCAACACTGAGATGAAATGACATCTCAAGCCCTGTCCCCCAATGAAACCAATAGGATTTACAAGCATGGATTGTCCGACTAGCACCACTTTGCCTGGGCATGCTTAGATCCTCCGAGCGGTTTACCAGTTCTCTTGCACAGTGAATAGCCACACTTAACCTTTATCCTGCTGTTCACGACAACCCCTAATATTCCAAACAGTGTAGATCCAGATCAGATGACTTCTAAACAGTGTAGATCCAGATCATATGGCTTCTGAAGAAGCCATCTGATCTGGATGTACACTGTTACGTCATGCAGTTTGTGAATAGAATGAATATATATCAATTAATCTGATTTGACTGATAGTCAGTAATGGGTGAGGCTTAATTAATATATTCAGCAGGATAAGGGTTAAAATAAAAAAAAACATTTCACAATGCCAGGTAAGGATGGGAAATGAAGATAAAAGTGGGATTTTTTTTTTCTTATTTTTCCAAAGAAACAGGTTGTTGGTACTTGTCAGAATGGCCTCACTGAGGCAATTCTATCATGTACCCACAAAATATGTTTCTCTAAGACTCTAAGAAGAAATAAAGAATCATCTACATTGTCTGGAACTGTGCAGATTACTTTCAGAATCAAAATCTAGCTTTTTAACCCATTTAGTACCAGAAACCCCAAAACGGGTACCCAGGCAAACACTGCAGGCCCAGATCAGATGCCACAGAAGACGGCGTCTGATCAGGGCCTACTCTGTTTGCTTAAAGTTCAGCCATTTTCCAAATCAATTTTGAGGAAATGAAATTTATTCGGAAAATAGCTGAACTTTTTGCAAATAGTGTAGGCCCTGATCAGTAGCCACGTTCTGTGGCATCTGATCTGGGCCTGCACTGTGTGCCAGGGTACCCGTTCTGGGGTTTCAAGAAAATGTGTTAAAACTCACCTTATTATACAAGCACCTGTCTTAAGCAAGCACATTTTCATTATCCTTTTGGTGGTTTCTCAGAACAGATTGGACAGTATCTTAATCGCTTTCTTTTGAAAAGGGGGGGCTACTCTTCAAGAAAAGGATTTGCTCCAAAAGGGAGCAAATCGTTTCCTAGGATGAGAAGTCAAATCTCTTTATGCGTGAGTTACCGCCAATGAAAGCATATCCACTCACCTAAGCTTGATTTTCTAAACCATAAAACTACACCAAACAAACTACATTTTTTTCTTGTTTTCGCAGCTGCTTCTTTCAACAAGAGGGCCATGATGGCCCTGGATCGCTCACCTGATCCATAGTGTAACAAGTGGGCCCCAGAGAGGGCCATTATTGGCCCCAGGGTTTTAATGTGCATAATGTTGAGGGAGGTCTTAAAGGTGAAGCTTCATACCAAACATCAACAAAGGCTATAATTAGAACAATCTTGGCAAAGGTCCACTAGATAAAGCTACACATCAAATTTCAAAGACCTGGGCCTTGCAGTTTCAGAGAAGAAGATTTTTTTTAAAGATATTCCCTACATAAGCCTATGCAAAACCAAATGGCCCCAGGGCTATATAAATCTATGTAAAAACAAAGGGCCCCGGCCCGGGGTGGGGGCATTTGTGGCCCCAGGGCTATAATTTGAACAATCTTGGTAGAGGTCCACTAGATAAAGCTCCATACTAAATATCAAAGGCCTTGGCCTTGCAGTTTCAGAGAAGATTTTTAAAGATTTCCCTATATAAGTCTATGCAAAACCAAAGGGCCCCGGAGCGGGGACATTTTTGGTACCAGGGCTATAATTTGAATAATTTTGATAGAGGTCCACTAGATGCAGCTTCATACCAAATATCAAAGACCCAGGCCTTGTGGTTTCAGAGAAGAAGATTTTTGAAGATTTTCCCCATGTAAGTCTATGTAAAACCATAGGGCCCCAGAGTGGGGGCATTTTTGGCCCCAGGGCTATAATTTTAACAATCTTGGTAGAGGTCCATTAGATGCAACTTCATACCAAATTTCAAAGTCCTGGGCCTTGTGGTTTCAGAGAAGATTTTTAAAGATTATCCCTATATAAGTCTATGTAAAACCAAAGGGCCCCGGGACGGGGCCACTTTTGGCCCCAGCACTATAATTTGAATCATCTTGGTAGGGGTCCTTTAGAAGAAGCTTCATACCAAATATAAAAGACCTAGGCCTTGTGGTTTCAGAGAAGAAGATTTTTAAAGATTTTCCCTATATAAGTCTATGTAAAACCAAAGGGCCCCTGAGCGGGGG
Organism: Lucinisca nassula; assembly: GCA_963580285.1. NCBI lineage: Eukaryota > Metazoa > Mollusca > Bivalvia > Lucinida > Lucinidae > Lucinisca > Lucinisca nassula. The sequence continues at coordinate 112,636,714 of OY757013.1, read as the reverse complement.
CATTTTTGGCCCAAGGGCTATAATTTGAACAATCTTGGTAGGGGTCCACTAGATGAAGCTTCATACAAAATATCAAAGTCCTGGGCCTTGCGGTTTCAGAGAAGAAGATTTTTAAAGATTTTCCCTATATAAGGCCATGTAAAACCAAAGGGTCCCAGTCGGAGGCTTTTTTTGCCCCACCACTATAATTTGAACAATCTTGGTAGGGGTCCACTAGATAAAGCTTAATTCCAAATATCAAAGTCCTGGGCCTTGCAGTTTCAGAGCAGAAGATTTTTAAAGATTTTCCCTATATAAGCCTATGTAAAACCAAAGGGCCCGGCGGCGGGGACATTTTTGGCCTCAGCACTATCATTTGAATAATCTTGTTAGGGGTCTTTTAGATGAAGCTTCATACCAAATATAAAAGACCTAGGCCTTGTGGTTTCAGAGAAAAGGATTTTTAAAGATTTTCCCTATATAAGTCTATGTAAAAACAAAGGGCCCCTGAGCGGGGGCATTTTTGGCCCAAGGGCGATAGTTTGAACAATCTTGGTAGAGGTCCATTGGATGAAGCTTCATTCTAAATATCAAAGTCCTGGACCTTGCGGTTTCAGAGAAGAAGATTTTTAAAGATTTTCCCTATATAAGTCTATGTTAAACCAAAGGGCCCCTGAGCAGGGGGATTTTTGGCCCAAGGGCTATAATTTGAACAATCTTGGTAGGGGTCCACTAGATGAAGCTTCATACAAAATATCAAAGTCCCGGGCCTTGCGGTTTCAGAGAAGAAGATTTTTAAAGATTTTCCCTATATAAGCCTATGTAAAACCAAAGGGCCCCAGGTGGAGGCTTTTTTTGCCCCAGCACTATAATTTGAACAATCTTGGTAGGGGTCCACTAGATAAAGCTTAATACCAAATATCAAAGTCCTGGGCCTTGCAGTTTCAGAGCAGAAGATTTTTAAAGATTTTCCCTATATAAGCCTATGTAAAACCAAAGGGCCCGGGGGTGGGGACATTTTTGGCCTCAGCACTATCATTTGAATAATCTTGTTAGGGGTCTTTTAGATGAAGCTTCATACCAAATATAAAAGACCTAGGCCTTGTGGTTTCAGAGAAAAGGATTTTTAAAGATTTTCCCTATATAAGTCTATGTAAAAACAAAGGGCCCCTGAGCGGGGGCATTTTTGGCCCAAGGGCGATAATTTGAACAATCTTGGTAGAGGTCCAATGGATGAAGCTTCATTCTAAATATCAAAGTCCTGGACCTTGCGGTTTCAGAGAAGAAGATTTTTAAAGATTTTCCCTATATAAGGCCATGTAAAACCAAAGGGCCCCGGAACGGGGGCATTTTTTGCCCCAGCACTATAATTTGAACAATCTTGGTAGGGGTCCACTAGATAAAGCTTAATACCAAATATCAAAGTCCTGGGCCTTGCAGCTTCAGAGCAGAAGATTTTTAAAGATTTTCCCTATATAAGCCTATGTAAAACCAAAGGGCCCGGGGGCGGGGACATTTTTGGCCTCAGCACTATCATTTGAATAATCTTGTTAGGGGTCTTTTAGATGAAGCTTCATACCAAATATAAAAGACCTAGGCCTTGTGGTTTCAGAGAAAAGGATTTTTAAAGATTTTCCCTATATAAGTCTATGTAAAACTAGAGTGTTCACAAGTTTTTTCTTTAATTTGACCTACTGACCTACTTTTTGACCCGAAAAGACCTTTATTCAAACTTAGCCAAGATATTGTCACAATGACCATTCTGAGCAAGATTAATGATTTAACCAAACTTGTGGCCTCCTGAGTATTCACAAGGTTTTTCTATGATTTGACCTACTGACCTACTTTTCAACCGGACATGACCCATATTCAAACTTGACCGAGATATTGTCATGATGATCATTCTGAGCAAGTTTGATTATGATTGGACCATAACTGTGCCCTTTAGTGTGTTCACAAGGTTTTTCTATGATTTGACCTACTGACCTACTTTTTGACCCAACATGACCCATATTCAAACTTGACTGAGATATTGTCAGGATGATTATTCTGAGCAAGTTTGATGATGATTGGACCATAACTGTGCCCTCTAGAGTGTTCACAAGGTTTTTCTATGAATTGACCTACTGACCTACTTTTTGACCCGACATGACCCATATTCGAACTTGACCGAGATATTGTCACGATGATCATTCTGAGCAAGTTTGATGATAATTGAACCATAACTGTGCCCTCTAGAGTGTTCACAAGGACTATCTATGGTTTGACCTACTGACCTACTTTTTGACCCTACATGATCCATATTCGAACCTGACCGAGATATTGTCATGATAATTATTCTGAGCAAGTTTGATGATGATTGGACCAAAACTGTGCCCTCTAGAGTGTTCACAAGGTTTTTCTATGATTTGACCTACTGACCTACTTTTTCACCCGACATGACCCATATTCGAACTTGACCGAGATATTGTCATGATGATCATTCTGAGCAAGTTTGATGATGATTGGACCAAAACTGTGGCCTCTAGTTTGTTCACAAGAAAAAGTTTACGCACGACGGACGACGGACGACGGACGACGCACGACGACGCCGGACATCTTACGGTCACAAAAGCTCACCATGACCTTCGGTCAGGTGAGCTAAAAAGCTTTTAGAAAGTGATTTAAACGACATTTGATTTGCAAGTGCATTTTGCAATATTTCTCAACAGATTTCAATGAGATTATGTACACAGAACTGCAGAGCGGTGTAATCCTATTAACAAGCTGAAAAGTTCCAGATGGCCAGTGATCTGCAAAGTCGAAAACAGAAATTGTGGCAAAACCAATATCAAAGGGAAGTTGTAGCTACTGCATGCAAAAAAACTTGCACAGAGTGTGGTAAAACCTGTCTTAGCGGCCACCTCTGCCTGTCTTAAGCAAGCAGGTGTTTGGTTCCCAAAAAAGCCAAATGTGTTAAATTCCACCTGTATTAAGCAAGCACCTGTCTTAAGCAAACACATTTCGGTTATCCCTTAGGTGCTTGTTTAAAACAGGTTAGACTGTATATAAATCAAGACTCTCTGATTATGGTCTGTAGCAACTGCATTTTTCTACATGCCATATTATTTTTATTCATTTTTTATTTTATCCCCATGCTTTTCTTGAGATAAAGGGGGGTAGAGGCGGAGGGGTGTTCAAAAATCAAAGTTTTCAGAACAGTCATATGTAACAGCAAATCGAACAGCCATCACGTGAACAAGTCCATGAAATGAAGACCCCACTAAACCCCACTTTATATAGAGAAAACTGGGGTTAACGGGGGTAAACATTATTTTTCTTATTTCTGTTCCAAGACATAGGTTGTGGGTACTCTTAGAACCGCCTCATTGAGACGGTTCTAACGAGCAGCCACAACCTATGTTTTGAGCATTTATAAGAAAAATATCACGAATTTTCTTCAGATAAGTAGCCATTTTGTAAGAGCGCTGACTCTTAGTCATTAGGTCTCTCACCGCCGTGGGTTCGAGCCTCGCTCGGGTCACGTGTGAGACGCCAAGTTCTGCAACAGAAGGTCAGGTGGTTTTTCTCCGGGTACTCCGGTTTTCGCCCACCTATGATTAACGATCGGCTCGATATGAGTGAAATAATCTTGAAAGGGCCGTAAAACCCAAACCAAAAAAAAAAAAAAAAAAAAAGTAGCCATTTTGGAGATGTGAAAAATGCACTATGTCGCACGGGTGTGTTATCGTAATGATAAAAATACCCTCTCCACAACGATTACCAGGTAACTCCTGATTTTTGGTCTGGGGAGTGCACTGCATGATATTTTCAGAATTTTGATCCCACCCCTGGGGGCGGGGCAAGCGGGAGGCCCCAGGCGGTCAAAATAAAAGTTTTCAGAACATGGTCATGTAACATTAAATTGAACGGAAGCATGGGGATATGCGATGGTGTGCCATCAAATGGCACAGTTGTTTTTTTTTGTTTGTTTTTTTTTTTTTCTGTTTTGGTTTTAAGATTATTTCGCTTATTTTGTGCCAAGCATTAATCAGAGGTGGGCACACACTTTAATGCCTGGAGAAAAACCACCTTACCAGTAACTTAATGGGAATGGATATACTTTCAAGGGATACAACTCCTGCAAGAGTATTTATATCTCCCATGTCAACATGGGTCAACTCTTAAAGGAAAGAATTTGCTCCTAAGAGTAAACCCCTTTTTCTATGGGACAGAGTTTATAGAAAAGTGAACAGGAAGTCCCGGAAGTTGTCTCCATTTGAAAAATGGCGGAAAATCTGCCAGGTGTTCCCATTCCCCTTAAATAGGCAAAAGCGGAAATACTTAAGCCTTCAAGCACTAAGCAAAACTAGCAGACAACATCTTAGAAGTATTTTTTTTCTTATTTTTAGGTCACAGTTGAAGGATTGACATCAAAAAAGAATTTGCAGAGTTAACAAAATGTCAAGCCTTGTTTTCTCTGAAAACAAGGGGTGGGGAATTGGGGTGGGGGAGTGTCAAACAAGTGCAGGCTTTGATGTCAGGTGATTTTTAAAGCAACGAAGCCACTCATGAGATGAAATGTTAAGCTACTGAAAGGATCCTATTAAGTTTTGGGAGAGACAGGCCTAAGCAAACAGTGCAGGCCCAGATCAGACTGCTCCTGAAGGAGCAGTCTGATCAGGGTCTACACTGTTTGCCATTCCATCTTAACCTTTTGAACTCATTGCTGAATTGTGAAACAATTTCTAAAATTTTTGTAGAGAATAAAAGCAAGTCCTCAAGATGTCTGAATTTTAGGATATTTACGGTATCCTTTTAGTTTAAAATCTGGAGTTACTGGTTTAGCAGCAAAAAGAGAAAGAAGAAGAAAAAAAAAATACATTTAATTCAATCTATCCAATGATATTTGACGACCCCCACCCATCGGGGCTTGAAGAAATAGATGGGCTGCATGATGCTTCCATACAGAGCTGAAACCGACCCACACACGAGTAATGGTAAACCGCTTAGAGGATCTAAGCTTGCCCAGGCAAAGCGGTGCCAGAAACCCCTAAATGGGTACCTTGGCAAACAGTGCAGGCCCAGATCAGACGCCGCCGCAGAATGCGGCATCTGATCAGGGCCTCCACTGTTTGCTAAAAGTTAAGTCATTTTTCAAATAAATTTTGAAGAAAACACCTGACACCCCTAAATTTTGAAATGGACTCCTGCTATATATAAGGAGGAAGATTCCATTTGGTACAAAAAAGGTTAAAGTTAAAATTAGGCTTCCGCCAACCAAAAAAAAAAAAAAAATGAAAATAAATAAAATATGTACTCTATCCCAGACACAGATAAAGATGTTAATACATGAAATCATCATTTTGTGAAAAGGTTAAACTGATAAAAATGTCCAATTTTCTCTATAAACCTAGACAATAAATTGCCATAATTATCCAGAATTTTTAATAATTACCCTACAAAACAGGAAACTATTTTATATATATTTTACGCCTCTTTAAAAATGACAGTCACAACAATTGCAGAGAAATAAGGTTCAAGCTTAAAGCAGATAATTCAGAACTTTATCTTGCTGAATATTCAGTTTAGCCACACCCATTTCCGACTCTGAACCAATCAGAATACTTGATGTAATCTATTCCTACAAATTCATAAATTAAATGTCAAACAGTGTAGATCCTGATCAGATGGCTTCTCCCTCTAGCATCGGCTTAAGCAGAAATGATTAAATGATTCTAATTGAACTAAATGATTCTAAATAAAGCCTTATTTTCTCTGAAACATAAGAAAATGAAATACTTTGAAAATGCCGTCTGATAAAAATGCGGTCTGATAATAACAGTTTGTCGAATTGTCTTCAAGCAGACAATTCACATGTAATGTATCTTTATTTTCTCTGAAACAAAAAAACAGAAATTTACTTTGATAATGTGTCTGCTAATAATAGATTGTCTGTCACCAATCTTTATCAAATGCAAGAAATGCTAATGTTTGTGTGTTATAAGCTGATTCTAGCCCTAAACTGTCTGTTAGAAGCTCTGTTGGTGAAGCCTTAGCTCCAGCTTTTTGCTGTGCATGTTTCTGCTCAGCTTTGCAGATACGTTTTTCCTCATATTCACGAGCACCCCTTCTGATGAAGCCTCGCCACTTTGCTCTGTCTTCTGCAATTTGTTTCCACAAGTCTTTTGGTATGTCGAAGTATATATTTTGTGTCAAAAACAAAGGATATTGGCAAACTGAGAAGATCCCGTCTGCTACTGCTAGACTGTTACTACAACATAACAATCTGCAGGTAAGACCAGTCTATTTGCAGGTTTGCTATGCACACTTCAGACACCTGGTGCATTTCCTCTGGTCAAGTGGTGTAATTTTTATCTGGTAAAACTGGGTCTTAACTGTTAAGGTGAAAAGACATTCCTATACAAATGACATTTTCAGAGATCTTTCTTCTACAGTAGAACTCCAATGGCTTGAACATCGATGGCTCATTTACTGTGGCTGAGTCGAACCCATTTTTGAGTCCCTAGGGAATTCCGTCTGATATGAAATAATGAGGGATAGTTTTAGGAAAACGTTCTTCTTTTATCTTGCAAATGAATGTTGTATGTACCCATTAGAATTGCCTCGATGAGTACACACAACATACATTTGTATAAAGAACACTGAAAAGATAGCCAAAAATTATCTCCATTATGACACCTGGTCTGGTACTAATAGTACCCTCAGTGGCTTGAACTAACCTTGTCTCGAAAAAATTTTTATGGTCCCAAAGGGGTTCGAACCATTGAAGTTTGACTGTATACTGATTTACATTTCATGTGAATTGTCTGCATGGTAGACGAAATTGCAGTAGAACTTCACCCATGAAAATTTGTTCATGACAGTGGTAGTCGAGTGTGTTTGAGTTTTACGTCCCACCAACACCTAAGGTCATACAGAGATGGGACCTCAGTTTAAAGACGCATCTGAAAGTCTGGTGAAGCCAGGGATCTGACATATGACCCCTGGTTTATGAGGCGAGTAGCTTATCCACTACACCACGGAGGCTTCTAACAGCGGTAGTCGAGCCACCGAAGGTTAATATTTATATAGTGTTATACCAGGAGACATAATGGAAATAATTGTGGGATATCTTTTTGGTGTATTATATTATAAATGTATGTTGTGTGTACTCATTAGAATCGCCCCATCGAGGCAATTTTAATGAATTCATATAACATATATTTGTAAGATAAAAAGAAGAAAATCTCCCTACATTATCCCCATATCATATTTGGAGAAGTTCCCTGTGAACCCAAGAGCAGGTTCAACTCGTCCATGGTAAATGAGCCATCAAGATTTGAGCCATTGAAGTTCCACTGTATTTCTGCTGTGATACAACTGAGGTGTTTATTTGTTTGATTTGAGGTTTAACGTCTGTATAGGTCATTTTGGAGATGTTGCTTCCAATTTTGTGGGACTTTTACCCAACACCGAGATGAAATGACATCTCAAGCCCTGTCGCCCAATGAAACCAATAGGATTTATAAGCATGGGCGGTCGGACTCGCACTGCTTTGCCTGGGCAGGCTTAGATCCTCTAATGGATTTACCAGTACTCGTGTGCGGTTGGTATCAGCTCTGCGTGGAAGCATCATGCAGCCCTCATCTATTTCTTCAAGCCCCAATGGGCGGGGGCCGCCGGAGGTGTTTATGCAATCTACATAAAAAATAGTACATTCCCTTGTAAGCCACACTTACTGCATTGATTCCTTGTCAGTTGACTAAAAGTTATGCATACAAAAGCTATTACACTACTGATGTCAATGTAACTTCTTCTGACCAATAAATTGCACGACCGGCAGAAAAAGCGACCGACTGAAGTTGGTTGATTTTCTAAGAGTGCCCTAAAATCAATGTGTCATTCTGTCATTCGGTCATTCTGTCAGTCTGTCTGTCCGTCCGTAACCTGTTTGTGAAAATTGGTGATAGTGACTTAACCGCTTGGAATATTTCAACAATTTTTGGCATACTGATAGATATCAATAAGATCTAACCAATGAACTTGCAAAATATTACATTCCATTTAGTATAGCCTCGCCAAGGCGAAAAATGTGAAAATTTTCGAACTGCTTCTCCTCGGAAACCGTTGGGACGATTGAAACCAAATTTCATATGGAGCCTCTATATGATGGGGGAAACCACAATTTGCTCATGGGGTCCAGGTCACATGACCAAAATGGCCGCCAAGCCATATATGGTCTGTCTGTCTGTCTGTCTGTCCGTCCGTAACCCGTTTGTGAAAATTGGTGATAGTAACTTAACCGCTTGGAATATTTAAACAATTTTTGGCATACTGATAGATATCAATGAGATCTAACCAATGAACTTTCAAAATATTACCGGTACATTCCATTTAGTATAGCCTCGCCGAGGCGAAAAAATGTGAAAATTTTCGAACTACTTCTCCTCGGAAACCGTTGGGCCGATTGAAGTCAAATTTCATATGGAGCCTCTATGGGATGGGGGAAACCAAAATTTGCTCATGGGGTCCAGGTCACATGACCAAAATGGCCGCCAAGCCATATATTGTAAATACCCTTCAAAAATAGTCTTCTCCAGAACCAATGGGCAGATTTCCACAAAACTTGATAAATAGCATCTGGGATGTAGGCCCATCATAAATTGCTATAATGGTGACCCTGGGTTGACCTTGACCTTCTTTGTGCCTAGGTCAAACTTTGACACATATGCTTTTGTATTGGAAAAGTGAGAATGCATTTTATCCTGCAAACGATTCAGAATACAGTACTAAAGTATAAGATATATTTTTGCTCCTTACGATAAGGCCCATTTATTGGGGGAACCGTTTTAGGTCCAGGTCACATGACCAAAATGGCCGCCATACCCATATATGGTAACACTCATAAAGCTAAAAGCATCCGGCGAGTCGTGCACTTCAGCTGAAGCACTGGTTTAACCCTGATCTTGTTAATCAGGACAACCCCTACCTTTGCAAACAGTGTAGATCCAGATCAGATGGCCTTCTTCCGAATTTTCCTGAAGTTTTAACACATTTTTTTTTTCACGATCCTGCAAGAGGTCCAAAAGGAGCAAACGGAATGGCATACAGTGTAGACCCTGATCAGACTGCTCCTACAGGAGCAGTCTGATTTGGGTCTGCACTGTTTGCTTTAATTAGGCCTAAATAAGGCCTATCTGTCCCAATACTTAGGATCATTACGATACATCTGTTTGCTCAATGGCTTCCAAAGATGCCATTTCAGAAGCCATCTGATCAGAATCTATATTTTTGTCATTCAGTTTGGTTGGTTGGTTGGTTGATATAGATTTAATGTCCCCGTCAACACTGTATAGGTCATATCATTCAGTTTGTGAATTTGGATAATTCATTATATAAAGTAATTTGATTGGCTAATAGTCAGAAATGGGTGTGGATAAACTAATTGATTCAGCAGGATAAGGGTTCAACTGAGTGCAAATTAGGTTAAAGATTTCATGTACAGATTAACCTCTTTGCCAACCAGTAAAAGCTTTGGAGAGGTTCAGTTACAAAAATGGGGTGTCAGGCTTATTCAACAGTGAGTCTTTACTTTCAGCTAATAGTGAAGACTCTGATCAGATGCTGAGCTTTACACATCTGATCAGAGTTTTCACTGTTTGCCAATGTCCCATGATGGGGTCAAGGCCTAAAAAACAGCCATTTTTCTGCTAACCCAACCCACCCTGAATTTTTGTGCCGACCATGCAATTTTTATTGCCATCTCCCCCAAAAAACAAGAAGATTATCTAATCTACCAACCTTAATATTTTCTTGCATTTTTAATAAAAATTCATAAAACTGTCAAGATAGCATAACTAATACTTGAAACCCTGTTCTTTCGCTTTCTGAATGTTTTCAGGTAATATAGTTAGAATTTAACCCCCTTTTTTCTTTTTTTCTGCCTTTTTTCATCGGCAAAAATAAAAAGTTTTCTCAACCTAACGACCCTTACTCTTTTTCAGCATGTTAGCGGAATAACAGCCATTTTTTTTACCTAATAAGCAGTCATCATGAAAACACGCCTATATAATTTTGACCCCCTTGAACCCCACTTTTATATATAGTAAAACGGGGTTTACAGGGGTATAGCTTATTTTTCTTATTTCTGCTCTAAAATATAGATTGTGGGTACTTGTTAGAACCGATGAGGCGGTTCTAACGAGTACCCACAATCTATATTTTGAGCAGAATTAAGAAAAATATCGGAATTTTTCATCTTAAAATTTGAGTTTTTTCGGCGGTAAAGCTTTCAATGTATTTGTATAGGCATGTTTGCGTAATGGAAACAAAAATGGAGCTGCTTCAGTGCCAGAAAGTGTGTAGTCGAAGTCCACGTATAGGATCATTTTTCCAGCCTACACTCATGGACAATCAACCCACCAAGGTTGTCAGTGCTTTGATTCCTACAAGAACATTACTATAGCACACCCATGCAAAATAGTGCGGTTTTTCACATCTCCAAAATAGTTACTTTTCAGATGAAAATCTGTGAAATTTTTCTTATTAATACAGCAAACATAGGTTGTGGGTGCTCCTTAGATCCGCCTTATTGGGGAGGCGGTTCTGATGAGTACCCACAAACTACCTCTTAGAGCAGAAGTAAGAAAAATATTGAATACCCCAATATACCAAAGATTTCTCTGTAGAAAGTGGGGTTTAGGGGGTGTTTATTTCACGGACTTGTTCACGTGATGAGGTAAGTTCATTATGTAACTGAGAGAAAATTAACTACTGAACTGAACTCCCAAATAAACCCCACATTCTGAAGATTTGATGCACCCACTTCAAACATCTGGTGCATTTCCTTTGGTCGAGTGGTTCAAGGCTGTACCAACAACTTTTATCTTGTAAAACTGGGTCTTCTGTACTGTTCAAGGTGCAAAAAGGACACCTATGCAAATTTTCAAGCAGTATTTCCAGAAAAGTGTGGTAGCTTTCTCCACATCTAACTCTATTATTAACCCTTCTCTTGCCGAATATTCATTTAAGCCATACCCATTTCAGTCTATCAACCAATCAAATTACTTGATGTAATTTATTGCTACAAATTCATAAACTGAATGCCAAACAGTGTAGATCCTGATCAGATGGCTTCTCTGATCTGGATCTACACTGTTTGCAAAGATAGCAGTTATTGTATACAACAAGATAAGGGTTAAATGGGGCTATTCTTAAAGGAAAGAATTTGCTCCCAGTGGGAGCAAATTCTTTCCTTTAAGAGTAGTCATGTCAGAAAGGCAATTTCTTACATACCAGGTAAGGAAGTCTGGGGAAGAAATTCTGTTCTAACCTTGGTGTTCTTATTCATGGACAGGGTAAAAATCAAAAACTCATGACAGACTTTTTGTGTAACCACCCCAAATCTCAAATCACCTCAAGTTGACAAACTCAAACATAAGATTTCATAATTCAAATGTCAAGTTGCAAGATAAGTTACAAACAAGAGGTCAGCGATGGGCCTGAATCCCTCACCTGATTCAAACTGTGTTGTTTATTTAAGCTTTAACTGCCATTTGGTTCAGGAGTAGAACCATTTTTACAATTCTGGTGTTTGTTTGTGTGGAGGTTTTACGCACCCCCCCCCCCCACACCCCCATCAACACTATTTAGGTCATGTTTAGATGTTGCTTCCTATTTTGGGATGACAAAAAATTTCATTATCAATCTGTGCGAAATGAGCCGGGGCACAGAATTTCCTACAATTTACATGTGCACCCAACGAAGACTCAGATCAGCATGCGCATCTGCACAGTCTGATCAGAGTCTTTATTGTGCGCTCTAAGGATAGCTAAGGGTTCAAAGCTCCTTCATACAGCAAGTCTTTGATCAGACTAAATGGATGAGCAGGCTGTTCTGATTATTTGCTGGGCGCACATGTAAATTGCAGGAAATGCTGTGCCCCGGCTCAAAGAACATCAAATACCATCAGGATCAAACCTGGGACCTCCTGTTCACAAGTCAAGATGGCTGGCTATCCAGCTGAGACAATAGGTCTGTCATATAAAGGTTTGTGATGGTCAAATATTAGCCCTTATCCTGCTGTTCATGATGACCCCTGTCTTTGCAAAAAGTGTAGATCCAGATCAGATGACTTCTGAAGAAGCCATCTGATCAGGAACTACACTGTTTGATATTCAGTTTATGAATTTGTAGGAATAAATTATATCAAGTAATCTGATTGGTTCAAAGGCAGAAATGGGTGTGGCTAAACTGAATATTCAGCAGGATAAGGGTTAGGCCTAGTTTTAGTGATGAAGTGTATGAATTTAGTCTATCATGAAAGAAGCTCACAATGTTTAGTTTTACATCACAAACTCTTTATACCGCAATTAATTATAACATAATTTTGGGCTTGCCTCGGAAGCTCAGTCCGATGAGCGTCTGACTGGTGATCAGGAGGACGTGGGTTCGATACCTGCTGGGGTCGGCAACATTCTTTCGTGGAGATTGATCATAAAATCTTTTCTACTTTCATTCTCTCCCTTCCGCTGATTCAAGAAGGGCAGGTGTCAGTTTCTGGCGAAAGAATGGGCACAGTACTGGTTAACCACTTACGTATAAGCCTGCCCAGAAAAAGTGTGGATAGGTAAACTGACCAGCTCAAAAATGACCAAAATAGTGTTGACTGGGCCGTTAAACTCCAAAACAAACAAACAAAACATAATTTTGAATGTAACATGATCTAAAGATGTACCATATTTACCCTAGATATTCGGACACCTCAACTCCTTACCATACTTGTTCTAAAATTTGAACAAGAACAATTTACTACTCAATCTTGTGTCTAAGAATAGGGGGATGAGTGGCAAGCAGTGTAGACCCTGATGACTCTGGGTCAATACTGTTTGCTCAGGCCTGTCTGCAAATATGGTAGCCCAAAAGTGTACAGATTATAGTAGAACAAGAGCTGTCATCAGACAGCGTAGCTTGCCTGGAAGTGTCTTTGAGGTCATAGGTATAGATGGGGATATTGCAAAATAAACCTTTGGACCTTTATCCATCATCATACCAAATTTGAACCAAATCCTTCATGCTGTCTTGAAAACACGAGGTCCTTAAAACTAAACCATGAAAATCTTTGACCTTGACCTTGATGTCATGGGCAAAGGTATTGCAGAATAAACTTTGGACCTATATATCAATCCTCACACCAAATATTAACCAAATCCATCATTTGGTTTGGAAAATACGAGTTCTTAAAAAAACCTTAACATAAAATCTTCTAAGTCCATGTCCTTGAACTTAAGGCCATGGGCATGGGCAGTTATACTGCCAAATGAAGCTTTGGACCTATATTTATCATCATACCAAATATGAACCAAATCCATAGTTTGGTTTAGAAAATATAAGCTCTTAACCCTTATCTTGCTGAATATTCATTTAAGCCACACCAATTTCTCTCTATCATCCAATCAAATTACTTGATGTAATTTATTGCTACAAATTCATAAAGTAAATGTCAAACAGTGTAGATCCTGATCAGATGGCTTCTTCAGAAGCCATCTGATCTGGATCTACACTGTTTGCAAAGATAGGGGTTGTCGTGAACAGCAAGATAAGAGTTATAAACTTTAACATAAAATTATAGACCTTGATCTTGAGGTCATGGGCATCAGCTGGGGTATTACTGAATAAAACTTTGGACCTATATCTATCATCATACCAAATATGAACCAAACCCATTGTACGATTTGGATATTATGAGCTCTTAAATTTTTTTTAATGTAAATACCATGCAGGCACAAAATGTTGACTCAACGTTGAACTAATGTTGAAAGATTCTCAACGTTAGTTCAACGTTGAGTGCCTGCGGGGTATGGATGCCAACGCTGATTCCAACACCAATGCTTACGCCTACGCTGACGCCAGGGGTAGTGCAATAGCTCTTCCTAGACTTCGTCCAGGCGAGCTAAAAATAATGGTCATTTTTCTATATACATTCTTTTATACTACAACTTTACATGTTGTAACATGGTTATCTAAGTAGCACTGTTTCTGCCTTGGATCCCATCAATGGCATTATTAAGCCTAAACAGGTGAAGCGTACAAACTTCCCTTGTCATGTAATTCTAGATAAAGAGCTTGTAATGAAGCAAATGATTTTTACCTGATCTTCCATGTAATAAGCCGTAAACTTCTACTATTTTATTGATTGTGTACCCTGAACTGGTTATCTTAACTTTAATCAATCCCTATCTTGTCTTTTATTGTTTTCTGGGTATAGTCTTTCAAAATCAATCTGATCTTATCCCATTCTGTACCAGAAACCCCAAAAGAGGTAATTGGCAAACAGTGCAAGCAGAATGCGGCATCTGACCAGAGCCTACAGTGTTTTCACATAAATTTTGAAGAAAGCACAACCTCACACCCCTTAATTTTGAAATGGACTCCTGCTATAAATGAGGAGGAAGATTCCATATGGTACAAAATGGGTTGACCCACCCATTTTGAGCTAAATAGACTCTTCCTCTCTATATATAGCCGAGTCCATTTCAAAATTTAGGGTTGTCAGGTGAAGTTATTTTTAGAAATTTTCGAAACTTGCTGAACATTGGGCAAACAGTGAAGGTCCTGATCAGATGCCGCATTTTGTGGCATCTGATAAGGACCTGCACTGTTTTCCAATGTCACACTTTCGAGTTTCTTGACTAAAATGGGTTTACCCATGTATGACAAATGGAATATTCCATCTAACAGCTTCGGACAGGTTCTCCAAAGGTATGTCCATTTACCTATGTTAGGGATGCAAAAGTAATATTAGACAAAAATTCCATACTATAGGCATTCAGTATATATCTTGATCAGACACAGCTGATCAGGGTGTAGTCTGTTTGCCAATATTCCTATTGAGGGACCCTAAGCATAAATTGGTTAAAGCTCAAAACAATGAGGAACAATTAATATGAGCACCAACGCGTGTCAGGTTACTTACGGCCTAAGACAAAAAGGTGACTTTTGTAAACATACACTTTGTTTACATAATCAATGTAACCTTGCGATCTATATTGTCTTACATTGGAATTGTTTTTTTCATTAGTCAGTTCTGTTCTGTTCTGTTCATCTGAAGAGCAAAACCTTTCTGAGAAACATATGTTCAAGGAAGTTGTCATGCCCTTTTTCAGGAAAATTCGGGTTATGTAGTGACATTCAGGTCACATATTTCACATGTAAGAATATGTTCAGAGTGTACCAATACAAACCGCTACAACATTATTTTTTTGTGGCTACACTATTTGGACATCTGTTGTAATGACAGGCAAGATTTTATCTTCGCATAGTTTGGACGAAAGAGGGGTCCAACCCTTTCAACCCTGCAGACTAGAAAACAACACCTACAAGATCCAGATGAGACCACAGGAGCTTGAAGTTCTGTCCATAAATAATTCATAATGTCCAAAAACAAGTGACAGTAAGCCATTTCTTTGAAATTGCTTCTGGGGCTTTTGTATTTGGACATTTTCAGCGCGTTTGATGGACCAAACTTCAAGCGCCTGTGATGAGACCACCTCATCAGGAGCTACACTGCTTGTCATTCTGGGAAAAATTAGAAAATATTCAAAATGTGTTCTGAAAAATACCCAGCATGCAGAGCATTTGAAAGAGTGGACATAGTCAAATTCAAAGATGGAAGATTCTATTTGGGAAACGCAGAGGTGTAAAATTTAACCCATTTTGTACTGGAAACCCCAAAACGGGTACTTGGCAAACAGTGTAGGCCCAAATCAGATGCCGCAGAATGTGGCGTCTGATCAGGGCCTACACTATTTGCAAAAAGTTCAGCCATTTTCCAGATAAGTTTTGAAAAAAACACAACCTGACATCCCTAAATATTGAAATGGGCTCCTGCTTTATATTAGGAGGAAGGTTCCATTTGGTAGAAAAAGGGTTAAAAAATTTTCTTCATACCATGGTGTAAGTTAATGTTTCAAATGTAAGGGTGGCCACCCAGCAACACTTTTTCAAAGTCTTCTGAAATTAACCCTTAAAGAAACCAAAATAGAAGTGACGGCAACGATCTGGAATCGCTACAATTAACCCACAGCTCCCATCAGTAACACCAAAGGAAAAGAAGCAAACATGAAACAACTAGACCCTAATGGAAACATCAATAGCGGAAAGCCAAAAGGACAGTTACTTTCCCACAAAATGGCCAATTGGCTATCAAAAACAAAATAATATAAGTGATACACACACTGAAAGACAAACCATAACAAAAATAAACCACGACAGAAAAACGCCTTAAAACGGTCAGTGGAACGAATTTCACTGGGGGGCTTTAGCCACAATCCTCGCCAAGCATAACTTTAACCCTTCTCTTGCTGAATATTCAGTTTAGCCACACCCATTTCTGACTTTGAGCCAATCAAATTACTTGATGTAATGTGTTGCTATAAATTCATAAAATGAATGCCAAACAGTGTAGATCCTGATCAGATGGCTTCTTCAGAAGCCATCTGATCTGGATCTACACTGTTTGCAAAGATAGGGGTTGTCGTGAACAGCAAGATAAGGATTATTCTTATGTCATTTTCAAATATTTTTTCTTACTTTTCAGAGAAAATAACGTTTCATGTGAGTCTTCTTCAAACTCAATATTACAAACCAAAGTCCCCGCCCATCAGGGCCAGGAGAAATAGATTGGACTGCATGGTGCTTCTGAGCAGAGCTGTAACCGACTGCACAGGAGTACTGGTAAACCACCTAGAATATAAGAATCTTATATGGGTGTGAGGGGTGGATGGAAAAATCCGTCCCGAGGGGCACTGATCCCGAGGGACGGATTTTTCTATCCAACCCTCACACCCATATAGGATTCTTTTTCTTGCATACCTTCCATTTCTATTGCGAATTTTTAATGCTGCTGTCACTTCGGTTACCGACGCCCGCCATTTTGTGATGACACAACAGGAATGTTTAGTGACTTCACGCATGACGACGCTGCGCATGAGGTTGTAATCCCAGTGCATTTATCAAACACGCGATTATATTCGATTTGGGGTCGGAACACCAGGGTCAAAACATAAATTTCTATCCTAGGGTAAAATCACGGATAACCTTTCTGGTGTGCAAGAAGGCCTAAGCCTGCCCAGGCAAAGTGATGCGAGTCTAACAGTTACTGTCCATGCATAAAAACCCTTTCGGTTTCAGAGGGCGGCAGGGCTTGAGATGCCATTTCATCTCCATGTCATGTAAAAGCCCAACAAATATATTAAAGTTTTTCAGCACTTCTAAAACCTAAATTGTTTTTTTTTTTTTTTTAACAAAACTTAGCACCTGTGGACAGCAACCCCAAAAAGGAGCAGGCAATGAGATGCCTCCTCCTGTATTCTTGTACAGATATGTTAAAATAGATAAATTTACAGAATTAAGGAAGATTTATAAGTTTATATTTATAATTTCAGATAAGCAGAAAAGAACACCTTACACACCTCCAAAATTTGTGGTTATCCAAGCTATACTTGCCACTTTTCTAAATATGATCAAAATTCAGTATTAAGCACACTGTATACAAATCCACTTTTTAAAATATACATAAGATCAAAATTCACTGTTATACACTTTACAAATATTTATGTTTAATACTCTTGTTTGAACCATCAACCTACCAAAGTAAGGTCTCCATATGAAGTTTAGTATCCATTTATATCGCTTTTATGACAAACCGTATATTTAATGTCAATAATATAGCAATTGTCACAGTGGAGCATAAACCACATTTCTGAAACCCAAAGCAGTAATTAACCTAAATACAGTAACATTCCTATATTAAGACCACCTTTGGGACTGTTCAAAAGTGGTCTTTAAGACCACTTTTGAACAGTCCCGAAGGTGGTCCCTTACCAGCAGGAAATTCGAAGAAAGAATAACTGCACCCTTCCAAATAAGCTTTTTAAAGCAGAATTGGTCTGAATTTCAGGTGGTCTTAATAGCTGGATTTGACTGTATGTTGATAGACACAAGGGCAAAGAGTGTTGACCTGGGTTAGACTGCTCCTGAAGGAGCAGGAGCAGTCTAACCCAGGTCAGCATTCTTTGGCAGTTTGTCAATGGTTTTGCGGCAGATGATCACATCACGTGAAATGAAGACCCCACTAAACCCCACTTTATATAGAGAAAACTGGGGTTTATGGGGGTATACATTATTTTTCTTATTTCTGCTCCAAGACATAGGTTGTGGGTACTCGTTAGAACCGCCTCAATGAGAACAGAACACAAAATTTAGGGTTATTACAGCAAGTCTTAAAAATGTAAGGTTACATCTGATTGGTTAAGTGCTCCAGGCCGTACACACATACAAGATAAAAATACTGAATTTTGGATTTTTGAATTTTAGAGGATTTGAGTCTTAAATACTGTATTTCTGAAAAAAAAAAAAGATGTTTCAAGTTTTGCCTGAATAAACAACAAACCTGCAAAGACGCTATTCTTTACAATGAAACCCCTTATTGCGTATGACTGGAAAAGCTGGCATATATTCAGATGACAAACTTTTCTATAAAGAAATTTGAAACACACCCATGCAATGCTGGCCTCGGTAGCTCAGTCACATGTGCTTCTGACTGTTGATCAGGAGGAATCAGGTTCCATTCCTGCCGGGTCAGCAACATTCTTTCATGGAGATTGATCTTGAAATCTTTTCTACGGTCATTCTGTTGAAAGAATGTACACTGTACTGGTTAACCGCTTACGTATAAGCCTGCCCAGGAAAAGTGTGGATAGTTAAACTGACTGGCTCAAAAATGACCTAAATAGTGTTGACTGAGCCATTAAACTCCAATACAAACAAACACTCATGCAATACATGGACAAGTCCGTGAAATCAACACCCCATAAACCCCACTTTATATAGAAACAAGAAAAACGCCAAAAGGCATTATGGATGGGTTTTTGAAACAAGAGGGCCATGATGGCCCTGGATCGCTCACCTGATCCATAGAGTAACAAGTGGGCCCAGGAAAGGGCCATTATTGACCCCAGGGTTATAATGTGCATAATGTTGAGGGAGGTCTAAAAAGGTGGAGCTTCATACCAAATATCAACAAAGGCTATAAATTGAACAATCTTGGCAAAGGTCCAGTAATATCTAAGACCTGGTCCTTGCAGTTTCAGAGAAGAAGATTTTTTTAAAGATATTCCCTGCATAAGCCTATGTAAAACCAAATTGCCCCGGGGCTAGGTCCACTAGATGAGGCTTCACACCAAATAGACCTGGGCCTTGCTGTATCAGAGAAGAAGATTTTCAAAGATTATCTCTATATATTATAAGCCTATGTAAAACAAAAGGGCCCGGGTAGAGGTCCACTAGATGAAGCTATATACCAAATATCAAAAGCATGGGCCTTGCAGTTTCAGAGAAGCAGATTTTCAAAGACTATCTCTATATAAGTCTTATGTAAAACCAATGGGTCTCGGGGAGGGGCATTTTTGGCCCAAGGGCTATAATGTGAACAATCTTGATAGAGGTCCACTAAATGACATTTCACACCAAATATCAAAGACCTAGGCGTTGTGGTTTCACAGAAGAAGATGTTTAAAGAATTTGACTATATAAGCCTATGTAACACCAAAGGGCCCAAAGGCAGGGGCATTTTGGCCCTATGACTATAATTTGAACAATCTTGGTAGAGGTCCACAAGATAAGCTTCATACCAAATATCAAAGACCTAGGCCTTATGGTTTCAGAGAAGAACATTTTTCAAGATTTTCCCTATATAAGTCCATGTAAAACCAAAGGGCCCCAGAGCGGGGGCATTTTTGGCCCCAGGACTATAATCTGAACAATCTTGTTAGAGATCCACAAGATGAAGCTTCATACCAAATATCAAAGACCTGGGCCTTGCGGTTTCAGAGAAGAAGATTTTTAAAGATTTTCCCTATATAAGCCCATGTAAAACCAAAGGGCCCCGGGGCGGGGGCATTTTTTGCCCCAGCACTATAATTTGAACAATCTTGGTAGGGGTCCACTAGATGAAGCTTCATACCAAATAACAAAGACCTGGGCCTTGCGGTTTCAGAGAAAAAGATTTTTAAAGATTTTTCCAATATAAGCCCATGAAAAACTAAAGGACCCCGGGGTGGGGGCATTTTTGGCCCCAGCACTATAATTTGAACAATCTTGGTAGGGGTCCACAAGATGAAGCCTCATACCAAATATCAAAGACCTGGGCCTTGCGGTTTCAGAGAAGAAGATTTTTAAAGATTTTCCCTATATAAGCCCATGTAAAACCAAAAGGCCCAGCGCTCGGGGGGGGGGGGGGGGAGGGGAGGACCTGGGCCTTGTGGGGTGAAGCTTCATACCAAATATCAAAGACATGGGCCTTATGGTTTCAGAGAAGAAAATTTTTACAGATTTTCCCTATATAAGCCCATGTTAAACCAAAGGGCCCCAGAGTGGGGGCATATTTGACCCCAGCACTATAATTTGAACAATCTTGGTAGGGGTCCACTAGATGAAGCTTCATACCAAATATCACAGACCGAGGCCTTGCGGTTTCAGAGAAGAAGATTTTTAAAGATTTCACCTATATAAGCCCATGTAAAACCAAAGGGCCCCGGGGCGGGGTCATTTTTGGCCCCAGCACTATAATTTGAACAATCTTGGTAGGGGTCCACTAGATGAAGATTCATACCAAATATCAAAGACCTGGGCCTTGCGGTTTCAGAGAAGATTTTTAAAGATTTTCCCTATATAAGCCCATGTAAAACCAAAGGGCCCGGGAGCGGGGGCATATTTGACCCCAGCACTATATTTTGAACAATCTTGGTAAGGGTTCACTAGATGAAGCTTCATACCAAATATCAAAGACCTAGGCCTTGCGGTTTCAGAGAAAAAGGTTTTTAAAGATTTTCCCGATGTAAGCCCATGTAAAACCAAAGGGCCCAAGGGCGGGGGCATTTTTGGCCCCAGCCCTATAATTTGAACAAACTTTGTTGGGGTCCCCTTGATGAAGCTTCATACCAAAAATCAAAGACCTGGGCCTTACAGTTTCAGAGAAGAAGATTTTTAAAGCTCTCCCCTATATAAGCCCATGTAAAACCAAAGGGCCCTGGAGTGGGGGCATTTTTTGCCCCAGCACTATAATTTGAACAATCTTGGTAGGGGTCCACTAGATGAAGCTTCATACCAAATATCAAAGACCTGGGCCTTGCAGTTTCAGAGAAGAAGATTTTTTAAGATTTTCCCTATCTAAGCCCATGTAAAACCAAAGGGCCCCAGAGCGGGGGCATTTTTGGACCCAGCACTATAATTTGAACAATCTTGGTAGGGGTCCACTAGATGAAGCTTCATACCAAATATCAAAGATTTTTAAAGATTTTCCCTATATAAGCCCTAGACCTTGCGGGGGGGGGGGGGGGGGGGGGGGGGGGGAGGACCTGGGCCTTGTGGGGTGAAGCTTCATACCAAATATCAAGACATGGGCCTTATGGTTTCAGAGAAGAAAATTTTTACAGATTTTCCCTATATAAGCCCATGTTAAACCAAAGGGCCCCAGAGTGGGGGCATATTTGACCCCAGCACTATAATTTGAACAATCTTGGTAGGGGTCCACTAGATGAAGCTTCATACCAAATATCACAGACCGAGGCCTTGCGGTTTCAGAGAAGAAGATTTTTAAAGATTTCACCTATATAAGCCCATGTAAAACCAAAGGGTCCCGGGGCGGGGTCATTTTTGGCCCCAGCACTATAATTTGAACAATCTTGGTAGGGGTCCACTAGATGAAGATTCATACCAAATATCAAAGACCTGGGCCTTGCGGTTTCAGAGAAGAAGATTTTTAAAGATTTTCCCTATATAAGCCCATGTAAAACCAAAGGGCCCGGGAGCGGGGGCATATTTGACCCCAGCACTATATTTTGAACAATCTTGGTAAGGGTTCACTAGATGAAGCTTCATACCAAATATCAAAGACCTAGGCCTTGCGGTTTCAGAGAAAAAGGTTTTTAAAGATTTTCCCGATATAAGCCCATGTAAAACCAAAGGGCCCAAGGGCGGGAGCATTTTTGGCCCCAGCCCTATAATTTGAACAAACTTTGTTGGGGTCCCCTAGATGAAGCTTCATACCAAAAATCAAAAACCTGGGCCTTACGGTTTCAGAGAAGAAGATTTTTAAAGCTCTCCCCTATATAAGCCCATGTAAAACCAAAGGGCCCTGGAGTGGGGGCATTTTTTGCCCCAGCACTATAATTTGAACAATCTTGGTAGGGGTCCACTAGATGAAGCTTCATACCAAATATCAAAGACCTGGGCCTTGCAGTTTCAGAGAAGAAGATTTTTTAAGATTTTCCCTATCTAAGCCCATGTAAAACCAAAGGGCCCCAGAGCGGGGGCATTTTTGGACCCAGCACTATAATTTGAACAATCTTAGTAGGGGTCCACTAGATGAAGCTTCATACCAAATATCAAAGACCTGGGCCTTAAGGTTTCAGAGAAGAAGATTTTTAAAGATTTTCCCTATATAAGCCCATGTAAAACCAAAGGTCCCCGGAGCGGGGGCATTTTTGGCCCGAGCACTAAAATTTGAACAATCTTGGTAGAGGTCCACTAGATGAAGCTTCATACCAAATATCAAAGACCTGGGCCTTGTGGTTTCAGAGAAGAAGATTTTTTAAGTTTTTGGTGAAAAAATCTATTTTTGGCTCCTATGACCTAGATGTGCAATGGACCGGAACCATTTGAACAACTTTGAAAGGGGACCACCTAAGGATCATTCCTGTGAAGTTTGGTCAAAATCCGATCAGTGGTTTAGGAGGAGATGTTGTTTAAAGAATTGTTTACGGACGCACGGACGGACGCACGCACGGATGTTCTCACGGATGTATACTTATGTGGCTATTTTTGGCAGGATTGATACTTAAGTGGCTATTTTTAGCCACTGAAAAGAAGTATTTTCGGTGTCTAACGGAATAAATCCCATAGACTTACATTGATTCTGTCCATTTACATAGCCACCTAACTATACATTTGTTGGTGCGGACGGACGCACGATGGACGACGGACGAAAAGTGATCTCAAAAGCTCACTTCGTCACTACGTGAAGGTGAGCTAAAAAAGGTTAACCAAAAGGTAAACCGGGACACCCGGCCGCCCGCACGGACATCGCTATTCTAAAGGACGGAATTTTTCCTTGAAAAACCCGTCCAAAAAGAACACCGGGGTTTGAACTCGCGCCACTCAGATTCATAGTCAACAATAGGATTCGTAGTCCAGCACTCTATCCACTACACTGGCATTTGAAAAAAGGTTAACCAAAAGGTAAACCTAAAAAACACAAGTTTGAAAAATGACAATTTCTGCCAAAATTTTAGTCTTTTGCACCATTTATGGATAATACATGAAAGCGGTACCTCCACTTATGCATCAGTCCTGATATTAAAACAATCTGCTACAGAATAGATGAAAAATATCACTTTGAAAAAAAGGTTAACCAAAAGGTAAACCTGGGACGACGCCCGCCCGCCCGCAGGACGCCCGCCCGCCGGCCCGGATATCGCTATTTTAAAGGACGGATTTTTTTTAAAAACCCGTCCAAAACTGGGGTTTTAGTGGGTATAGATTATTTATCTTATTTCTGCTCCAACTGCTCCTGCTAGAGCAAAGATAGGAGTTGTTGAGTTCAGCAGGATAAGGGTCTGTCACAGCATCATGGGTAAGACAGAATTTCACCCCCACCACCAACAGCTAAAACTAAAACCAGATCAAACTACCTCATGGGTAAGCAAAAGAGGAATTCAACATCTGCTTGGCACTGGCTTTAATAAAACTGGGTAAAATGCAGACCTGCAGGATTTAAATGTAAAATGTGCAAAACTGATGGCCATATGAAACCTTTCTTAAATCCACAAGTTTAAAAACTAGTTTAACAACATCCGAAGCCCTGAATAATTTGTAACTGAAGACACATACTATTATTCTAAACTATCAGGGAAAATTGTGACAAATACAAGATAACTAAGTAAATACGTTATTATATAAAACCAACTGATTATGAAATCGAAAACCTTAGGACACCTGAATTACTCTTAAGGAATGAGGCGGAGATTTGGCTGATTTTGTTTCTTGTGGTTTTACAGCCCATTCAAGATTATTTCACTCATTTTAAGCCCATATCGTCAATCAGGGGTGGGCGAAAACTGGAGTACCCAGAATAATATCAACTGACCTTCCATTGCGAAAATGGCGGCAGAGGCAAATAGTTCAGACTCAGATCAGACTGCTCCTGAAGGAGCAGTCTGATCAGGGTCTGCCCTGTTTGCAATTGAACCAGCGCCATGTGAACACATCGCCAGATAGCAAGATTTTCTTTTTTCAGATTTTAGGTTATCTTGTTTAATTTTTACATAATTTGTAAAGATGACACAATTTTAGGATAATTACACTGCAGCGTGCGCAATGCAATCTTGTATAGAGAACAATCTGTGCAAACTATGTAGTCTGGTCAGTAAATTGGATTATACAGTACCTTGCATCAAGTTAACAAGTCCTTGTCTTGGACCCCCCTTAATCCCCTCTTTATATAGTGAAAAGTGGGGTTTACGGGGGTGTTCACTTTTTTCCTCATCTTCTTTGGCTCAAAAACATTGATTGTGGGTACTCATTAGAACCGCCTCAATAAGGCGGTTCTAATGAGCACCCACAATCTATATTTCAAAAGCAAAGAGGGTTGGTACTCATTAGGACCACCTCCTCAATGAGGTGGTTCTTATGAGCACCCACAAGCTATATTTTGACTCAAAACGAGAAAAATACAAAAAAAAGGTTCTTTAAAATGCCAGTTATAAGAGACAGTATTTTAACACATGGGCATGTTTTCATAATACAAATTCTGTATCTAGAAGTTCAGCTCTTACTAGTCTGTGTATTTAGTCTGTGTATCTTACCTGGTTGGCGCTCGCCCATCTGGGCTTGGAGAAATAGATTGGGCTGCATGATGCTTTCATGCAGAGCTGCAATGGTTGAAACCAACTGCACATGAGTACTGGTAAACCACTTAGAGGGTCTTAGTCTGCCCAGGCAAAGTGATGTGAGTAAGACCATCCCATTTTGGTATGTTTGGGCGGCAGGGCATGAGATGTCATTTCATCTCAATGTTGGGTAAAAGCCCCACAAAATTGGAAGCACTGTCTCCAAAATAACCTAATTAGTGTTGACGAGGACATAAAACCTCCACTCAAACAAACAAATCTTACCTGGTCCCAAGCCCCAAAGACAGTTTTCTCACAACCGGGCTCGTGTAAGGTCTTGAAGGTAGTTTTACCACTTCAGCACCTTTTTTTCAACAACTGGGAGGCACACCAAACTAATGAAGTGTCAAAGGTCAAAGCTGTGCCGATGCCCAGTAATACTCATTCCCAGTCACTTTATAGACAGGTAAGTTGTCAATCACTACACCTTTAAGATAATAAAATGTCAACTTATCAGCCAAAATTGAAAATGATTTGGAGACACCCACAATACCTTTTAACCCTTCTCTTGCTGAATATTCAGTTTAGCCACACCCATTTCTGACTTTGAACCAATCAGATTACTTGATGTAATTTATTCCTGCAAATTCATAAACTGTATGTCAAACAGTGTAGATCCTGATCAGATGGCTTCTTCAGAAGCCATCTGATCTGGATCTACACTGTTTCCAAAGATAGGGCTTGTTGTGAACAGCAAGATAAGGGTTAAACATGTATCACTTGTCTAGGGACCTCAGTGGTCGAGTTGACTCAACCCTTTCAACCCGAAGTTTCAGGTGTGGACTCTTCCAGTGGGCACTCTTGTTAACCAAGTGGACTCTCCTATTGCTATATGTTGGACAAGTCCATTCTTTGTCATATCAGGGGTGTCAGACCTATTTTTTCGTTTTTATTCTGTTTTGGACGGAAAATTCTGTTAGCAAATAGTGCAGGCCCTGATCAGACGCTGGTTCTGCGGCATCTGATCTGGGCCTGCACTGTTTGCCAAGGTACCCCTTTAAGGTGCAATGGGTTAATTTGGAATTAACCCATAAGGTACCAATCACAACTATTGTCGTCTGCTTTGTCGTCTGCCGGTTACTTTAAAATTCATTGTTGCAAACAGTGTGAACCCAGATCAGACTGCTCCTTTAGGAGCAGTCTGATCAGGGTCCACACTGTTTGCCTGTATGCAAAAATAAGTTTGAAATGTTTACCAGAATATGCAACAGATGACATGAACAGAAGACATTTTCAGATGCAGTTTTTCTTGACATTTTAACCCTTATCTTGCTGTTCACGAAAACCCCTATCTTTGCAAACAGTGTAGATCCAGATCAGATGGCTTCTGAAGAAGCCATCTGATCAGGATCTACACTGTTTGACATTCAGTTTATGAATTTGTAGGAATAAATTACATCAAGTAATCTGATTGGTTCAAAGTCGGAAATGGGTGTGGTTAATCTGAATATTCAGCAAGAGAAGGGTTAAGGTTTAGTTAATATCATATACAGAATGGTAAGCAATGTAAATCCAGATGGGACAGCTCATAATTTATAAACCGACTCATCTGGATATACACTGTTTGCATAGGTATCTGAACCAGTCTACAGTGCTGAAATGGGTAACCCATTGCATGTGGTGAAACCCCATAAAGGGTACCTTGGCAAACAGTGCAGGCCCAGAACAGACCCCGCAGAACACGGAGTCTGATCAGGGCCTGCACTATTTTCTAACAGAATTTAATAAAAACGGAAAAATAGGCCTGCCATCCCTTACATGACAAATGGACTTGTCCAACATACAGCAATGGAAAATACCACTAGTATACAATGGGTTAAGGAGGTAAAGACTGTGGGTTTGAGCCTCACTTATCCGAAATACCGTAAAAATTCTAAAAATTCTGACACCAATCCAGCAAGCAGTCCAAAAAGGCGCAGACAGAATGGCAAACAGTGTAGACCCTAATCAGACTGCTCCTTCAGGAGCAGTCTGATTTTGCTCTGCACTGTTTGCTTAGGTCTTTTCGTCCCAATACTTAGGAATATTTAATTCGGTATTGCTAATATCTTTTTATTTTGGTTAGCCATTTGGCCATTTTGTGGGAAAGTAACTGTCCTTTTGGCTTTCGGCTTGTGATGTTTTCATAACATCAAAGTTGCTTTATGTTTGTGTTTCTGTCCCTTTGGTCTCTTTGATGGGAGGTATAAGGCAATTGTATCGATTCCTGATCATTGCCTTTACTTCCATTTTCCAGTCAAAGAGCTCATATGAAGTTTTGTTTATTTGTTTGAATTGAGGTTTTACATCCCCCTCAACAATGTACAGGTCATTTTGGAGACATTGCTTCCAATTTTGTGGGACTTTTACCTGACATTGAGCGAGATGAAATGACATCTCAAGCCCTGCCACCCCATGTAATCAATAGGGTTTATAAGCATGGGCATTCCGACTCGCATCGCTTTTCCTGGACAGGCTTCGTTAGATCCTCTAAGCAGTTTACCAGTACTTGTGTGTGGGTGGTTTCAGCTCTGTGTGGAAGCATCATGCAGCACATCTATTTCTTCAAGCCCTGATGGGCAAGGGCCAGAGGGAGGCATGAGGCAATTGTATCGAATCCTGATCATTTCCTTCACTTCCATTCTCTAGAGACAGAGCTGTCTACACTTCCATTTTCTAGAGACAGAACTCATATGAAGTAAGTGAGTGAGTGAGCGTTTGAGTTGTATGTCTCACGAGCAGCTAAGGTTATACAGAGATGGGACCTCAGTTTAAAGACACATTCGAAAGCCTTGAGAAGCCCGGGATCAATCCTGAGACCCCTGGTTTACAAGGCGAGTAGCATATCCATGGAGGCTTCTAGCTCATATGAAGAACATAATTATGTAAAAGAGTTTGAGATACAACAAACTATTACCATGTTACCTAAACACTTACAAACAATCCACTTTCTAGAAATTCAGCAAACAAATTCCTGCAAACATTGTATGTACAACACCCACTTTAAACTTGTATGGTCATTTGAACCATAATTTCTCTAAGTACTGGCATATCATAATTTAAATAAAGAGCAGTGTTCAATCCAGGATTTGGGGTTTGGGAGCCCTCTGGGCCCACAGGCCTTTGAAAAGGGGGCCATTTGGAACTTTAGGGGGCCCTTAAATTATACTATATTAAGTTACCAGATTTATCTCAAGGTTTTAGCTGAATGATAAAAATGGACACAAAACAAGTTTAACAGCACAGACAAAATCTATTTAGTTTATCTATCCATCTTCTAATACTGAGATGGTCGCATTTGCTAATTACCTCATCTAACCAGTACAAAATTTGGATAAAGTGTCTTGCTCAAGTGTTAAATGCACAAAATAAGAACATGGCCGCATCCCCGGTAAACAAAACGTCGATTAGGGTTTATAAAAATAAGAATTGTTACTACTTAAACAGATGAAACAAAATGTTTTTCTAAGTTATATAGATCAGGCAACATGCGGTTTTTGATAAAATTCAACAATACGCAACAATCAGCCGAAAAAACCGCGAGAAAATCGCAAAAATCAACTCCAGAAGAAACAGTCTCTAAATTCTACAGTTGCGCCCGACGGGCCCATGGAATGATCTCTAGTGCGCCCCTCATGTAAAAAGCGGGCCCAGGGCGCAATGGCGCAGCCTAGATTGAACACTGAAAGAGGTATAATTCTTCTAAAATTATAACATAAAAATTATAACATACTGACTCATTAGCCCTTATCCTGCTGATTTGTTTGTTTGATCTGAGGTTTAATGTCCTCGTCAACACTGTATAGGTCATTTTGGAGACATTGCTTCCAATTTTGTGGGTCTTGTACCCGACACTGAGATCAAACTAGAACTGTCAGATCCTCGCTATCAGAAAAGAAAAATACAAGAAATAGCGCTAACAGAAAAGAAAAATACAAGAATAACAAGAGCACCGCAAGCGGCGCCATGCTCGTCTGTTTTTCCATGACACATAGACAAATCAGTGAAATTGCATCATAGAGTTATTGAACTTATACAAAATATAGCCTTTTTGATAATACAGATGTGTCGGGAATGTAGCTCTTGTGATGGTGAGTATGTGTATGAAGTTTCATGAAGGTAGGCCAAATACTTTTGGAAATATGGTCAAGGTTAAGGTTTTCGGTTAAATGTTCGAAAATTAGGTCAAAGTTCAAAGGTCAAGGCCACAGATCAAAAAGTGTGGTATCACTGAAAAGGTCTTGTCCCAAGGAACAGTCATGTGAAGTTTGAAGGCTCTGTTGCGAATAGTATTGAAATGAGAGCAAAAAATGTGTTTTAGAAAAAAATTGGAAAAGGGGAGATAATTCAGCCAAAATCAACAATTGTTATGGTCCTTGGTCAAAATGTAGCTCTTGTGATGATGAGTGTGTGTATGAAGTTTCATGAGGCTAGGTCTAATACTTTTTAAGTTATAGCCAAGGTTAAGTTTTTTTGGAACGACGACGCCAGACGACGACAACGACAATGCAGACGCCGGAGTGATGACAATAGCTCGAAAGTTTTTTTTTCAAAAAACAGACGAGCTAAAAAATGTTTTCGGCTTTCAGCCTCTCAATTAAATTTTTCAATGTTCAAAGGGCAATAACTTCAAAAGTAGGCAATCCGGAGTTATGGTTCATGTGCTCTGCACATCGTCTTATAATGCTTTACATTTGTGTGAAATTTTATGAAAATACCTCAAGTGGTTTTTCAGTTATGGAGCGGACAAGGTTAAAATTGCCATTTTTCAATGTTCAAAGGGCAATAACTCGATAAGTAGGCAATCCAGAGTTCTGGATCACATTCTGCACATTGTCTCATAGTGCTTTACATTTGTGTGAATTTCATGAAAATACCTCAAACGGTTTTCGAGTTATCATGAATAACAGAATTTTTTCAATGTTCAAAGGGCAATTACTCCAAAAGTAGACAATTCAGAGTTATGTTTTATGCGCTCTGCACATCGTCTCATAGTGCTTTACGTTTGTGTGAAGTTTCATGAAAATACCTCAAACGGTTTTTGAGTTATGATGAATAACGGAATTACGGAATCACAGGACAAGGCAAATCCAATATAGCCCCCAATGACATCTCAAGCCCTGTCGCCCAAAGAAACCAAAAGGGTTTATAAACATGGATGGTCCGACTTGCACCTCTTTGCCTGGGAAGGCTTAGATCCTCTAAGTGGTTTACCAGTACTCGTGTGCGGTCGGTTTCAGCTCTACTTGGAAGCATCATGCAACCCATCTATTTCTTCAAGCCCCGATGGGGGGGGGGGGGGGGGGGAGAGACTTATCCTGCTGAATAAATCAATTTAGCCACACCCACATCTGACTAATAACCAATCAAATTTCTTGATATAATGTATTAATTCAATTCACAAACAGCATGACAAATAGTGTAGATCCTGATCAGATGGCTTGGATCTACACTGTTTGCAAAAGTAGGGGTTGTTGTGTTCGGCAGGATAAGGGTGAATTACTTGTATGTAATGGAAATGTTCTATTACCAGTTCATGGTCATTTTTCTATATGAGCCCCGCCAAGCGAATTTGTGTCTTAGAGCATTCCGTCATGACAAATTTTAACTGCGCATGCCCAGCCATTCAGAGGGGCCAGGGATATGGCTTTCTGTCTGACGGTTCCTCTTGATTCACGGCTTGTATGAGCAAGCAGCGAAGGTTCTGGCGAGACTGCACGGATGCGCAGGCTCGCATGAACCTTCTCTGCTCGCATAGGCGATAAGTACCAAAATCACTTGACGGGGCCCATATAATCTATGTTTTTCTGGGATCCATCTTTAAAATCTTTCCTAAGTTATACGGCTTTATTTTCATCCTTGATATTAAATATATGTGTCATGATTTTTACTATCGCTTAGTGAAACAAAATATGTTTAAAGCAAACTGCTATATGTAAATCTGTGTTATAATGAGCAGTACTATATTGTGGTTGTAGTTTAGATTTACTTAATAGCTATTTATAGAAATGTAATGTTAACAGATGTTATATTTTATGTTGTGTTGTTTTGTGTTGTGTAACGTTACACTATGTTATGCCTCTTTAACCTTTACCACTCTCTAGGCTAATTCAGCAGATGAAAATTGTTGCTCTTTTTTCTTATCTTTCCCAGAAAACAAGGCAAATTGTCTCTTTGTGAGACAATTTACATGAGATGTCAAATCCTGTTTTCTTGGAGAAATAGAAAAATATTTCAAAATGTTGTCTGCTGCGAAAAAAAACAACAACAAAAAAAAACAAGAGGGCCCAGAGGGCCCTGAATCGCTCACCTGAGAATTAGTGTCTCCAGTACATTCTAGGCCCAAGGGCTATAATTTGAACAAACTTGGTAATGGTCCACTAGATGAAGCTTCATTCCAAATATCAAAGACCTGGGCCTTCTGGTTTGAGACAAGATTTTTAAAGGTTTTCCCTATATAAGCCTATGAAAAACCAAAGGGTCCCAGAGTGGGGGTATTTTTGTCCCCCAGGGCTATAATTTGCACAATCTTGAAAGAGGTCCACTAGATGAAGCTCCACACCAAATACCACAGATCTGGGCCTTGCGGATTCAGAGAAGAAGATTTTTCAAGATTTTCCATGTATAAGCTTACGTAAAACCGAAGGCCCCAGGGGTGGGGGCATTTTTGGCCCCAGGGCTATAATGTTAACAATCGGTAGAGGTCTACTAGTTGAAGCTTCATATCAAATGGCATAGAGCAGGGCCTTGTGGTATCAGAGAAGAAGAATTTAAATATTTTCCCTATAAGACAATGAAAAACCAAAGGGTCCCAGGGTGGGGGCATTTTGGTCCTAGGGCTATAATTTGAACAATCTTGATAGAGGTCCAATAGATGAAGCTTCACACCAAATATCTAAGACCTTGGCCTTGCAGTTTCTGAGAAGAAGTTTCTTTAAAGATTTTCCCTATATAAGCCTATGTAAAACCGAAGGCCCCCGGGGCGGGGGCATTTTTGGCCCCTGGGCTATAACTTGAACAATCTTGGTAGAGGTCCATTAGATTAAGCTTCACACCAAATATCAAAGATCTGGGCCTTGCGGTGTCAGAGAAGAAAAGTTTTAAAGATTTCCCCTACATAAGCTTAGGTAAAACCAAAGGCCCCCTGGGCGGGGGCATTTTTGGCTCCAGGGCTATAATTTGAACAATCTTGGTAGAGGTCCACTAGGTGAAGCTTCATACCAAATATCAAAGACCTGGGCCTTGTGGTTTCAGAGAAGAAGATTTTTAAAGGTTTCCCTTTATAAGGCTATGAAAAACCAAAGGGTCCAAGGGTGGGGCCATTTTCGGCCCCAGGGCTATAATTTGCACAATCTTGAAAGAGGTCCACTAGATGAAGCTCCACACCAAATACCAAAGATCTGGGCCTTGCGGATTCAGAGAAGAAGATTTTTCAAGATTTTCCATGTATAAGCTTACGTAAAACCGAAGGCCCCAGGGGTGGGGGCATTTTTGGCCCCAGGGCTATAATGTTAACAATCGGTAGAGGTCTACTAGTTGAAGCTTCATATCAAATGGCATAGAGCAGGGCCTTGTGGTATCAGAGAAGAAGAATTTAAATATTTTCCCTATAAGACTATGAAAAACCAAAGGGTCCCAGGGTGGGGGCATTTTGGTCCTAGGGCTATAATTTGAACAATCTTGATAGAGGTCCAATAGATGAAGCTTCACACCAAATATCTAAGACCTTGGCCTTGCAGTTTCTGAGAAGAAGTTTCTTTAAAGATTTTCCCTATATAAGCCTATGTAAAACCGAAGGCCCCCGAGGCGGGGGCATTTTTGGCCCCTGGGCTATAACTTGAACAATCTTGGTAGAGGTCCATTAGATTAAGCTTCACACAAAATATCAAAGATCTGGGCCTTGCGGTGTCAGAGAAGAAAAGTTTTAAAGATTTCCCCTACATAAGCTTAGGTAAAACCAAAGGCCCCCTGGGCGGGGGCATTTTTGGCTCCAGGGCTATAATTTGAACAATCTTGGTAGAGGTCCACTAGGTGAAGCTTCATACCAAATATCAAAGACCTGGGCCTTGTGGTTTCAGAGAAGAAGATTTTTAAAGGTTTCCCTTTATAAGGCTATGAAAAACCAAAGGGTCCAAGGGTGGGGCCATTTTCGGCCCCAGGGCTATAATTTGCACAATCTTGAAAGAGGTCCACTAGATGAAGCTTCACACCAAATATCAAAGATCTGAGCCTTGTGGTTTCAGAGAAGATTTTTAAAGATTTTCCCTGTATAAGCCTATGTAAAACCAAAGCCCCCCGGGCAGGGGCATTTTTGGCCCAAAGGCTATAATTTGAACAATCTTAGTAAAGGTCCTCCAGGTAAAGCTTCACACCAAATATTAAAGATGTGGGCCTGCTGGTTTCAGAGAAGACGATTTTTTAATAATTTTCCCTATATAAGCCTATGTAAAACCATAGGCCCCTGGGGCGGGGGCATTTTGGCCCCCAGGGCTATAATTTGAACAATCTTGGTAGAGGTCCACTAGATGAAGCTTCACACCAAATATCAAAGATCTAGGCCTTGCGGTTTCAGAGAAGAAGATTTTTAAAGATTTTCCCTGTATAAGTCTATGTAAAAACAAAGGCCCCCGGGGCGGGGGCATTTTTGGCCCAAAGGCTATAATTTGAACAATCTTAGTAAAGGTCCTCCAGGTAAAGCTTCACACCAAATATTAAAGACGTGGGCCTGCTGGTTTCAGAGAAGAAGATTTTTTAATGATTTTCCCTATATAAGCCTATGTAAAACCATAGGCCCCCGGCGCGGGGGCATTTTGGCCCCCAGGGCTATAATTTGAACAATCTTGGTAGAGGTCCACTAGATGAAGCTTCACACAAACTATCAAAGATCTGGGCCATGCGGTTTCAGAAAAGAAGATTTTTAAAGATTTTCCATGTATAAGCCTATGTAAAACCAAAGGCCCCCTAGCGGGGGCATTTTTGGCCCTTAGGTAATAATTTGTACAATCTTAGTAGAGGTCCACCAGGTAAAACTTCACACCAAATATTAAAGACCTGGGCCTTGTGGTTTCAGACAAGAAGATTTTTTAATGATTTTCCCTATATAAGCCTATGTAAAACCAAAGGCCCCTGTGGCGGGGGCATTTTGGCCCCCAGGGCTATAATTTGAAAAATCCTGGTAGAGGTCCACTAGATAAAGCTTTAGGGATGGGAATTGTCAGAATTTTCGTATCACGATATATCGCGATACGGTTACTGCGTATCACGATACGTATCACGATATATTATGTAGCAATCTGAAACACACTGGTAATTGGAAAACCACAATATATATGGAAAAGAGAAGGGAGTTTTCATGGGTAAATATCTTTTAACCTACTTACAAAACAAAGGTACTTAAAAGAATTGTCCCAATGTTATGAGGGGAAATAAAGATACTATCTGAAAGTGCTATTAAATGTTGTATTAGATTGATGGCCTCAGTCACTTTATTTGTGGCTGTCATCTTTTGCAACCTGAAATGTTGCTAGATATCGGTAGTTGACCATGGTAAAGTTTGTTTTGGTTTTCACTCTATTACACAATCTTGTAAATGCTGGGCAGCTTACACTAAAGTGACGTATACAACAACAACAGCCGCGTGATTCACCGAAATCCTAGCTCGGCCTACCGTAAAAATTTGGCTATAAGATGAGGATTTTTCCCTCCAAAATGACCCCGTCTTATAGCCAAGGTCATGGACTGCAGGCTTTTCAGGCAATGTCCGGCGAAGACCAGACATACAGAAAAAGCCGATCAGTGATTTTTGAATTGATATAAATCGCCGCCCACAAACCACCGCTACCATTTTTCTGCATGCGATCGGTAAATTTCGTCATCCGACGCTAGCACCCCCATACGTGTTCAATGTCATTGTGTGTATCTCTTTCATAAAAAATGTTTGGAACAGGTAAAAAACCTTTTCTCGATAGCTAAACGGTTGTGGATAGAGGTGGATAGAAAACCAGCGCTTTGCACAGCTCCCGAATTATCACCAAAGGCTCCGTGTCAATAAACAACAGCGTTCGACTTTTCCCGTCCAGCGTCTGCTATTTGGCGCCAAAACATAACCATTCATGAGATCATAGAAAAGTCCGTTTTTATTATGCAAATATCTACCGTTCGATATAGCTAATTGTCTGAGGAGCGATTAAATCATTTTCACATTGATTGTGGATTAAATTTTGTGATTGGAGGATAAACGCCAATTAGAATCATAACGACCATATTTTCACACCTTATCGACACGCACCGCAGGGTGGCAATTTTATGACAGGGATTAACAATAGTGTCATACTTGAACCGTAATAAATACACAGATGGTTTGTCTCTGAATTGACAGTGCAGCAATTATTGCGATTTACTTACTGGTCTAGTTTTACCGTATTTAAGGACTCACAAAGACTGACAGACTGAGCTGTATTTACCGATCAGTTAAGAAAGAAAATATGAAAAATGGATAAAAAAAAAGAAAATATCGAAAATATCGGTATTGGCGGACCGTATTGTGATATGATTTTTTTCTGAACACCGATATACCGATAATATCGCACATCACTATAAAGCTTCACACCAAATATCAAAGATCTGGGCCGTGCGGTTTCAGAGAAGAAGATTTTTAAAGATTTTCCCTGTATAAGCCTATGTAAAACCAAAGGCCCCCGGGGCGGGGGCATTTTTGGCCCTAAGGCTATAATTTGAACAATCTTAGTAGAGGTCAACCAGGTAAAGCTTCACACCAAATATTAAAGACCTGGGCCTTGTGGTTTCAGAGAAGAAGATTTTTTAATGATTTTCCCCATATAAGCCTATGTAAAACCAAAGGCCCCTGGGGCGGGGGCATTTTGGCCTCCAGGGCTTTAATTTGAACAATCCTGGTAGAGGTCCACTAGATGAAGCTTCATACCAAATATCAAAGATCTGGGCTGTGCGGTTTCAGAGAAGAAGATTTTTAAAGATTTTCCCTGTATAAGTCTATGTAAAACCAAAGGCCCCCGGGGCGGGGGCATTTTTGGCCCTTAGGTAATAATTTGAACAATCTTAGTAGAGGTCCACCAGGTAAAGCTTCACACCAAATATTAAAGACCTGGGCCTTGTGGTTTCAGAGAAGAAGATTTTTTAATGATTTTCCCCATATAAGCCTATGTAAAACCAAAGGCCCCTGGGGCGGGGGCATTTTGGCCCCCAGGGCTTTAATTTGAACAATCCTGGTAGAGGTCCACTAGATGAAGCTTCACACCAAATATCAAAGATCTGGGCCGTGCGGTTTCAGAGAAGAAGATTTTTAAAGATTTTCCCTGTATAAGCCTATGTAAAACCAAAGGCCCCTGGGGCAGGGGCATTTTTGGCCCTAAGGCTATAATTTGAACAATCTTAGTGGAGGTCCACCAGGTAAAGCTTCACACCAAATATTAAAGACCTGGGCCTTGTGGTTTCAGAGAAGAAGATTTTTTAATGATTTTCCCTATATAAGCCTATGTAAAACCAAAGGCCCCTGGGGCGGGGGCATTTTGGCCCCCAGGGCTTTAATTTGAACAATCCTGGTAGAGGTCCACTAGATGAAGCTTCATACCAAATATCAAAGACCTGGGACTTGCGGTTTCAGAGAAGAAGATTTTTAAAGTTTTCATTTAAAAAATCTATTTTCAGCTCCTGTGACCCAGATGTGCAATGGACCGGAACCATTTGAACAATTTTGAAAGGGGACCACCTAAGGATCATTGCTGTGAAGTTTGGTCAAAATCTGATTAGTGGTTTAGGAGGAGATGTCATTTGAAGAAAAAGTTTACGCACACACACACGCACGCACGCACACACGCACGCACTGACGACGGACGACGGACGAAAAGTGATCACAAAAGCTCACCTTGTCACTACGTGACAGGTGAGCTAAAAGTGAGCTAAAAACAAGAGGCCCATGGGCCACTATGCTCACCAGAGCTCAGGGGGCACTGCCGACTGGCAGCAATGTATTTTAATTAACCATGGAAGCCCTGCGCCCAAGGATAATACAGACACAATTTGGACCCAATCAGCCTAGTGGCTTCAGAGGTCTGATGTCTTTTGAATGTGTTGTTGCAGGACAACAGATGACAATTGACAATTTCCCATCTGTGGCAACTAATAGGCCTAAAAGAACATTAAAGGAACATTTCTATGAAAGTTTGACAAAATATCTTGAAAGGCATAAATGTCATTTTTCAATTTTCCCCTTATAAGTCAATGGAAACTCTTAACTTGCCATAGCAAACAAACCAAAGAGCCAAATTCCATAAACCAGAGCTCAGGTGGGCACTGCCCAATGGCAGCCATGTATTTTAACATGATATGATTTTAATCTACCAATTAAAAAGTCTCCCAAACAAACCCAATACCCAAATGATCACCCATGTGGACTGTATCGGAAATATTAGGTGTTTTATAAAGTAGAGGCCCAATGGAGCCCTGGTTGGTGTCACTAAATGCATCTTATCAAAAGGAACAGAGACATAAATGGTTTAGCGGTGGGGATATGTATGGTTCCTGAGATATAGGGGCCATTTAAGCAGTGGAGGGATTCGGGCATGGGGGATCCAAGAAAAGTCCAAGATTGTTGTCACTGAATGTGTCGTATCAGAAGGACCAAGAATATAATTATATGGTTAAAGGGTGGTGATCTGAACGTTTCTGAGATATGAGGCCCTTTTATGAAGTAGATGGGAGAGAAATGGCCCATGCGGAGCCCCCAAGACGGGAGTGACTGAATGTGTCTAATAACAATGAACAAGAATATATGTGATTATGGAGTGGGGATTTGAATGGTTTCTGAGATATATGGCCTAGTATGGAGTCTTATCATAAGGAACAAGAACATATATGGTTAAGGGGTGGGAATCTGAAAGGTTTCTGAGAGATATGGCTTTTAATGAAGTAATGGGGTGGGGCATAGCTCGTGGCACCCCAGGGGACCCCCATGCTAGTGTCACTGATTGTGTCTTATCATATATATGGTTTAGGGGCAGGGCTCTGAACAGTTTCTCAGATATATGGTATTTTGTGAAGTCAAGGGGTGGAGCATGGTCTGGGCGCACCCTGGGTGACCCATAGGTTGGTGTCACTGAATGTGTCTTATCATAAGGAACAAGAATATATATGTTATGGGGTGGGGATCTGTAAGGGTTCTGGAATATTTGGCCTTTTATGAAGTGGAGGGGGTTCACATGGCCCCCGCACATCCCGGAGGACCCCCAGGTTGGTGTCACTGAATGCGACTTACCATAAGGAACGAGAATATATATGGTTTAGGGGTGGGGATCTGTAAGGTTTCTGGGATATTGGGCCTTTTATGAAGTGGATGGGGTGGGGCATGGCCCCTGCACATCCCGGGGGACCCCCAGGATGGTGTCACTGAGTGTGTCTTATCATAAGGAACAAGAGTATATATGGTTTAGGGGTTGAGATCTGAATGGTTTCTGAGATAAATGGCATTTTATGAAGTGGAGGGGATGGGGCATGACCCTGGTACATCCCGGGGAACCCTCAGGTTGGTGTCACTTAATGAATCTTGTCATAAGGAACAAGAATATATATGGTTTAGGGGTGGGGATCTTTAGGGTTTCTGAGATATAAGGCATTTTATGAAGCCGAGGGGGTGAGGCATGGCCCCGGCACAACCTAGGGGACCCCCAGATTGACATAAAAGCATATGGCTAAGAGAAGTTTACTCAATGAATATTTCTATGAAAGTTTTGTCCAAATATCTGCAATGACTTGGCAGTAAATGCCATTTTTCAATCTTCCCCATTATAAGTCAATGGAAACTCTAAGTTGCCATAGCAACAAAACTAAAAGGCCAAATTTCATAAAAAAAACACAAAACCTGTTAAGGCAAATATGGTGAATATTTCCTTAAAGTCTCAGTCCCATTGAACATATGTTTCTGAGGAGATGATTTTTTTTTTTTTTTTTTGGTTTCCATGGCAACCAGCAAAAATGAGCAGTTGGCCTAAAATCACATGGCAGATAGTAGATTGCATTAGGAACACTTCTGTGAAAGTTTTGTCAAAATATCTGCAAAGGCTTGGCAGTTAATGCCATTTTTCAATTTTCCCCATTATAAGTCTATGGAAACTCTAAGTTGCCATAGCAACCAAAGTGATGAGCTGATTTGCAATAAAAACACAAACTTTCAATCCCCCAGCCCAAGGATGCTACAGATGAAATTTGGGCTCAATCGGCCCAGTGGCTTAAGAAAAGATGTTGTTTGAAAATGTTGACGTCATAGGACAGACGACAACGACCCAGACAACAATGAAGACAGACAACTGCCTATCCTATAAGCTCCCTAGGAGCCTTCGGCTCTGGTGAGCTAAAAAACATGCAGAGCATTTAACTTTGAACAACTGATCCCTAATGGCACCAGCAGAACATCATAAAATACAAATTCTAGTCAGGTCTTGCCTTGGGTCTAAACCCTTTGCCGAGTTATGTCTGTCCAAATTTTTAGAGTAACTACAGCAGTTAGATTTGCTTTACGCTTTAGTGACCAGATTAAAATGTCACCTTTACACAGGTATAACTGGATAATGAACTGGTCATTAGTAGCCCAAACCTTAGCTATAAACCACAATCACACTAGCAGACAACATTTTCAATTTTTCTCTTTTTTTCCGACAAAATAAGGCCTGATGCTCTGTCTCTGGTCGGGCCCATCGGAGTCTAACTCTTGGTTTTCTTTTGCTCCAGCATTTCAGTGGCTTCTTCCTGTCGAGTCCTCACTGTTGATTCATCTCTGTGGTTGTTTGATTTTTGTGTTCATGGAGACATTGCACTGATAGTAAGGAAGCCTTCATGCGGACTGAACAAAGTGTTTGTCAGAATCGCGAAGGAAGTAAGGGCAAGGATTGCAGCTGCGTAAAATCGATTTAAGCCCCCCAGTGGAATTTGTTTCACTGACTGTTCTGAGGTGGTTCTTCTGTCACGGTTTATTTTTGTTATGGTTTGTCTTCGAGTGTGTGTTTCGCTTGTGTTGTTTTGGTTTGGATAGCTTGAGCCAGTTGGCCATTTTGTGGGAAAGTAACTGTCCTTTCGGCTTTCCGCTATTGATATTTCCATTGGGGTCCAGTTATTTCATGTTTGTGTTTCTTTCCCTTTGGTGTCACTGCTGGGAGCTGTGGGTTAATTGAATTGATTCCTGATCAATACCTTCACTTCTATTCTGACTGACATTACATATGAGCCAGCGCACAACAAAACCTACAATAAGACATGTGAACCCAACAAAGACTCAGATTAGCCTGTTCATCCATGCAGTTTGATCAGCATTTTTGTTGTGCACTCTAAGAATAGCTAAGGGCCTGATGCCCCTTTATCCCTCTATGCAGCAAGAAAAGTATCTGGGCAGACTATAATGGATGTGCAGACTGATCTGATTCTTTGCTGGGTGCATATGTAAGTTGTAGGAAATGCTGTGCCCTGGCTCATATGTAAATCTTCTGCTGGGAAGATGATTCACATATAATCATCACTGCAATGTCATAACTGCTTATTTTCTTTGGCAGACCATTCAAATGTCTCACAACTGTGCAACTAGCAATTTAGCAATACAACATCTCTCTTCAGTTCATTATTTAAAGTGCAAATACGTCAAAACACAATGACACGCTCAACAAGAATTTCTGTCGCAAGTGACATGTTTGTCAAAAGTACAAAGAAACCGTAATCCATAGTTAGCTTACTGAATACCGGAAAATTACGCTTGTCACAGAAAGTTATTTACAAAAAAATTCAAAGGGGCATAACTCTTATTATTATTTGGAGGACCATACCCTCGAAACAATATGCGCTGCCCCACATCATGGTCTAACTATGGATGAAGTTTCAGCTTGATGGAATGTAAACTGTAGGAGTTATCCGGAAACGAAGAGTTTACAAAAAATTTAAAAGGAGCATAGTTCTATTGTTATTTTGTGGACCGTAACCTCGAAACAATATGCGCTGCCCCACATCATGGTCTAACTATGTATGAAGTTTCAGTTTGATCGGATGTAAACTGTACAAGGAGTTATCCGGAAATTAATAGTTTACAGACTGACGGATAAACGGACGGACAGACGTTGGGGGGCATATAAAAATAAGAAAAAACAGTGCTTCAGCTGAAGTGCACAACCCGCCGGATGCTTTTAGCTTTATGAGTGTTACCATATATGGGTATGGTGGCCATTTTGGTCATGAGACCTGGACCCCATGAGCAAATTATGGTTTTCCCCCATCCCATAGAGGCTCCATATGAAATTTGACTTCAATCGGCCCAACGGTTTCCGATAAGAAGCAGTTCGAAAATTTTCACATTTTTCGCCTCGGCGAGGCTATACTAAATAGAATGTAATATTTCACAAGTTCATTGGTTAGATCTCATTGATATCTATCAGTATGCCAAAAATTGTTTAAATATTCCAAGCGGTTAAGTCACTATCACCAATTTTCACAAATGGGTTACGGACGGATAGACCGACTGACAGACTGACAGAATGACACCGTGATTTTAGGGCACTCTTAGAAAATCAACTGACTTCAGTCGGTCGCTTTTTCTGCGGGTCGTGCAATAAAGTACATGTATACCCCTGTAACCTTTCAGTAATTTTGTTTGTTTGAAGTTTAACGTCCCCGTCAACACTGTAAAGGTCATTTTGGAGACGTTGCTTCCAATTTTGTGGGACTTTTACCAGACATTGAGATGAAATGACATATCAAGACCTGCCGCCCAATGAAACAAATAGGGTTTATAAGCATGGACGGTCCAACTCGCACCGTTTTGCCTGGGCAGGCTTAGATCCTATTACAGAATTACCAGTACTCGTGTACGGGTAGGTTTCAGCTCTGGGTGGAAGCATCATGCAGCCGAACTATTTCTTCAAGCCCCGATGGGCAGGGGTGGGTAACCTTTCATTTATTTACATTATGCTGGCTTTACATGTGTGTTCATTACATAAACATGTTCTTGAGATATGTTACCTTAGCCTGCTTTGTACTTACCTTACTTCCTGCATGAAAGGAGGGCAGTAACTTGATATCTGAATCTTAATTTAAACACACACAGCCAAGCATAGTTTGCGCCTCCGGGCCCCAGCCATGTCAATGCAGGTCACAGGTACGAGTCTGGAAAATGAAAAGCTAGTATTATGCCATCATGTTAGCAAGTCAGTGTAATGAACACCCTCTAAACCCCCACTTTATATAGGGAAAACTGGGGTTTAGAGGGGTATACATTTTACTAATTTCTGTTCCAAGACATAGGTTGTGCCTGCTTGTGGGTACTTGTTAGAACCGCCTCAATGAGGCGGTTCTAACATCTGTGTGATGAAAACCCTCTTAACCCCATTTTATATGGAGAAAACTGGGGTTTAGACGGGTATACATCTTATTTCTGTTCCAAGACATAGGTTGTGGGTACTTGTGGGTATTCATAAGAACCGCCTACACTTTTTGCAAAAAAATTACTTTTAAGGTAACCGGCAGACTGCAAAGAAGACAACAATTGTTGTGATTGGCATTTTATGGGTTAATCTATTTTGTACCGAACAGAATACAGCCGAGTCCATTTCACAAGTTATTTGTAGTGTAAAGTTCTTCTATCAAGTCCACTTTTGAACAGTTCCAAAGGTGGTCCCTGACCAGAGGACACTGTGGCCAGAAAACACAAAGAACTATTAAGTGCATCCTTCAAAACAAGAGGGCCCAGAGGGCCCTGATTCGCTCACCTGAATGTCACTGTCTCTAGTACATTCTATTTTTAGCTCTGGTGGCCATCTTGTTCATCAGAGTGGAACAATCTTATCTATTTTGGTAGGGTGTCACCTAGGCAACATTCCTTTGAAGTTTGAATCAAATTGACCCTAGGATTTAGAAAGAGTTCGCATTTGAAGCAAGTTTACAATGTTTTTATATTTTTAGCTCTGGTGGCCATATTGTTCATCGGAGCGAGACTATTTTAGCTATTTTGGTAGAGAGTCATCTAAGCAACATTCCTATGTAGTTTGAATGCAAATTTATGATGTTTTTTTCTATTTTTAGCTCTGGTGGCGAGTTTGTTCATAGGAGCAGGATCATTTTAGCTAATATGGTAGAGGGTCATCTAAGCAACATTCCTATGAAGCTTGAATGAAATTGGCCGAAAAGGTACAGGAGAAGTTGTTGTTCGAAGATTTTTTCTATTTTTAGCTCTGGTGGCCATCTTGTTTGTCAGTGTGGAAAAATTTTAGCTATTTTGGTAGGGAGTCACCTAAGTAACATTCCGGTGAAGTTTGAATCAAATTGGCCCAAGCATTTAGGCGGAGTTCATGTTTGACGCAAATTTACAATGTTTTTCTATTTTTGGCAATGGTGGCCACTTTGCTCATTAGAGCGAAATCGTTTAAAGCTGTTTTGGTAAAGGGTCATCAAAGCAACATTCCTATGAAGTTTGAATGAAATTGGCCAAAGGGTACAGGAGGAGTTGTAGTTTGAAGAATTTTTCTATTTTTAGTTCTGGCAACCATCTTGTTAGTTAGAGCGGAACGATTTTAGCTATTTAGTTGGCGTTTGAAGCAAATTTACAATGTTTTTTCTATTTTTAGCTATGGCGACTATTTTGCTCATCAGAGCAGAACCCTTTCACCTATTTTGTAGAGGATCACCTAACCCATATTCCTTTGAAGTTTGAATGAAATTAGCCCGAGAGTACAGAAAGAGTTGTCGTTTAAAGATTTTTTCTATAAATAGCTCTGGCGGCCATCTTGTTCGCCGAGTTGAACAACTTGAGCTATTTTGGTAGGGAGCCACCTAAATAACATTCTTGTGAAGTTTGAATCAAATTGGCCCAAGGGTTGAGGAGGAGTTCGCGTTTTGACGCAAATTTACAAAGTTTTTCTATTTTTAGCTATGGTGGCCATTTTGCTTATCAGAGTGAAAACGTTTTAGCTATTTTGGTAGTGGGTCATCTAAGCAACATTCCTATGAAGTTTGAGGGTAAAGGAGAAATAGTCGTTTGAAGATTTTTTTTTATTTTTAGCTCTGGCCCCCGCCCATAGGGGCTTGAAGAAATATATGGGCTGCATGATGCTTCCACGCAGAGCTGAATCCGGCCCGCACACTAGTACTGGGAAACCGCTTAGAGGATCTAAGCCTGTCCAGGAACCGCGGTGCGAGGCGGACGGTCCATGCTA
The DNA here is from genome assembly GCA_963580285.1 of Lucinisca nassula. Lineage (NCBI taxonomy): Eukaryota > Metazoa > Mollusca > Bivalvia > Lucinida > Lucinidae > Lucinisca > Lucinisca nassula. The sequence continues at coordinate 112,592,550 of OY757013.1, read as the reverse complement.
ATAAACCCTATTGGTTTCATTGGGCGACAGGGCTTGAGATGTCATTTCATCTCAATGTCGGGTAAAAGTCCCGAAAAATTGGAAGCAACGTCTCCAAAATGACCTTTACAGTGTTGATGGGGATGTTAAACCTCAAATCAATCAATCAAATCTGGCGACCATCTTGTTCGTCAGAGCAGAATGATTTTAGCTATTTTTATAGGGAGTCACCTACATAAAATTCCTAAAAAGTTTGAATCAAATTGGCCCAAGGTTTAAGGAGGAGTTCGTGTTTGAAGCAAATTTAAGATGTTTTTCTATTTTTAGCTATGGCGTCCATTTTGCCCATCAGAGCAGAACCTTTTCAGCTACTTTAGTAGATAGTCACCTAAGCAACATTCCTATTAAGTTTGAATGAAACTTGCCCCAGGGTGCAGGAGGAGTTGTCGTTTAATTTTTTTTTCTATTTTTAGCACTGGTGGCCATCTTGTTTGTCAGAGCAGAACAATTTTAGCTATTTTGGTAGGGAGTCACTTGGGCAACATGTCTGTGAAGTTTGAATCAAATTGGCCCAAGGATTGAGGAGGAGTTTGCGTTTGAAGCAAATTTTCAATGTTTTTCTATTTCTAGCTATGGCGGCCATTTTGCTCGCGGCCATTTTGCTCATCAGAGCAATACCATTTTAGCTATTTTAGCAGAGGGTCACCTAAGCAACATTCCTATGAAGTTTGAATCAATTTGGCCCAAGGGTACAGGAGGAGTTATTGTTTAAAGAATTTTCTATTTTTAGCTCTGGCTGCAGTTTTGTTCACTGGAGCGGAACCGTTTTAGCTATTTTGGTAGAGGGTCACCTAAGCAATATTCCAATAAAGTTTGAATCAAATTGGCTTATAGGTACAGAAGTTGTCGTTTAAAGATTTTTCTATTTTTAGCTGTGGCAGCCATCTTGTTCAGCGGAGCGGAAGGATTTTGGCTATTTTTGTAGAGGGTCACCTAAGCAATATTCCCATGAAGTTTTATTGAAATTGGCTCATGATTAAGGAGGAGTTAGCATTTACCCTATTCGGGCGTGTATTACCCGCAGTTTTTTTCCCTCAAATTACAGGCCCAAGTTCAGGGTGCGGGTAATCCGCCCGAATTATTTTTGGACCATTTTATTTTTACTTTTGTCAGCTGAAAATACGATGCATCTCGTGTTATGCCCTATCCTTTTACGATTCCCGACATATAAAAACGTTTAATTGTCCACACAATTTTACTTACACATGAGTAATATAACAATCTCCATTACTAGCAAGCCCGATTTTTGTGAGTATTATTCCTAAAACTCTGATTTTAAACGAAATAAACAAGCAAGTTCAATGCGAACATCAAAGTTTTTCGGCATCAAAACCGCCGCCTACAAACCACCGCTACAGTTCGTTTTTTTCTGCACGCGATCGGTAAATGACGTCATCGGACCCCAGCAACCCCACACGTGTCTATTGTTTCATCTTAATGGGGCGTATCTCTCTCATAAAAGTTGTTTGGAAACGGTAAAAATATTCTAGATAGCAAAACGGTTGTGGAAAACAGCGTTTTCCGTTAAGCTCCGTGTCAATATCAACAACAGCATACAGATGTGTTAACACAAATTAAAGCATTCACATTTTCTCGCCAAGCGTCTGCTATTTGGCGCCAAAACATAAACATTTACGAGATAGTAGAATAGTGGTAGCAACTCGTTTTAAAAGCAATTAAATAATTTTCACATTGATTGCGGATTAAATTTTATGATTGGGGAATAAACGCAAATTAGAGACATAACTTGACCAATTTTCACACCTTATCGACACGCACCGCAGGGTGCCAATTATATGACAGGGATTAACAATAGTGTCATAAATGAACCGTTATAATTCATCAAACAGTGTAAATCCAAATCAGACGTCTGCGGCGTCTTTCTGATGTGTCTGATCTGGGACTGCGCTGTTTGCCGATGTCCCAAAAAAAGAGACGTCTCCGGCGACTTTCTGAGTTGTCTGATCTGGGACTACACTGTTTGCCGATGTCCCAAAAAAGGGCCGCGGAGATATGTGGGTTAATAAATAAATTACAATGGTGAACAGGTAAGTTTTTTTCAACATTTTAATGCAAAATACATGCTTCCTGGTGATACTCGCACGCACGTGCATTTTCCCGCCTTTTGAAGACGATCGCGCGTTCCGTTGTGTGTTACAAAAGCTGGCCAAATTCTTACTTTTTCTCACTTACGCATCCACCAAAATTTCAGCAAATGTTCCATGCGGGTAATACAACAGAATAACAGTTTTTTTCCCCAGATTTTGGCAAAAAAGGGGGGTGCGGGTAGTACGCAAATGCGGGTAATACACACCCGAATACGGTAAAGCAAATTGTTGACGCCGCACGACACAAGACGCATGACGGACATTGACCATTCACAATAGCTCACCACTGGAGAGGGCAGCAACAGTATCTTTTGTAATGGCTGCAAGTTCTGGGTGCACAAGAAATGCAGTGGGCTCAAACGCTTGATAGAGGACCCTGATTACAGGTGTACACGGTGCCAAGGAACTGCACACCCCTTAGATGGCAGACCACAGAGGGATGTCCAAGTTGGATCCGACAAGCTGGAGGTTGTAGCTTCCTTTTGCTACCTAGATGATATGCTCTCTGCAGCGGGTGGTTGCGACTGTTCAACTACATCACGTGTGAAAACAGCCTGGAAGAAATTCAAGGAGTTGCTACAAGTTCTCTCTTCCCGCCACCTCTCTTTCAAGACACGTGGCCATGTGTATAGCTCTTGTGTGCGGAGCGCAATGCTCCATGCCAATGAGACATGGCCATTGACAAAGCCAAACCTCCAACGTCTACAGCGAAATGACAGGGCAATGATCAGACAGATCTGCAATGTCAAGCCACAGGACACTGTCACCATCAGGTCCAGTGAGTTACTTGAGCGTCTTGGCATTGAGGACCTGGACCTCATCCTGAAAGAGAGAAGGCTTCGCTGGTATGGACATGTGGAACGCTCCAACGGTGCAGTCAAGTCTGCCTGTGACATACAGGTCGGTGGAAAGCGGGGGCCAGGAAGGCCCAAGATGACCTGGAAGCAGTTAACAGAAAGAGGATTGCAGAGAATGGAAGCTCTCTGCTATCGATCCTCATGATAGACAAGCCTGGAGAACTGGTGTAAGATCTGCCATGCGTGCGGCAAGCCAGCTACCTGGAAGGGGGCCCACTTATGTGGACGTTGCCCCTGTACCTGCATGTTAATCAAAAATCCGTTGATGATGATGATGATGATGAAACAATTACAACACACTTAGGCACCATGCCCTTAAGCTTAAAAGGTTAAATCAATCAACCGTCACTCTGGTTACCAGTCCGGCCATGTTGATCCTGTGCACCACCTTCACACCAGTATGGATAGAAACCACATGATCAAAATTTTGATGTGTAATGTAAGGTCTTGCCTGGCGTAATTGTGTGGCGAACTATTGCATGTAGTTAGCGACAACAGCGTAGTGTCATTAAGAACATTCAGAATAGAGATGTCCACAACCGACCAGACAAACCTGTTACAGTAGCATTGTAAAAACTTGAATTTTAATGTTTGGTTTTGAAAACGTAAATAGTTTCTTTCAAAAATTTGAAACATCGAACAGCGTTTCATAATACCACCAGTCTATAGACATCTGCAAACATATCATATATTGGAATTTGCAGAGCTACCTTTCTAAATTTTAAGCTCTTTTTAGAAAGGTTTTCTGAAAGTTTTCACAGTGTTATGGTTTTCTCATAGAATCTGTCATTTCATTGCCTTTGGCGCTTTGTTTTTTTTTGCAAGCTTTTTAAAAATATTTTTGCATACAGGCAAACAGTGTGGGCCCAGGTCAGACTGTTCCTATAGGAGCAGTCTGATCTGGGTCCACAATGTTTGCAAAATGACTTTTTAAAGCAACCAGCAGACGCCAAAACAGGCGACAATTGTCGTGATTGGCATTTTATTGGTTAACAATCAAAACTTATCCTGTCTGGCTATGGTACTGCACATTAATCCTTAATCCCAGCTTAACCTTGTCTGGAATGGGTCACTTGGCAATCCTGTATGTTACTATCTCAGATGGTAATCAAAGTATAGATGATTTGCTCTAACTTTCACAACAGAAATTATTGGAAATAAGCTCACAACCCATGAAGCATTAGTTTATACTAATTTATTTTAGTTTCATTGTGATGAAAGCTTCAGCTTATTTGAATCGCTCTTGAACACTCATTCTATGGGAGCTAAGGAGCTCTGGGGCGTGACCAATTTGGACTCCAGTGACCTGATTGGCAGGATTTATGTAGGGGACAACTTAACGTTGCTACATACTAAATATCTAAGGTTTGGGCCTTGTGGATTCAGAGAAGATTTTTAAAGCTTTTTCCATTATTAGTCTATGGGAGCTAATGAGCCCAGGGATGTGGCCAATTTTGACCCGAAAGGCAAGGTTGGCAAGATTTATGTAGGTGGCGATTTCACGTTACTACATAGCAAATATCTAAGCTATGGGCTTGGTTTTTTTTTGTTTGATTTGAGGTTTAACGTCCCCGTCAACACTGTAAAGGGCTTAGTGGTTTCAGAGAAGTTTTTTAAGCTTTTTTTCCATTGTAAGTCTATGGGAGCTAATGAGCCCCAGGGCATGGCCAATTTGGACCTTTGGGGCATGATTGGCAGGATTTATATAGGGGACCACTTGACGTTGCTACATACTAAACATCTAAGCTTAGGGTCTTGTGAATTCAGAGAAGAAGATTTTTTAAGTTTTTCCCATTGTAAGTTTATGGGAGCTTATGAGTTCTGGGGCCTGGCCAATTTTGACCCCAGAGGCAGGGGTTGGCAGTATCATGACTGGCAGGATTTATTTAGGGGACCACTTGACATTGCTACATACAAAATATCTAAGCTTTGGGCCTTGTTGTTTCAGAGAAGATCTTTAAGTTTTTTCCATTGTAAGTCTATGGGAGCTTATGAGCCCCGGGGCGTGGCCAATTTTGACCCCAGGGGCATGATTGGCAGGATTTATGTAGGGGACCACTTGACGTTGCTACATACTGAATATCTAAGCTCTGGGTCTTATGGTTTCAGAGAAGATTTTCTAATTTTTTCCCATTGTAAGTCAATGGGAGCTTATGAGGTCCAGGGCATGGCCAATTTGGACCACTGGGGCATGATTGGCAGGATTTATGTGTGGGATCACTTGATGTTGGTACATACTGAATATCTAAGCTCTGGGCCTTATGGTTCAGAGAAGAAGATTTTCTAAGTTTTCCCCAAATGTTGTAAGTCTATGTGAGCTTAGGAGGCCCAGGGCGTGGCCAATTCTGACCCTAGGGCATGATTGGCAGGATTTATGTAGGCGACCATATTACATTGCTACATACTAAATACCTTAGCTGTGGGCTTAATGGTTTCGGAGAAGATTTTTAAGCTTTTTTCCCATTACAAGTCTATGGAAGCTAAAGAGCCTCGGGGTATAGCCAATTTGGACCCTATGGGCATGATTGGCAGGATTTATGTTGGGGACCACTTGATGTTGCTACATACTAAATGTCTAAGCTCTGTGCCTTGTTGTTTCAGAGATTTTTTAAATTTTTCCCAGTGTAAGTCTATGGGAGCTATATGTTGCCATGGCAACAAGAGTTTCCATCTGATCTGCCCCAAAACATTATGCATCCTTTCCCCCTACCTGATAATGTTTCCCATGAAATTTAATCATAATTGGCCAACTGGCTTTAAAGATATACTTATTTGAAAATGTGAACGGACGATGGACAACGGACGCCGGAGAATTGACATACTATTACTTCACATGAGCCTTCCGCTCAGGTTAGCTAACAAGCCAGAACACAGCCATAACTAACAGCCAGAACACAGCTGTAACTAACAGCCAGAAGAAGCCTGAACATTTCCACAACTAGCAGCCAGAATTGAGCCACAGCTAGAAGCCACAACACTAATTTGCATACGTAAAACTTGCAAGCAGCTATAAAACCTCCAATGGTGTGTGGCTAAAAGCCGCAAGGTTGTGGCTTTGTAGCCACAACTAAAAGCCAGAAGCTCTGTATTTCTTTGAGGGGATCCTCTATATTTATTCATTTATTTATTTTCAATGGGACAATAAAATTATTTGTTGTTGTTTATTTATAAAGCATTATATCACTGCCTACAGACACAATGTGCTTTAATAAACCTCTTGTGCATTACACATGGTATTTAACTCATGCTGCTTTATGTGTGCATGCATAAATATGTTACAATTCAAAATCTTTTTGTGCTCCTGATAAACTCCATAAGTGCTGTCATAATCTCCTATGTCTTTCACCATACCTGTTAACACTTTCAAGTTAAAGTCTGTTATCAATCCTATATCTTCCCTATGCAGAATTTCTTCAAATGTGTGCTCTAAAATAGCCCTTGCAGTGGTAAATCTCAGAAAGCAGAACAGGTAATGATCTACATTCTCTTTCATGTTGCACACTGCACATAAGCTTGACAAATCCTTGTTAACTGGCCTGACGATCATTTAATATTGAGTACCCACTGAGCAACTGATTCATTGTAGAGAATGTCCTTCTGTCCCTATCACCATGACAGTTCTTTTTTCCAACTTCCTCAAATATTTCCTGCAAAACATTATCTTTGTTTGAGAACTTGTACCTTCGTTCCCATTTTTCCTTACCCTGTATTATACTCACGTACTGCTTCTTTCTTGTCCAAGATTGGTTTTACCTCATTGTTTTTTTTTCATTGTCTACGCAACATTATAGATTTTGGGACGGTTGGGTTTCACTCGGAAGTACAGCCATTAGTTACCCGAAATGCAGGTTGACCTTTATATTTTTAATGCAACAAAAAGTATAAGCTTTCACAGGAAGAAAAAAAAAAACACATTACAAGTATAAGCTTCAACACAAAAAGGCAGGAGCGCTGGCACAGAATTGCTATCGCATTTGTGCAAGCCGATGTTTTCTGTCATAGTTGTACAGGCTAATACAAAATATACATCTATAAACTCTCAACCACAATGGACCACTGCCTTCCCTGTAAGCTACCCAGGAGTCTTGGGCTTTGGTGGGCTAAAAACTTGCCTCACCCTTAGCAAAATGTTTGGGTTAATCTTCATTTAGTCCTCTATAAAGTAGGAAAGTTGTCTACTTAACTTCTCCAACAGTTTTCAAGCATTCTATTTGATAAGACACTGTATAGAGGATCTTACATGAGTGCTCATGTATTATTGAATTTATTAAACGAGTTGAGGAAAAGGGATAAAATGCGAGGCTTTGCCGAGCATTTTATCCCTTTTTCTCAACAAGTTTAATAAATTTAATAATACATGAGCACGAATGCAAGATTCTATTTATCATATGACATTAAAAGCGTATTTTATTCACGATTGTTTACAAAAATGTCAACATTCCGCCGTTAGTAAATGTGACGTCATTAAGGACGTCGTACATGTAACGTTACGGGACATATCTAGCTAATTTGCATATTTAATCCACTAGTGGATTATCGAAAATAATACATGACGTTATTACACTCTCAGATGCGACGTCATATGATAAAAGATGTTACAAGCATACTGAAGTTGCACATATGCCTTTTTAACAGTGAAAAAGTAGCTTTGGACAGCTGCTCGATAGACCTGCAGGCGATGGCGAAATAGAAGTAGCATCGGAGACATGCTTGATGAGCTAGAGTGGCCGTCCCAGGAGGCCTGTCATGAGCAGTCCTCTTTAACCTTCTATATGATACACTCTGATACAGTGTCTATTAATAAAGATAGGTATTTGATTTGACCCCTGCAACAGTGTCAACCCAAACAAGGGCATCAAAAGTAAACAACTCACAATACCGTAGATACCAGTCCTATAGCGATGCCCTGAAGAACTCCTTTCCTAGAACTATTCCTCAATGGAAGTCTTCCCTCCTCTGCGGTGAATGCCAAGTTGGCAGAAGAGTTCAAAGCCCGTACAGTGTAAGATTGAGACTCAGAGGTATGCACTTTAGGATGCAGATTGTAAATACATGTAGTTTTAAGGATGCATCTTATTTATATATATATATATATTTTTTTTTCATCTAAATTTAGCCACCCTATCAACTGAGGTAATGGCCAAATATGACCGACTCAGTATAAGTATATAGATAGAAAAATTACAGCATTTGCAGCTTTGACATTTCAAGACATTTTACTCCTGGGTAGAATACTGCCAAAGACAGTATAAAACACATTTCTGGGATAGACAGTCACATTTAAAGCGAAAACAACGTGTTGTTGTTAATGGTGAATCTTCAGTATGGGCCCCAGTTTTATCTGGGGTCCCCCAGGGGACTGTTCTTGGTCCGCTGCTATTCTCCCTGTATACCAATGATATTTCCACTAGCATTGACTCAGAAATAAGACTGTTGCAGACGACTGTGTTTGCTATCGGGAAATCAAAGATACTGACTCAATGAAACTTCAGAAGGATATAGATACATTAGGATGTTGGGCCCGAAAATGGGGCATGAGATAAATGTAATATTATGCAGGTAACTAGGAAAAGAATAAATAAAATTAAGGCTTCTTACACCTTAGAGGGAACGGTCCTCGAAAATGTGAATTCCATTAAATACCTTGGGGTGACAATCACTCACGATTTGAGATGGAATACACACATTAGCAACATGTGTTCAAAGGCGAATAGAACACTTGGTTTCCTGAGGCGAAATCTTCATCAGTGTCCTCAGGATGTGAAAGAGACAGCATATAGGGGACTTGTTCGCCCAATCTTGGAATATGGTAGTTGCATTTGGGACCAAAGCGGAGTGGTCCTTAATGAAGAAATTGAAAAAGTTCAGAATAGAGCTGCCAGATTTGTAAACAGGAAATTTCTGCTTTGAAACTGGGAGCATGACTGGAATTCTAGGAAAATTAAGATGGGAGTCTCTCAAGAAAAGGAGAAGAGACAGTAGGCTCATACTCTTATACAAAGGTCTAAAGGGTGCTGCCAGCATCCCAACAGATGACCTTGTTCCCCCACTTAGGCACTGTAGAAGGCACCATTCAATGACGTTTCAGACCCTTACTGCAATAAAGGACATTTATAAAGAATCGTTCTTCCCCCGAACCATTAGAGATTGGAATGCCCTTCCCGATTCGATTATGTTGACGGCTGAAGGTGCTGATGATTGTGTAGCTAAGTTTTCCTCTTTGGTTAGAGCTAGGGACTAACTTCCCATATCACAGGTCCTGGTGTATTTACCTGTCGTCAAGCCGTTGGACTTCCCTCGGAAGGTGTTGGCCCCTTGTAGCTTCTTGTTTTTTTATCAGCGTGCTCAGCTCGTGCGAAGTGACGGTTGTCGTTTCTTGGTTAAATTTCTGAGGATGATTTTTCCAGCACTTGTTTAGTGAAGATTTAAAACTATTTACATCACTGCTCTGGACGCATGTTTCCGACAAGCTGTTCCATGGTGATACTACTCGTAATGAGAATGAATTTAGTCTGACATTCAGTCTACTATATGCTTTTGCCACTTTGTAACTGTGACCTCTGGTTGTAGAAAGATTGCACTCCTTGAAAAATATGTTCTTGTCAAGATTGTCAATGTGGTTCAGAATTTTATATACTTGTAACATGTCATTCCTAGCTCTTCTATATATTAGTGTAGGTAAACCCAGAGTTCTAAGTCTAGCCTCATATGGTAAGTCTTTTATGTCGTTGACTAATTTTGTAGCTCTACGTTGGGTATTCTCCAAGATAAATATATCCTTCTTCAGATGTGGCGACCACACAGATGTTGCATATTCCAAGTACGGCCGTATGAGTGTTTTATATAACGTCAAGAACATATCTTTGTCAATCAGTGTAAATGTTCTTTTGAGAATGCCTATCATTCTATTTGCCTTGTTCACACACTGCACTATATGCTTGTCAAATTTCAAATTAGACTGAAATGTCACCCCCAGATCTTTTTCTTCATCCACTTGCTGAATTTCGCTCCTGTTTCCTGACGAGACATCGAGCATAGTATACTGGTGCTTATTATTATTAAAGCCGATGTGCATACTTTTACATTTCTTAGCGTTGAAACCTAGTTTCCACTTTTCAGACCACTCTGATAGCTTGTCCAAGTCGTGTTGCATCGACTCATAGTCGTGATGATCATTTATAACCGAATAAATTTTCGTGTCGTCAGCAAATATTTTTACCAGATTTTTCACGGTATCAGGGAGATCGTTTATAAATATTAAGAATAATGTGGGTCCTAATACGCTTCCCTGTGGTATACCACTGATAACATCCGCCTATGTAACTATTCTGATTCCTAGCTTTATGTAAAAGCTATACTTGTCATTTCTGATGCTACTGCCTTTGCTTGCGGAACTGCCAATTGCCCTCAATATCTTTGTGCCCAGGCACCCAGTGAGTCAAGAAACCCTATTGGTATCACTTGGCGGCTATCAAATAGTGTTCTCCCTATTCCTTACCTTTGTTAAGCTCAGGACTGTTTTCAATTTTTGTTTGTTGCCATTTAACCACTGAGTCTGAATGCACTCTATTTCCCGCCAAGTGTCAAAACGACTGGGACCCTCTGACGGTATGGCTAAACAGCGAAAGGAAGCAAAAGGAAGCTTCCTTTCACGAAAGGAAGATTTTTCTACGAAAGGAAGTTGCAATAGGAGCTTTTTTCGTGACGTACTTCCGGTTCTAAAAATAGAACGGGAAAAGCCCTGGCCGTCATCTATCGTATTGTTTCAAAGCCTGCAGTGGGACAGATAAAGTGTTAATTACTGCGTAAAACAGTGGAATTCTTTTAAACTTTTGGGGAATCCTAATGTAAGATAATGGGAGAAACACCGATATGCTGCCAGATGTGAAATTTCGCATTAAGAAAATGATATACTGTACATACGACCCAACAGGGTCCTCTCTCTCTCTCTCTCTCTCTCTCTCTCTCTCTCTCTCTCTCTCTTAGCGCACCAACAATTAGCGAGCGCAGGCAAATGTAAATTACAGTTTGTCGTTAAATGACGCTACGTCAACCGACATGTAGCGTGTCAACAACGTCGTGTCTACATCAAACCAACTTCAAAGCGATGCATTGAATTTGACATTGCAACGTCGATGAAACGTCACAACGTTTCGTTGGCGATAAATCGGCGTTGCTTAATAAAATGTCATTTGCCCAGTGCTCGGACCTATCAAGACTCAGTGGCATTGGGACATTTAATTCAAAACAAACGTAGAACGCCCTTTCAGAGCATAAGAATGTTAAACACTCCTTCGCAAGTGCAAGATTTTACAGTAAAATCTGGTAGATTTGTATATTGGTTCAACCTGCCCAGCCCTTAGGTCTTCATTAACCCATTTGGTACCGGAAACCCCAAAAGGGGTGACAAACAGTGCAAGCCCAGATCAGACGCCGCAGAACGCGGTGTCTGATCAGGGCCTATACTGTATGCAAAAAGTTCGGCCATTTTCCAATTAAATTTTGAAGAAAACACAACCTGGCACCCCTAAATTTTGAAAATGACTCCTGCTATATATAAGGAGGAAGATTCTATTTGGTACAAAAAGGGTTATGGGCTTCTTGGATACTTGGATCAGTCTAACCATCTCAACGGTCATGTGACATTGAAGTGAGTTGGAGTGGTTGTCGACGGCATGACGGCGAGCCAACGTTGACTCGACGCCCGTCTGTAAGTCCACTCATTGGTTGTTGTTGTTTTTTTTTCGACTGCCAGTATGTTTATTTGTCTGTCTAACAGTCCGTCCGTTCGTCTGCTAGTCAGTCATTCAGTCAGTCGGTCTGTGTGTCGTCTTGTCTGCAGTTTACTGTCAGTTTGTCAGTCAAACCCCTTTCTCTCTCTCTCTCTCTCTCTCTCTCTCTCTCTCTCTCTCTCTCACTCTCTCTCTCTCTCTCTCATGCCAACGGTCATGTGACAATTAAATGAGTTGGAGTGGGTGTCGACGGCATGACGTCGAACCAACGTTGACTTAACGCCCCTCCGTCATTAGTGTATTTCGACTGTCAGTATGTACATTTAAATTGCACATGTAGACAGATCGTTGGACAGATTTCTCAAGATAGATTTGTTTGTTTGATTTGAGGTTTAACGTCCCCGTCAACACTGTAAAGGTCATTTTGGAGACGTGATAGATGGATAGAAAAGATAGATAGATAGATAGATAGATAGATAGATAGATAGATAGATAGATAGATAGATAGATAGATAGATAGATAGATAGATAGATAGATAGATAGATAGATAGATAGATAGATAGATAGATAGATAGATAGATAGATAGATAGATAGATAGACTTGGATAGTGAATAAAACGACAGTTACGTAAAAACTTATTTCCTGAATAACGGTATCTCAAGCCATTGACATGGGTCATTCACGAAAAGATTTTCGTCAATAAAAAACGGATTAAGGATAAATGAATTTCGGTAATGAAAGTAAAATATCATTCTTTCCTTCTCGAGGCATTATTTCAATGAAAACAGGTATATTTTCTCTCAGAATGTCTGAATATTGCTAGCATTTTAAATTCCGCCAATACATTTGAATAGCGATGGCCGTTTCAGTTGACGGCCAGTACTTTGCGCATGCGCGAGAATGACGTCATAAACGGGATTCCTGAAACCTCCTATGGGATGATTTTGTTTGCGATGAGAATCTATCTATCTTCTTATACTGAGTCGGTCATATCTGGCCATTACCTCAGTTGATTGGGGAAAAAAAAATAAAAAAAAAAAAAAGAGAGAGGCACTGGATGCGTCCTTAAAACTATTTACAATTTGCATAACAGAGGTATCCTAAAACGCATACCTCTGAATCCCAATCTTACACTGTGCAGGCTTTGAACTCTTCTGCGGACTTGGCATTCACCGTAGATGAGGGAAGACTATTCCATTGGGGAATAATTCTAGGAAAGAACGAGTTCTTCAGGGCATCACTATAGGACTGGTATCTACGATATTGTGAGTCGTTTACTTTTGATGCCCTTGTTTGGGTCGACACTGTTACAGGGGTCAAGTACCTATCTTTATCAACAGACACTGAATCAGAGTGTATCTTGTAGAAGAAGGTTAAAGAGGACTGCTCACGACGGGCCTACAGGGACGGCCACTCTAGCTCATTAAGCATGTCACCGACGCTACTTCTATTTCGCCATCGCCTACAGGTCCATCGAGCAGCTGTCCTATGCACCTTCTCCACCTGCTGAGTCTGAGTTTTAACATAGGGATGCCAAATGGGTGATGCATATTCAAGTTGAGGGCGAACTAATGTTTTATATGCAACATCCTTTGTCTGCCTAGGTGCAAAAGCCAAGTTCCGTCTAAGGAATCCTAAAGTCCTAGTTGCTTTAGATGTAATCTCTGAGATATGTTGACCCCAATCAAGATCGTCAGTGATGGTGATACCAAGATATTTGGCGGATTGAACATGCTCCAAAATTTGCTGGTGAAGAGTATAGTCAAACTTAATTTGCTTGTCCGGAGGGTGTCGTGACACCCTCATTGAGTGACATTTGGCCACATTGAACTTCATTTGCCAATCGGCCTCCCACTGTGCAAGTTGATCCAGGTCATCTTGTAAAATAAGACAGTCAGAAGGAGAATATATGTTCCTATACAGGACACAATCATCAGCAAACAAACGGACCGATGACCTGATATTATCGGGGAGATCATTAATGAAAACCAAGAAAAGGACCGGTCCAAGGACCGACCCTTGGGGGACTCCAGATAAAACAGGGACTGGATCAGACGCTTGGCCATCAAGTACAACTTGCTGTGAGCGCCCAGAGAGCCATGAGCTAATCCACCTATGCGTGGATCCTCTTATCCCATAGTACTCCAGTTTATGTAATAGCCTTCTGTGAGGTACCTTGTCAAAGGCCTTAGCGAAGTCCATGATGATCAATCAGTCTGTTTGTGGCCACGGTTTATGGCCCCATCCAGATTGCTCACAATGTCATGGTAAAATTGAACAAGCTGCGTTTCGCAAGACCTTTGAGAAGGTTTTGTTTATAAAAGAAGTTTTTATTATTGTATATAGCGTTGCACTCGTATATATTTTTTACGAAATTACCAAATTTCGAAATGAAGGTTTTTGTCTACGATCTATCTATCTATCTCTATATAATCCTCAACCCTCTTCCGAGTGTTATTAAGGAGGTAGTTCGATCACGAACCGTGGTTTACCATGGTTAATCAGTGGTTAACCAAAGTGTGATCGAACTCTTTCTGGTAGCGGTCTGGTAGCATGGCAGAAGTGTTGTGACGTCACTCTGGTCGAACCAGACTAAAGCGTGGGTCACTCTGGTAGATACGTTACACCATAAGTAACAAAGATGGCGGCGAAAGGTATTCAAGAAATAGAGGGTCTGTGTACCAGTCAACCAAACAACTACTAGACGTCGTTCGATCACAACGGGAAAAAACACGGAAATCATGGGAAAAACGTGCACAATTTGACTTCCGCTACCATGGTATGGTAGATGATCGAACTCCCTCTAGGATGATTGGGGTGAGTAAATTTACCGGAACGGACCTAATTACCGGAACGGACCAATTTCCCCCCGGTTTCCACCTTATTTTTAGTATATTTGTATGAAATAAACACTATTTTAATCTTTTACAACATTGTGCATGCTCTTGTTCATAAATAAACTTGTTAAATGTGGAATATGGGTCAGTGCACATATAATATCACCCTGTGCGTCAGGCCCACCACAATCACTTTCCCTAGTGGTTTTCGTCCTCTTATTAATGATTGACTCGATATAAATGAAATAATCTTGAAAGGGCCATAAAAATAACAAAATTCAAAGAGAAAATAATTGGCAATCCTCTTAGAGGCCTATCCAGTCAAGTGGTGCGAGTCAAGAAACCCTATAAGTATCACTTGGCGGCAAAATCACCTAAATAGTGTTGCAGGTGAAGTTTAACCTAAAATCAAATAAATAAGATAGGATCTGAGCCATTAATGGTAGTATATTGTTCCGAACTGATGGTCAATCTGAAATTCTTTCTTTTCGGTGTACGGAATGATTCAATGGGAACAGATTCTGTCTTTTAATTAGATGTGAAGGAAGTAAAAAGGGTCGCATTAAAGCACGTCAATTTAAAAGAAAAGATAGGATAGGACTGAAAAATAAAAATAAAATAAAAGAATACTATTTAATATTGCCAAAATTAATTTATTGTTATCATGATAAACATGATAAATCTAAAAGAATCTACCCAGCAGGCACATGACGTAATTGTGACGTCATATCAACGTCGGTACAACGTCATGACCTTAATGCAACGTCACATCAACGTCGGTGCAACGTCATGACGTTGCACCGACGTTGATTTGACGTTGCCATAGCGACGTGTGCCTGCTGGGTACTGTATCACCATGGTCATACTGCATTGTAACAATGTTTAAGTTTCTTAATGTTGCACAAGGTAATTAAAAACTTCCAAATGGTATTTACTTAATGGTAAAGTCAATAAGCAGGAAAAAATAAATAAATATACATAAAATATGGGAAAAATAGGTCCGTTCCGGTAATAAGGTCCGTTCCGGTAAATTTACGCACCGGGATGATTACGCATGGTGTGTTAGTAAGAGAAGTAAAAGTTTGATAGCGCAGAGTTAAAAGAATAAAAGAAAGGTGAGCATAGATGAAATATTTTGGGTGTTAGTAAGGGGAGTTTAAAAGCAGGATAAATACAGTATTACCTTAAGGGAGCCTGTGGTTGATCGAGCTGACTCTTAACTTGAAAGAGTCAAGATCAGAAACCAGGACGAGATCAGATGGTAGCCTGTTCCAAGGAAGTTTTTGTCTGCGAACGGAAGGTTTTGTCTACGAAAGGAAGGTTTAGTCTACAAAAAAAAAATGTTTAATAATAATAATAATAATAGTTTATTTGTTCGAAATTACAATATTTCGAAATGAAGGTTTTGTCTACCAAAGGAAGTTTTTGTCTACGAAATGAAGGTTTTGTCTACGAAAGGAAGTTTTTGTCTCCGAAAGGAAGGTTTTCTCTACAAAAAAGTGTTTAATAATGATGATTATGATAATAATAATAATAATTTATTCATTCATTAATTTGACATGTGCGCTGGAGAGAAGATCGTATTCTTAACCCGTGTTCATGTTTTCTCTGTTTCTTAATGAATATATTAACGATTATCATTTTTTAAGTTGGAAATGTACCGTATTTTCATCGTACATATCGGGTTTGGTTTAGATCAAAAAGAGTTGTATTTGGTTTAAAGCCCAAGGTATAGTTTGATCTGGCTCTTAAAATTTTTTGACGACGTGTTTATCTAAAGTGTAAAGTATGTCGAGTGTTAATTGAATTACCATAATGAATAGACAGGCACGAGCATTGGATAAACAGAATTTTGAAAAGTTTTATCATACAACAAGGAGAACATTCTGATGAGACTTTTTCGGTATTCACCTCAACAAACGGGAACATCCTCTAAATATTTGCGTAATGATAAAAACTGTGCATTACCAAAACACGCCTGTTCAAATACACTGTAAATTTTACCGCCAAAAAAAAAAAAAACGAAAATTTTAAGATGAAAAATTGTGACATTTTTCTTATTTCTGCTAAAGGTTTAGATTGTGGGTACTCGTAAGAACCGCCTCATCGAGGCCACAGAGGCATCGCCTTCAAAATAGAAGTGGAGGCAATGATCAGGAATCGATACAATTAACCCACAGCTCCCATCAGAGACACCAAAGGGAAAGAAACACAAACATGAAACAACAGACCCCAATCGAAACAACAACAGCGGAAAGCCAAAAGGACAGTTACTTTCCCAGAAAAATGACCAATAGGCTAGCCAAAATAAAATAATATAAGCGCGGGGGGGGGGGGGGGCTACGATTTTACGTGGCCAAAATCCTCGACCTTACGCTGTTTACTCAAATAGGGGGCAAACTAATTTCAGTGAAATTAGTTATAAACCAGGGGTCGTGGATTCGATCCAAGGCTTTATTTTTGTTATTGTTTGTCTTTGGGTGTTTGTGTCGCTTATATTATCTTATTTTGGATAGCCTATTGGCCATATTGTGGGAAAGTAACTCTCCTTTTGGCTTTCCGCTATTGATGTTTCCATAAGGTCTGTTGTTTCATGTTTGTGTTTCGTTCCCTTTGGTGTCTCTGATGGGAGCTGTGGGCTGATTGTATCGACTCCTGATCATTGCCTCCACTTCTATTACGCAAGACATTTAAATGAGTCTTTAAACCGAGGTCCCGTCTCTGTATGATCTTTGCTGTTGGTGGGATGTACATTACGAAAACACGCCTATACTAATACATTGCAAATTTTACCACCGAAAAATGAAAAATTTCAGATGAAATATTGCGATATTTTTCTTATTTCTGCTCAAAATATAGATTGTGGGTACTCGTTAGAACCGCCTCATCGAGGCGGTTCTAACGAGTACCCACAGCCTATATTTTAGAGCAGAAATAACAATAATTATGTTTACCCCTTCAAACCCCAGTTTTTCTATTTAAAAGTGGGGTTCGAGGCGGTCAGAATCATATAGGCGTGTTTTCGAGATGAAAACTCAAACACAAAAATAGTAAAACTGGGGTTTACTGAGGTTAACCTTACTTTTCTTATTTCTGCTATAAACTATATATTTTTGGTACTCGTTAGAACCGCCTCGATGAGGCGTTTCTAACGGGTATCCACAATCTATATTTTGAGCAGAATAAAGAAAAATAGCACAATTTTTCATCTGAAAATTTTCTTCTTTTTTTTTTTCGGTGATAAAGTTTATAATGCATTTGTATAGGCGGGTTTTCGTAATGTTACTTATCATTACGGTAACACATCCATGTGACATAGTGCATTCTTTCATATCTCCAAAGTGGTGATTTTTTTTTCTGTTGAAAATCTGTAATTTTTTTCTTATTTATATTGCAAACACAGGTTATGGGTGCTCGTCAGAACCGTCACAGTGAGGCGGTTCTAACGATTACCCACAATTTATGTTTTTGAGCAAAAGTAAGGAAAATAACGAATACCCGTAGACCCCAGTTGTCTCTATATAAGTGGGGTTTTGGGGTTATTCACTTCACGGACATGTTAACTTGATGTTCTTTCGCTGTTTTGAGTCATGTTACAGTTGATTATCGTTATATAAAACACTGATATCTCAAACTATTGTTTAATGAAACAAGATGTTGACCACTTTTGTTTCATTTTTTTTTCTATTTGTTCAATAGATTTCTTTTTTTTTTTTTTTTTGTCTCAAACTACTGTTATTTCAAACCAAAATCTCCAGTCCCTTGTAGTTTGATAATTTGATAATAGTCGAATGGCTAGTTGTTTATTTCACGATCTCAGGAAAGGAATTAAAGAAAATAAAATAAAATAACAAGGCACACAATAATTTTTCAGTCGATTTAAATTCCGCCAGTTCAAAGCGATTAAAGTATAGACACATCCAAAGTCGACGTCACACAAGGTCAAAGGTCATTAGCCTCGTTTTATCTGGTGGGCAAAAAAAACTTCCGGTCCCATACTCTACCTTTGATGTAGCACAAATTATTTTCTGAAATAACCTTTGTTAAATTGTCTGTCTATCAAAACTGTTTATCACAAACCATTTTTGACATTAAACTGCTTCTTTTTCGTATAAAAATTGGATATAAAATATACATGCTTTAATCTTATTTCCATTCGTTAAATAAAGCGCATCGACTACGTTTTGGCTTGATGGTGGATAGTTTTATAACGCTTTTTAAGCAACAAATAGTGCGATAAAATGTCAGAAGAGACTGGTTCTATATCATTTATTACTTCAAAAACACAAACTGACAAGGATTAGTTAATTTTTGGAAAAGAAATGAGTTTATCACGCGATAAATATTCGAAATTCCCATTGACACTATACGGCAACAGTCATGTTTTGCCAACCAGATAAAAGAGTACCTCGACAGGGGAGGTAATTGGCGCATGCGCAGTGAAATGTAAACAAGGTCACATGTCAAATCATTGGATCCGTCTATAGACTGATCCAATGTTTTGACACGTGACCTTGTTTACTTGTCACTGCGCATGCGCAAAAGTACTTTTCCTTTTGATAACGATCTTTCGTGGTTGGCAAAAAGCCGCTGGTTCCACTATAAACACATTGTAAATAGGTTTAATATTACGGGCATATTTTAGTTGACTGTTACAGAAAATCGATCGAATTACACTTTAAATGAGTAGATAAATATATTCTAGACTTCATTCCTGCATTTTCCGCATTTTTAGTCATTCGTTTTGCACATTTTTAATACAAATAGTTAAGACCATCCCGCCTCGTTACCTGCCTAAGTTTAACAGGTAATTATCATCAAAACATCCTCAGATATTCTAGAAACCAATAATTACTAGCTAGGAATGTCTATTTTAAAAGTTTAAAGGTCAATTTTGTCGTTTCGATTCCAAACAAAATAGAATTTTATAGAAAATACCATCGTATTTACAATGGCGACAAACGGCCAATGACGTTTTTTGCCCACCACCGGTAAGTCCCGGCAAATAGTATTATTGAGCAATGACGTAGTGTTTGGATGTGTCTATATTAGAGTTATAATCTGATAAACCCGAAAGTGTGCTTTAGTAATCTACTTAACTTAGGTGTGGATAATATAATTGTCTTAGGTGTTGATAAAACGTCGTGTCGTTCTTTTAATTAGGTGTGAATGAGGTGTAAATGGTCGAAATAAAGCACGCCAGCTTAAAAGAACACTTAAAGAAAGAAAAAATCAAATAAATGGAGTAGAGATTAAAAAAAGGAAAAAAGAAAAGTAAAAAAAAAAAAAAAAAAAGTTCGCAACATGGCTATGTGATTTTTGATATTCGTTTCTTATTTCTTCTTTTAACACAGATTGTGGGTGCTCGTTGGGAAAGCCCAAATGAGGAGGTTCTAGTGAGTACCCTTCCACAGAAATGAAAAAAAAAAAACATTGTATATCCCACGGGAGAAATAAACAAAAATAATCAGGTTATCAAGTGCATGTAATGAACATCCTGGAAAACCATATTTTATATAGGGAAAAGTAGGATAGTTCTAATCATTTATACGACGCTGCTCTTTTAACTAGAGGTTATACTCAGCACGCTCTTCGTCCTTTCATCGATTCTGAAATTAATCACAAACGTCATTACATCAAAATATCCTTCATTAATAAAGGTTTGCTGTGTGTGTTACCGAAGGCCAAGACAAGCTTCCTACGCTATACTGGTTACCAAAACTTCACTGATGAGTTAGGAGGCCTTCATGCGGACTGAACAAATTATTTGTCTAAATCGCGACGGAAGTAAGGGCGAGGATTGTGGCCACGTAAAATCGGTTTAAGCCCCCCAGTGGAAATCTTCCACTGACCGTTCCTAGGCGGCTCTTCTGTGGCGATTTATTTATGTTGTTGTTTGTTACTTACTGTGTGTATCACTTGTGTCTTTTAATTTTGGATGGCCATATGGCCATTTTGTGGGAAATAACTGTCCATATGGCCTTCCTTTGTTTAGGTTTCCATTATGGTCTGGTCGCTTAATGTTTGTATTTCTTTCCCTTTGGTGCCATTTATGGATGGAGTAAGTTAATTGTATCAATTCCGGATCTTTGTTTTACTTCTACTTTTCATAAAAGACCTTACAAAGCACGGTTTATTGCAAGGTCTATAAAAAAAATCGAATGAGGTTTTAAATAAATTGAAATCCAGACGTCTTCGTGCTTCAAGTCTGTCTACTTACAATTTTTCCACTCTTTACACTACACTTCCTCATAATCTTATAAAAGAAAAGCTTAATGATTATATTGAATGGGCTTTTCACAGAGAAGGTTCTCTCTATCTTGCATGTATTGTCAGAAATGCATTTTTCACTTCTAAAGAGCATAAGAATTATACACATTGGTCATGTCAGAAAGTGTGTGATGCCCTCACCTTTCTACTTGACAATATTTATATTAGATTCGGTACTAAATTATTTAGTCAAATTGTGGGTATTCCGATGGGTACGAATTGCGCACCTCTTGTGGCTGATCTGTTCTTGTATTGTTATGAAAGAGACTTCATGTTGTCGCTTTCCATTGATAACCAATCTGATATTATTGAAGCTTTTAGCTCCACTTCTAGATATTTAGACGATTTATTAAATATTAATAATACCTATTTCGATGGTTTGATCAGTCAGAATTACCCCACAGAACTTCAGTTAAATAAAGCAAATTCTTCTGATACCGAGGCCCCGTTTTTGGATTTACATCTATCTAGGGTAGACGGGTTTGCTTCGTGCAAAATTTATGATAAACGCGATGACTTTGATTTTGAGATTGTAAATTTTCCTTTTTTGGATGGTGATGTTCCTCGTGCGCCATCCTATGGCGTTTATATTTCGCAATTAATTCGATTTGCTAGAGTGTGTAGTCATGTAACTGACTTCAACACTCGTAATAAATTATTAACGGCTAAACCTCTTAATCAGGGTTATCGGTACCATAAACTATGCAAAGCATTTTCAAAATTTTATAAACGCCATTCAGATTTAATTTCAAAATTCAATATTGGACTTAAATCTCTTCTGCAACAAGGTCTATCGGAACCTGAATTTTATGGTGACTTAGTATATAAATTCAGAAAAATATATAACCGCAATGACTTCAGCACCCAATTTTGTACAATCATTTTTCGATATAAAAAGATTGGGTACAACATGGATGTTATACGACATGCATGGTAGTTAACCCAATCACGGTTGGCAACTTTGCTTCCTTCTTTAATTGCACGCCGGTGGCTCAGGCCTCAGATTCTATGACGGTTCCAACGTAAAGGCTTATTGAGAATTAGAGAGATCTAATTCAAGGTAATGTTGGTTGGTGCCTGGTGCTCTGTCTCTGGTCGGGCCCATCGGAGTCCAACTGTTGGTTTTCTTTTGCTCCAGCATTTCACTGGTTCTTGCTGTCGAGTCCTCACCGTTGTCTCACCTCTGTGGTTCTTTGATCATTTGTGTTCACGGAGATGTTGCACTGATGAGTTAGGAGGCCTTCATGCGGACTGAACAAATTATTTGTCTAAATCGCAACGGAAGTAAGGGCGAGGATTGCGGCCATGCAAAATCGATTTAAGCCCCCCAGTGGAAATCTTTCCACTGACCGTTCCAAAGCGGTTCTTCTGTGGCGGTTTATTTATGTTGTTGTTTGTTACTTACTGGGTGTATCACTTGTGTCTTTTTATTTTGGATGGCCATATGGCCATTTTGTGGGAAAGTTACTGTCCTTATGCCCTTCCTTTGTTTAGGTTTCCATTATGGTATGGTCGCTTCATGTTTGTGTTTCTTTCCCTTTGTTTATATTTTATTTTTGGTCCTTTGAGATCAGCGTGAATATTCTGAGAAATCAGAAATAAATTATTGGTTTAGTCTCATATTCTAGACAGGTTTTTAATTATCTGGACCCCATTTTGATTTATATCAGTCTTTGTATCGACTGCCTATTCAAAATTCGCAAAATTGCAGTATGTTTTCTCTGGCTTTCTTTGCCGGATCATTACAAGGTCACTGATGAGGCTTTATTAGCCGAAACTACGTAGTATGACTCATTTTCTTTCTTATGAATGTTTTCGTTGCTCTTAAAGGAACTCATTTTTGATTTTTATTTGATGGGTGGAGTAAGTTAATTGTATTGATCCCTGATCTTTGTTTTACTACTACTTTGCTTCCCTCTTTAATTGCACGCCGGTGGGTCAGGCCTCAGATTCTATGACGGTTCCAACGTAAAGGGTTATTGAGAATTAGAGAGATCTAATTCAAGGTAATGTCGGTTGGTGCCTGATGCTCTGTCTCTGGTCAGGCCCATCGGAGTCTAACTGTTGGTTTTCTTTGGCTCCAGTATTTCAGTGGTTTCTTGCTGTCGAGTCCTCACCGTTGTTTCATCTCTGTGGTTGTTTGATTATTTGTGTTCACGGAGATATTGCACTGATGAGTAAGGAGGCCTTCATGCGGAGTGAACAAATTATTTGTCTAAATCGCGACGGAAGTAAGGGCGAGGATTAAATCGCGACGGAAGTAAGGGCGAGGATTGTGGCCACGTAAAATTGATTGAAGCCCCCAATGGAATTCGTTTCCGCTGACCGTTCCAAGGCGGTTCTTCTGTCGCGGTTTATTCTTGGTATGTTTTGTCTTTGGATGTTTGTGTCACTTATGCTATTTTATTTTGGATAGCCTATTGGCCATTTTGTGGGAAAGTAACTGTCCTTTTGGCTTTCCGCTATTGATGTTTCCATTAGGGACTGTTGTTTCATGTTTGTGTTTCTTTCCCTATGGTGTCTCCGATGGGAGCTGTGGGTTAATTGTATCGATTCCTGATCGTTGCCCCCACTTCTACTTAGTCGTGTGTGGTCAGATCCAGTTCTGCGTGGAAGCACCATGCAGCCCAGTCTATTTCTCCAAGCCCCGATGGGCGGGGGCGAAAACTTGTTGCTTTAGAAAGAATAAGGTTGTATCAGTTTCAGCAACAAGACCTAGTCATACCTCCACGCGTCACAAGTAGACACTCTTGTGCGGTGCCATCTGGAAACTCGGGCTAACATGACAGTCCAGAGAAATAATATTGGAAGAAAATAATCTCCTTTCGCAAAAAATTAATTGAATTAAAAAAAAAAAAAGTAGCCTGTAGCCATTTCATGGTCTCATAAATATGTTCCTTTCGTACAATACATTCTTTTCGTGACAGGAGCGTTCGTTCTTCACATCACAAAAACATGTCTATATAATTTTGACCCCCTTGAACCCCACTTTTATATAGTAAAACTGGGGTTTACAGGTGGTAAACCTTATTTTACTTATTCCTGCTCTAAAACATAGATTGTGGATACTCGTTAGAGCCGCCTCATCGAGGCCGTTCTAACAATACACACAATATATGTTTTGAGAACAAATAAGAAAAATATCGCAATTTTTCATCTTATTTTTTTTTTTTCGACGATAAAATTTACAAATACTTTTACCCTACATCTCAAACGCTATTGCCCAAAGAAACTGCTAAGGTTGAAGGAGTGGTCCGAATCGCACCAATTTTCCTGGGCTGGATTATACATTAGAGGTTTACTAGTACTCAGTAATGAAGTTCGGTCGGTTGCAGCTCTGCGCAGCAGCACCATGCAGCCCAATGTGTTTCTCCAAGCCCCGATGGGTGGGGGCAAATTTTCTGGAATGTGTGCCCTGATTGTAATTTAATTTTTCCTTCTCTCTATATTGTTTTATACGAAAAAAATAAAACAAAAATATTCAAAACAATATGTGCCAGCTCATGACAAAATTGCACTTATCGTCTAAGCCACTAAACAAGGTTCAGACAAGTCTGTGCAGGCAACTAAAATCTCCAGGTAAGAAGGCAAACCACAGATAATTATTATTGTCTCTCCATAAAAAACATGTCCATAAAAACAATATGTGCCAGCTGTATTTGTATAGGCGTGTTTTCTTAATGAATATGTACGTTCTATTTTATCCCCGTATGTCTATTATTTTTTTTTGCAAAAGTACTTCATTTCCACTAAAGTGTTTCATAAGTATCCCTATATACATAAAATACAGTACCACTATAGGCCTCATAAATATCTTCCTTTCGTTCAATGTAGAAGTAAAACAAAGATCAGGAATCGATACAATTAACTTACTCCACCCATCAAAGACACCAAAGGGAAAGAAACACAAACATTAAGCGACCAGACCATAATGGAAACCCAAACAAAGGAAGGCCATAAGGACAGTTACTTTCCCACAAAATGGCCATATGGCCATCCAAAATAAAAAGACACAAGTGATACACACAGAAAGTAACAAACAACACCATAAATAAATCGCCACAGAAGAACCGCCTTGGAACGGTCATTGGAATGATTTCCACTGGGGGGCTTAAATCGATTTCACGTGGCCACAACCCTCGCCCTTATTTCCGTCGCGATTTAGACAAACAATTTGTTCAGTCCACATGAAGGCCTCCTAACTCATCAGTGCAACATCTCCGTTAACACACAAAAATCAAAGAACCACAGAGGTGAGACAACGGTGAGGACTCGACAGCAAGAGTGGAAATGAAAATACACGTTCGCTTTAATTCCCACATGGCCATACCTGTGATATTTTTTTTAACTGTATGCGTGAGTTTGCCATTGTGATGAGGGAGATGAGAAGAATTTATAGGAACATTCTCAGTTGAAATGATGGAGACCTCAAAATTTTATTAAAATTTAGCGTAAATTGGGCAAAAATTAGCATCAAAATCAGGGAGTCTCTCTCCTGATGAGAGAGGTATCGCAGTCAAATATATATGTCTATTTTTTATAGCCCCGCTTTGAAAAAATGGGGGCTATATTAGATTTGCCTTGTCCTTTTGTGATTCCGTAATTCTGTAATTCCGTAATTCCGTTATTCATCATAACTCAAAAAACTGTCCGAGGTGTTTCATGAAACTTCACACAAATGTAAAGCACTAGGAGACGATGTGCAGAGCGCATGAACCATAACTCTAGAATGCCCACTTTTGCGGTTATTGCCCTTTGAACATTGAAAAATGGCAATTTTAACCTTGTCTGCTCCATAACTAAACAACCGTTTGAGGTATTTTAATGAAACTTCACACAAATGTAAAGCACTATGAGACGATGTGCAGAGTGCATGAATCATAACTCTTGATTGCCTACTTGTAGAGATATTGCCCTTTGAACATTGAAAAAATGGCAATTTTAACCTTGTCCAATCCATAACGCAAAAACCGTTTGAGGTGTTTTAATGAAACTTCACACAAATGTAAAGCACTATGAGACGATGTGCAGAGCGTATGAACCATAACTCTAGATTGTCCACTTGTGGAGATATTGCCCTTTGAACATTGAAAAATGACAATTTTCACCTTGTCCGATCCATAACGCAAAAACCGTTTGAGATATTTTCATGAAACTTCAAACAAATGTAAAGCACCATGAGAAGATATGCAGAGTACATGAACCATAACTTTGGATTGCCTTTTTACCACCTTTAATTAGTGGCTGAAAGCTGAACAGTTTTTTTCTTGTATTTTTCTTATCTGATAGCGCTATAGCGGGGCTATAGTCAGATCCTCTGTAAGTTCTAGTTTTTTTTTTTTTTTTTCAAAAGTATCCCATGTCCACTAAATTGTTTCATAAGTATCCCTTTATACATAAAATACCACCATATGCCTCATAAATATCTTCCTTTCGTAGGAAAATCTTCCTTCCGCGATAGTCTGGTAGTTACCTCTCCTCGCTCGCTGTGTTAAGAAAGTAAACGGCATTGATAGTCCTACATATATAATATGAAAGTGCAAACTGATAAACTTTAGATAATTTTGCATTGTTTACACGTATGGCTCAAGTTAAAATGCCAGTTAATTAATTGTTTCTAAAAATAAAACATGTACGTTGATAGCGGAATATACTATCATTTGGGATACTCGGCTGTCTAAGCCGTATTCTTTACGAATGGCGTATTAAGTGGTTTCATGACCTACAATCTTTGCTTAGCTCATGCAGTGCGGGACTACCTTTCGAGCCCCCCCGCCCATCGGGGCTTGAAGAAATAGATGGGCTGCATGATGCTTCCACGCAGAGCTGAAACCGGATTGCAAACGTGTACTGGTAAACCGCTAAGAGGATCTAAGCCTGCCCAGGAACCGCGGTGCGAGGCGGAACGTCTATACTAATAAACCCTATTGGTTTCATTGGGCGGCAGGGCTTTAGATATCATTTCATCTCAATGTCGGGTAAAAGTCCCACAAAATTGGAAGCAACGTCTCCAAAATGACCTTTACAGTGTTGACGGGGACGTTAAACCTCAAATCAAACAAACAAAGACTACCTTTCGCGGAAGGAAGTTTTTCCTTTCGCTGTTTAGCTATACCCGTCTTTTGCTGTCTTTAGTGTTTAGGTAGACCGCTGAATAGGTCGCCATTGCTTGTTTTCGATGCAGAACGTTCTCGTTGAATTGTTTTCTTAGAAGTTAAAAGTCGAAAAACCTTTAAAGATGCCGCGAATTATGATAAAAGGTGGTGTTTGGAGAAACACAGAGGTATGTAGGAGAGGCGATTAGAAAAGATTGTCGAGTCTCTTTCGCTGCAGTGTGATGTTTCGATGGGTGGGGGGTGCGAGTCGGACCGTCCACGCTTTTAGTTTCATTGAGCGACAGGGCTTGAGATGTCGGCCGAGATGTCAAACAAAGGTCGGGTATAGACACATCCAAACACTACGTCATCGCTCAATAATACTATATTTGTCGGGACGTACCGGTGGTGGGCAAAAAACGTATTTGGCTGTTTATCGCCATTGTAAATGCGATGTTATTTTCTGTAAACTTGTATTTTGTTTGGACTCGAAACGACAAATTTGAGCTTTTAACTTTTATAATAGACATTTCTTAGCTAGTAATTATTGGCTTCTAGAAGATTTGAGGATGTTTTTTGATGATAATTACCTGTTAAACTTATGCAGGTAACGAGGCGGGACGGTCTTAATTATTTGTAATAAAAATGCGCAAAACAAATGACTAATTGCGGAAGATGCATGAATGAACTCTAATATATATATATCTACACATTTAAAGTGTAATTCGATCGTTTTCTGTGACAGTCAACTAAAATATGCCCGCAATATTAAACCAATTTACAATGTGTTTATATGGAACCAGGGGCTTTTTGCCAACCACGAAAGATCCTTATCGGAAGGTAAAGTAACTTTGCGCATGCGCAATGACAGGTAAACAAGGTCACATGTCAAAACATTGGGTCCGTCTATAAAAGCCGAGGCCGCGCCGGGTCATGCCGAGCCGCCAAGCCAGAAATGCCGATCCAAAAGGTTTTCATATTCCGTCTCTTGTTCAAATGAAGTGGCCCCCGCCCATAGGGGCTTGAAGGAATATATGGGCTGCATGATGCTTCCACGCAGAGCTGAGTCCAGCCCGCACACTAGTACTGGTAAACAGCTTAGAGGATCTAAGCCTTCAATTCTAAATTTAGCCACCCACCCGAGGTAATGGCCAAATGTGACCAACTCAGTATAAGAAGATAGATGGATAGATAGATAGGGGCGGACCGTCCATGCTAATAAACCCTGAGTTTCATTGGGCGACAGGGCTTGAGATGTCATTTCATCTCAATGTCGGGTGAAAGTCCCACAAAATTGGAAGCGACGTCTCCAAAATGACCTTTACAGTGTTGACGGGGACATTAAACCACAAATCAAACAAAATTGTCACAATGAAGATATATATTTTAGTCAGTGTGGTATAAAATTATTAAGAATAATATATTTGATAACTGCACGAAGGTTCATCTATCTACATTGTTTTATTTTCTTGTAATAACAATTTTTCCGAAATCGAGGGGTATAAAAGCCAAGGCCGGAAAAATTGGAATTATTTCTTAATTTCTTACGATTTTATCGGTTAAAGAAATTCTTTTTGCCCTGATGATATTTAAATTTCATTATTTTTATCATGTGTACATAGAAAATATAATAAACATATCAAAATTACCTTAAATGATCCAATTTCTTATTTTCTAATGGTTTCTATTTTTAGATTAATTTTACTAATGGAAACGACTGAAATGTACCGAAAAGAAAAAAAATGTATTGTTACTACTAGCTGGAATTTAAGAAATATAAAAATTGATTGTTATATTTGTTAACATGTATATGTATATTAAAATGATAAAGGAAAAAATGTTATTTCTTATTTTACTTTAATTCCATCTAGCAGTTAACAAAACTCTCTTCCCTTTCAGTCCTTTTCGGTCGTTTTCTTTATTTAAGTCAATCTAAAAATAGAAACAATTAGAAAATAAGAAAATTGATAATTTAAGGTAGTCTTATATGTTTGATATATTTTTCTATGGACAAATAATGACAATAATCAAATTCAAATATTTTCAGCACAAGAAAGAAGTACTCTAACCTGTAAATTTGCAAGAAATTAAGAAATATTATCATTTTTCCCGGCCTTGGCTTTTATACCCCTCGATTTCGGAAAAACGGTTAATACAAGAAAATTAAACAATGTAGAGAGATAAACTTTTGTGCAGTTATCAAATATGTTATTTATAATAAATTGATACCCAACTGATTACAATATATATATCTTAATTATAACAAGAGACAAACTATAAAATCTTTGGATCGGCATTTTTGGCTCGGCCCGGCATGGCCTTGGCTTTTATACCTGACCACAAACAAATCGATGGGGGGTGGTGGGAGAAAACCCCAAAAGAATGCAGCTTTATTATGTAGACTTGTCTAACCCTCGAGAAAGAAAACAGTAAGAACCCATGAAAAAAATCGTAAGATTTCAATTTTATTGGTAAGGCTTTCCAGGTTCAATCAGCCCCCACCCATAGGGGCTTGAAGAAATATATGGATTGCATGATGCTTCCACGCAGAGCTGAATCCGACATGACACTGGTACTGGTAAAGCGCTTAGAGGATCTAAGCCTGTCCAGGAACCGCGGTGCGAGGCGGAACGTCTATACTAATAAACCCTATTGAGTTCATTGGGCGAAAGGGCTTGAGATGTCATTTCATCTCAATGTCAGGTAAAAGTCCCACAAAATTGGAAGCAATGTCTCCAAAATGACCTTTACAGTGTTGACGAGGACGTTAAACCTCAAATCAAACAAACAAACAAACAAGGAATTCAATGCGTGGTATACAATAACGTTTATTGTAACACTTCAAACTGATGCCGCTTTTCTTTTCCCAATGTGTTTTTCCTTGGAAGAGGCATCCATCTTGCCACTGATACCAAATATTATTTGTAAAATGAGCCGTGATTGGATGCCTTCCCTATTGTTAGCCAATGAAATTTAATCTTTCATTTCGCCACGAGAGTAAGCCAAGAACCATAACTCTTTGCCGTCCGCAGTAGCTCAGTCGGATGCACGTCTGACTGGTGATCAGGACGCCGGTTTGATTCCTGCTGGGTCGGCAATAGGGTGCGCGGTAAAACTGGTGCACTGGTAGACTGCGGTATTTTCTTCCGGGGGTACATACCGCGGTACTTTTTGGCCGTACCGGTAGTCCGGTACTTTCGGCAAGTTCCGGATTTTATCGGAAATTTTATATGTTTGCGAAACGATTTCACTAGTGTCGGCGCGAAAAAATACCTTGCAGGGATGCAAAGTATCTTTTATAATGTGCTGCTAGTCATGCTGAGCACTGTTAAGTTCAGAGACGCCGACACGACCGATATGGCACTAATATAATCGGATACTTGAGATGAATAGCGGTAATACATGCTCCGCATGCAAGCCACTTCGGATTGACATAGATAAATAGGTAATAAATTTAGAACCCAAAGCGTAACAGTTTAAATCTGCTAAGTGGGGCTCAAAGTAATCTTGCATGTAACACATATATGCACTGCTTGTCGGATCACGACGGACAAAGATGCCATCGCAAGACAGCATGTTATGAATTGATCAGTCTGTGCAGCAATGGAGAGGAAGAAATGGTTCCGTTTGCAATCATATAATAATGACATATTGTTCTTGCTTTAGCTTTGCATTGACTTAAATGTCTGGAGTAAAAATACGTCGGGTACATAGTAGCAACACTTTTTTTACTTATACATTTCGTTTATTTCTGGATAAAAATGTTTTAAAAGATTAATAAATTTTACTGTTGCATTTTATAAAATCATTATGCTGACAATACATATACGATTTTATTGCGCTGTGTCAAACTGTGAATAAATAATGGTTATCCCGAATTGCCCAGGATAATGCAGGGAGATAGCATGTGGCGACTTCTGAAGAACCGGACGTCTTTAATGTTGTCAATAATTATAAAATATGCTCAATACTTTGTCAACTAAAGCCGTTCACGCAATATCAAAAGAACCACTATATCGGAGGGTTGAACATCAGGCGTGGCTGTGTCCTGGACAAGCAGGTATCGATATTAAGTGACACATGAAAACAATGACTTGCAATCTTGGCTTACTTTACCCTCATTATCACATGACAATTTGGAAAAAAAAAACACATCATATCTTATTTGTTAATAATAACGGATTAACTTATTTATTGGCATAAGATTAGTGATAGGCCATGGACAGATTAATAGCAATCAGTAAAGCTCACATCCAGATAAACTGCAAAGTCAATGTTATTGACCAATGTCACATTTTTCGCGACTGTAAACCTCTAGAAAACACATTATAATTCTTTGTTTATTTGTCACCGGGCCCGATAGCTCAGTTGGTAGAGTGTCCGCTCCGGGGAACAGGAGGTCACGGGTTCGATCCCGGGCCGTGACATACCAAAGTCATTAAAAATGGTACTAGCTGCTCCTCGCTTGGCACTCAGATTAACGGGGTAGAGCTAGGACTGGTTGACCAAGTGTCAGGATAATGTGACTGGGTGTGGTATCATGTAATGTGTCTGGGACATGATACTTCAGTGAGGCAGCACTATAAATGTGAGCATTGAGCTCCCTGTCGCAACCAGACACCGTCGTGATATGACTGAAAAATTGTTGAAAGCGACGTTAAACCCGAATTCACACACACACACACACACACACACACACACACACACACACACACACACACACACACACACACACACACACACACACACACACACACACACTGTTTATTTGTCTGTATTATTTTACGAAGTACAAACACTTGGTGTTTGAAACCTGTGGTATACCACGGTATGTTTCGTGGTACATGGGTGTATACCGCGGTACAATTTCCAAAGGCGGTACCCAGCCCTAGTCGGCAACATTCTTTCTTGGAAATTGATTATGAGATCTTTTCTACGGTCATTCTCTCAAAGAAGGGCAGTTGTCAGTTTCTGGCGAAAGAATTTGCACTGTACTGGTTATCCCCTTACGTATAAGCCTGCCCAAGAAAAGTGTGGATAGGTAAACTGTCCGGCTCAAAAATGACCTAAAATTGTGTTGCTTGGACCGTTAAACTCCAATACAAACAAACTAACAAAACCATAACTCTTATCTGGTTCCGGTATAAGTGCCTGCTTTCCCGAACCGAACCGCGAACAATACACCGAATTGCCCATTTTTATAAAAAAACACTGAAAATTGTACGGAATTCGCCTGCGATCATAAGGGCGTAATTTAGACATAAAATAGTAAGCCTTACGACCAAATCGTAAGGGTAGGCAAGTCTGATTAAGATAAAGAAGCTTCATTTAACGTCACATATCTGAAACCAATAACATAAGCTGTGAGGAGCTTTTATTGCGACAAACAAAGTATCTGGTAACAAATACTTACCTGCCTTCATTTATCTTCCTAGGAGTACCCCTGATAATGCGAGCGTCAGCCAAGGGAGCGCCTAGTACCTTTTTTCACACCTTTGGTATTGCACACAGCCGGGGATTGAACCCGCAACCTCCCATTCAGGCTGATCTGAGTCTTCGCTGGGAGCACATGTCTTATTGTAGGTTTTGTCATGCGCTGGCTCGAATAATAACCACTTTGAGTGTAAGCATTCTTTTCTGAAAGGAATCTGAATTAATAAAATGTGTTATCTATGAATGTGAAAAAGAAGTGAAAGCAATGATCAGGAATCGATACAGTAAATACATGTAACATATAGCTATCCAAAAGTTTTTCGATGAAAAAGTGGGAAAATTGTAATCGTCTTTGACGTCCGTCCGTCGGTAAAAAAGAAATCTACTCCACCTTATCCTCAATATTTACTGGAGCTACATTAGCATAGCAACAGATAAGGGTTTTTTTTTTGGTGATAATTGAATCCTTATTTCTCCGTATAAACCTATGTTCTGTTTATTGATTAGAACCGCCTCACCGCCTTGTGGGGGTTCTAATGAATACCCACAATATAGGTTTTTTTATGGAGAATTCTTCACAGGGCCTGACAAA
>OY757013.1:112337289-112559385 GCA_963580285.1 Lucinisca nassula | reverse complement strand
CAGGTAGGCAGGCAGGAAGCCTGCAAAACAGGCAGGCGGGCAGAATGGTCAGTCAGTCAGGCTGGCAGGCGGCAGAATTGGCTGGCAGGCAGACAGCACGGACAGGTAGGAGGCAGACAGAATGGACAGGCAGGCAGACCAGGCAGGCAGGAAGAGCGAGCAGGCAGACAGACAGAACGGGCTGGCAGGAGGACAGAACGGGCAGGCAGGTAGGCAGGCAGTCAGGCAGGCCGAAAGGGCAATTAGATAGGCAGGCCGAACGGCCAGGCAGACAGAACGGACAGGCAGGCAGAACGGCAGGCGGCAGAATTGGCTGGCAGGCAGACAGCACGGACAGGTAGGAGGCAGACAGAATGGACAGGCAGGCAGACCAGGCAGGCAGGAAGAGCGAGCAGGCAGACAGACAGAACGGGCTGGCAGGAGGACAGAACGGGCAGGCAGGCAGTCAGGCAGGCCGAAAGGGCAATTAGACAGGCAGGCCGAACGGCCAGGCAGGTAGAACGAGCAGGCATGCCGACAGGCAGAATGGGCAGGCAGGCAGAACGGATAGGCAGACAGAACGTGCAGGCAGGCAGTCTGGCAGAATGGGCAGGCAGGCAGGCAGACATGCAAAACGGGCAGGCATTCAGCACGGACAGGCAGGCAGATCGGGCAGGCAGTCAGTCTGGCAGAATTGGCAGGCAGAACAGGCAGGCAGGCAGACTGGGCAGGCAGAACGGGCTGGCAGGCAGAACGGGCGGGCAGGCAGGCAGGCAGTCCGAACGGGTAGGCAGAATAGGCAGACAGACAGAACAGGCAGGCAGAACGGACAGGCAAGCAGGCAGAACGGGCTGGCAGAACGGGCTGGCAGGCAGGCAGAACGGGCGGGCCGGAAGGCAGTCCGAACAGGCAGGCGGGTAGGCAGGCAGAACAGGCAGGCAGGCAGAACGGTCAGTCAGTCAGGCGGCAGAACAGGCAGGCAGAACGGGCAGGCAGGCAGAACAGGCAGGCAGAACGGGCAGGCAGGCAGAACGGGCATGCAGACAGAACGGGCAGGCAGGTAGACAGGCAGAGCGGGCATGTAGGCTGGCAGAACGGGTAGGCAGGTAGAGCAGGTAGGCCGGCAGATCAGGTAGGCAGGTGGGCAAGCAGAACGGGTAGGCAGAAAGGCAAGCAGAACGGATAGGCAGACAGGCAAGCTGAACGTGTAGGTAGGCAGGCAGGCAGACAGAACCAATAGGCAGGCAAGCAGAACGGGAATGCTGGCAGGCAGGCAGAACGGGTAGGCAGGCAGGCAGTACGGGGGCAGACACGTACGTTGGTAGGAAGGCAGGCAGGTACGTTGGTAGGCAGGCAGGCAGGTACGTTGGCAGGCATGCAATCAGGTACGTTGGTAGGCAGGCAGACAGGTAGACAGGTACGGTGGTAGGCAGACAGGCAGGTACGTTTCGGATAGGTAGATAGGTAGGTGTGGGAGTGTAGGTGAGTTTGGGATAGATAGGTAGGTAGTTATGTACGTAGTTAGGTACGTATGTAGGTGGTAGGTAGGCAGACAGGTAGGTATGGAGGGCTAGGTCGGTGTGTTGTGTGTAGATAGGTGCGTGTGTGCGTGCCTGTCTGCCTGCAGTAGTAATGTACGGTTTCAGGTAGGTAGGTAGGTACCCACCCACCCTATTCAACCTACCTATCTACCTAACTACCGGCAGTCTTACCTACCTACCTACCCATCCGCCATATCTGCCAACTTACCTTCCTACAATCCCAAATACTAACCCCCACAACCTACCTACGTGTCCACCTACCTTCCTTTCCAGGTAGGTAACTACAGACATACCTACCTTCCTATCTACCTCCCTATTTACCTACCTACTAGCCCCTGCATGCCTGCTTGTCTGCCCGCCCGCCTTACCTACCGGCCCCCGCCCATCGGGGCGTGACGAAATAGATGGGCTGCATGATGCTTCCACGCAGAGCTGAAACCGACCGCACACGAGTACAGGTAAACCGCTTAGAGGGTCTAAATATGTTCTGTAAAGGGTTATCCTTTGACAGCAAGGAATGCACTACAAAACTGGAAAACATGGTTTTCTGGACCAGACTAACTAGTTTCGGCCAATTATGCCTCATCAGTGGCGCTCAAATATTTTCAATAAACCGCTTGGAAGATCTAAGGCTGCCAAGGCAAAGTATCAGAATCAGAATTGTTACTGGCGACACGTCAAATGGCATTCATACACCAGGACCTGTGATATGGAAAGTTAGTCCCTAGCTCTAACCAAAGAGGTAAACTTAGTTACACAGTCATCAGCACCTTCAGCTGTACAAATAATCGAATCGGGATGAGCATTCCAATTTCTAGGTTCTGGGGAAGAACGAAATTTTAAAATTGTTAGTTCTTGCAGTAAGGGTATGAAACGCCAATGAATGGTGATTTCTACCTACCTACCAACCTACCTACCTACTTATCTACATACCTACATACATATAGTAGTAGTGTACGGGTAGAAGTGCTGTGAGTCGGACCATCCATGCTTATAAATCGTTTGGGCGACAGGGCTTGAGATGTCATTTCATCTCAATGTCGGGTAAAAGTCCCACAAAATTGGAAGCGACATGTCCAAAATGTTATATAAAGTGTTGACGGGGTCGTTAAACTTCAAATCAAGCCTACCTACCTACCGACCTGCCTGCCTGCATGCCTAACCACATACATACCTACATACATACAGTAGTAGTGTAAGGTTTTAGGTAGGTAGGTTGTCAGGTAGGTAAGTAGGCAGGCAGACAGGTAGGCAGGTAGGTAGACAGGTGGGTAGGTAGGTCTTTAGGGAAGGTAGGCAGGCATGTAAATAGGTAGGTAGGTTTAGAAGGTATGTAGGTAGGCAGGTAGGTAGACATGCTAATTGGTCGGTGGGCAGGGAGGTAATTAGAAAGGTAGGTAGGTATGAAGTTAGGTAGGTAGCAAGGTCGATTTTAGGTAGGTAGGTGGGTGGCCGGGTTGGTGGTTTGGCTTGCAGGCAGGCGGGCGGTCGGGCGGCCTGACGGGTGGGTAGGCAGGTAGGTGGGTTTTGTGTACCCTACCCTGTACCCTACCCTACCATACCCTACCCTACATGCCTTTCCAGGTAGGTAACTACCTGCATACCTACCATGCCCTGTCCTGCCCTGCCTACATACATACATCGGCCCTTGCCCGTTGGGGCATGAAGAAACAGATTGGCTGCATGATGCTTCGACGCAGAGCTGAAACCGACCCCACAAGAGTACTGGTAAACCGCTTAGAGGATCTAAATATGTTCTGTAAAGGGTTATCCTTTGACAGCAAGGAACGCACTACAAAACTGGAAAATATGGTTTTCTGGACCAGACTAACTAGTTTCGGCCAATTATGCCTCATCAGTGGCGCTCAAATATTTTCAAAATTTCACAATGGAATCAATGATCCCAAAGGACAAGAAAATATAAACTACACTATGGTGTAGGGCGGGAAGACTTTTTACGGCCGCCACACATTCCCAGACACCAGCTGTAGTGACGTTAAATATGTTCTAGAAAGGGTTATCCTTTGGAAGCAAGAAATACACTACAAAACTGGGAAAACATGGAGCGTACAGGTTTTCTGGGCCAAACTAGCTAGTTTCGGTCAATTAGGCCTCATCAGTGACCCTCAAATATTTTCAAAATTTCACAATGGAATCAATGATCCCAAAGGACAAGAAAATATTAATTGCACCATGGTGTAGGGCAGGGGGGACTTTTACGGCCGCCACACATTCCCAGACACCAGCTGAAATGACGTTATATATGTTATAGAAATGGGTATCCTTTGGAAGCAAGGAATACACTACAACACTGGAAAACATGGCGTGTACAGGTTTTCTGGGCAAGACTAGCTAGTTCCGGTCAATTAGGCCTCATCGGTGGCACTCAAATATTTTCAAAATTTCACAATGGAATCAATGATCCCAAAGGACAAGAAAATATAAACTACACTATGGTGTACGGCAAGGAGGCTTTTACGGCCGCCAAACATTCCCAGACACCAGCTGTAGTGACGTTAAATATATTCTAGATAGGACGCAAGGAATGAAAACATGGAGTATACAGGTTTTCTGGTCCAGACTAGCTAGTTTAGGTCAATTATGCCTCATCATTGACCCTCAAATATTTTCAAAAGTTAAAACAATGGAATCAATGATCACAAAGGACAAGAAAATATAAACTACACTATGGTGTAGGGCAGGGAGACATTTTACCGCCGCCACACATTCCCAGATACCAACTGTAGTGACGTTTTGGAAGCAATGAATACACTACAAAACTGGAAAACATGGAGTGTACAGGTTTTCTGGGCCAAACTAGCTAGTTTCGATCAATTAGGCCTCATCAGTGACCCTCAAATTTTTTTCAAATTTTCACAATGGAATCAATGATCCCCAAAGACAAGAAAATATAAACTACACTATGGTAAGCCTGCCCACGCAAAGGGGTGCGAGTCGGACCGCCCATGCCTATAAACCCTGTTGGTTTCTTTGGGCGATTGAGAAGTAAGGAGTTAGACATTAGAAGTTAGAATGTTAGAAATGTCTTGTGCTAACAGGTATACTCAGCACAATCTAATAGAGCCACGTCCATCGGGGCTTGGAGAATAGAATGGGCTCCATGGTGCTTCCACGAAGAGCTGAAACCGACCGCACATGAGTACTCATACAGCGCTTACGAGTGGCAAAGTGGTGCGAGTCAGACCGATTATGCATATTAACTCTATTGGTTTCATTGGGCTGCAGGGCTTGAGATGTAATTTCATCTCAATGTCGGGGAAAATCCACAAAATTGGAAGCAAGGTCTTCAAAATTACGAAAATAGTGATGACGGGGACGTTAAACCTCAAATCGAACAATCAAGTCTTGGAGACAGACGTCATTATCCATCTGTGGGACGCTTGGTCTTACGACATATAGAGTATCTTTCATGAGTATTCATGCCTTTCATAAAAAAGAGTATCTTACAGCCATGTAGCTTACTTCTGCGCATCTGCGAAATCTGCGCACTAGGATAAGATTTAGTCATTGAAGTTCGACGTGAAGATAACAGTAACAGCAGCATTACTGCTACTACTACCAGCATCAGCAGTCACATTTATTCAGTCCTTTAAATAAATCTGTTTTCATTGCGCGCATCTTTTATGAAATGAGCACCCACTCTATATACCGTGAGACCAAAATACCATTTCACATCGCAATGGTCCGAGTCTGGCTCGGATCACATGTGAGATGCCAAGTTCTGCAACGGAATGCCAGGTGGTTTGGGTCCGGGTACTCCGGTGTTTACCCACCTTCTGAATAAACTTTCGGCTCAATATACGTGAAATAATCCTGAAAGGGTCGCTAAACCAAAGCAAAACCAAGAGACAATTGATGGATAATAGTATCTATGTGTAAAGCTATTACTTGTACTCGGTATCGATTGACTACGTCACGCTATTAACCTTCCCGGCATGCTTATGCATCTAAATGATTTTTTGTGAATGTAAATTGGCGTGTTTTGAAAACTTAACACAAGGTTATGCATCTACATGCTATTTTAGCATATGAATATACTTTTACACACATAAAACATCTTAAGCATTTAAAGCGAAAAGTTCATGCATCTAAAATCATTTTTATCATTTAAAGCTAAAATATAATTGTAACTATATTTTGCATTTAAAACAAGTCTATAGCAGTTAAACAAACATTTGTACATCTGAAACAAAAAATTATTGAACCTAAAACATTTTATACCATTTAAAGCTGAAATAAAATTAAAATTAAAGTTTGCAATTAAAACAATTATATAGCAGTTAAAATAAAAATCACATCTAAAACAAAAAAATATTGCACCTACATAACGATTTTGCATTCAAATACTTCAATATATCATTTAAATGTATTTTATGCATATACATTTTATTTATTGAATTTTGCAACATATCCCACGCCATACAAAATAGTCAATAATGTATTTTTAATGTTCAAAATTTAACAAGAGGAAGACATTACAAAGGCCATCTTTTGGGTCTAATTTTCAAATCAGTGAAGAATTGATCAAATAACAGCCACTCTAGCAATACCACATTATGGTAATGATCCGACAGGCCTTAGCAAACAGTGCAGACCCAGATCAGACTGCTCCTTCAGGAGCAGTCTGATCAGGGTCTTCACTGTTTGCCATTCCGTATGCACCTTTTGGACTGGAAGAAATTTGTTAATAATTTAGGAGAATTACAGCAAGTCCTTAAGGTGTGCAAATTTTTAAGATTTTTACGGTACTTTACGACCGGCCTGCTCAGCTACACAGACTGGTTAAGATACCAGGAGCGTAGTTTGGGGCAAAATAACAGAACACACCTAAGAAGTGGGGTTTGGGAGTTTTCCCCCAAGTGGGGTTCAGTAGGTGGAGCCCCTTATGGGGAAGGGGTGTGTGCAGGGGGACAAAGGCCCAAGGGCAAAAATGAAAATTAAAACAGTTCAAGAGCTCTCCGAGGCTGTTTTTACTCTTTTTTCCCTTGAACTAGCTCATACTCGCAGATCCAATGTGTACGCACATACATCTGTGTACATTGCAGCGATGCCCCTGGATACAGAGGTATTGACTGTCCAAGCAGTGAACACACAGGTGCCGAGTCTGTTAATCCTGGAGCCTTTGTTGCAATGCTTTTGCATTTAACACAGGGGTGGGACGTAGTTGATCGGTGTGTGTACCTCTGAGGGTG
Organism: Lucinisca nassula; assembly: GCA_963580285.1. NCBI lineage: Eukaryota > Metazoa > Mollusca > Bivalvia > Lucinida > Lucinidae > Lucinisca > Lucinisca nassula. The sequence continues at coordinate 112,552,652 of OY757013.1, read as the reverse complement.
GTGAGGCAACCATACAGCCCATAATCCCAACCAATGGAAATAAGACAGACTTTAAGCCTCTGAGGAGAGACTTTGGAAACTGCCAATACTCAGAGACCAGTCATGTAGATTTTCTGCTCATTTTTTTTTTTTTTTATACAGGGGCAGCGAATTAAGAGTCAAAATCTAGAACTTGTCTAATTTCTCTGGGTAATCCCTGCATATCTCATCAAGAAAACACGTCTATATAATTCTGATCCCCTTGAACCCCACTTTTATAAAGTCAAACTGGGGTTTACAGGGGTATATATTATTTTTCTTATTTCTGCTCAAATACATAAATTTTAGGTACTCGTTAGGACCCCCTTGCCGCCGAGGCAGTTCTGACGTGTACCCACAATCTATATTTTGAACAGAAATAAGAAAAACATCACAATTTTTTGTCTCAAAATTTTCATTTTTTTGGGCGGTAATATTTACAATGTATTTGTATAGGCATGTTTTCGTAATGCAATACTTATAGGTGCATTCAGCGCTCCAAATAACAAGGAGAAACTAGAATAGTTAAGGAACAACTTTTTTCTTATTTCTGCCTAAAAACATATATTAACCCTTCTCTTGCTGAATATTCAGTTTAGCCACACCCATTTCTGACTTTGAACCAATCAGATTACTTGATGTAATTTATTCTTACAAAGCCATAAACTTAATGTCAAACAGTGTAGATCCTGATCAGATGGCTTCTGAAGAAGCCATCTGATCTGGATCTACACTGTTTCCAAAGATAGGGGTTGTCGTAAACAGCAAGATAAGGGTTAAGAATAGATTCTAGAATCGTCTCATCAACATTTGTTTCTAGGAATAAGAAAATTTAATTATCTCGTAATTATTCTTGTAACTCGTCTTTTATTTGGAGCTATGTGCAGCATAACATGTGCATTACCTGTGTCTGTCTGTGTAGGAATCATTTATATCATGCCATGATGAGTTTAGGTCAGCAAGAAGTCTGCGAATCTTGTGTTTCTCTTCATTGCCACACTGGTCAAGCGTATCTTCTTTCTCACGATCTAGTCTGTCTATGGACGCTCTTGTGTCTTCCAGTCGCCGCTGAACTTCCTGAAGAAATGAAAAGAGTTCTGAATAAGATGTTTAGAACTAGTGTCTATCTGGGTCCAGTTAGGCCCCCGCCCATCGGGGCTTGAAGAAATATATGGGCTGCATGATGCTTCCACGCAGAGCTGAAACCGACCCACACATGAGTATTGGTAAACTGCTTTGAGGATCTAAGCCTGACCATGCAAAGCGGTGCGAGTCGGCCCGTCCATGCTTATAAACCCTATTGTTTTTATTGGGCGGCAGGGCTTGAGATGTCATTTCATCTCAATGTCGGGTAAAAGTCCCACAAAATTGGAAGCAATGTCTCCAAAATGACCTTTACACTGTTGACGGGGACGTTAAACCTCAAATCAAACAAATCTGGGTCCAGTGCTTCAAAGTAAATGGTGGAGTGAGTTAACATTTACTTCAGCCCAGTTGATCAAAGTTGTATATGAAGCTAGTTAACCCTTATCTTGCTGAATATTCATTTAAGCCACACCCATTTCTGTCTATCAACCAATCAAATTACTTGATGTAATTTATTGCTACAAATTCATAAACAGAATGCCAAACAGTGTAGATCCTGATCAGATGGCTTCTTCAGAAGCCATCTGATCTGGATCTACACTGTTTGCAACGATAGGGGTTGTCGCGAACAGCAAGATAAGGGTTAAAATCTACCTGAACCCAGTTGTTCAAAGATAATGGTGGAATTAGTTAACATCTACCTCAGCCCAGTTGTTTGTTTGTTTGAATTGGGGTTTAACGTTCCCATCAACACTATTTACTATGTAGTTAACCCTTAAAATGCCGAGAAAAACTACCTCTGAAAATGTCGTCTGCTTATGTTGTTTGCCGAATCTTCTTGCAAACTTTTTAAAAATAATTTTGCATACAAGCAAACAGTGTGGGCCCAGATCAAACTTAGAGGAGCAGTCTGATCTGGGTCCACACTGTTTGCAAAAATTAGTTTTGAAGTAACCGACAGACAACAAAGCAGACGACAAGTGTCATGATTGCCATCTTATGGGTTAAACCTTGTCCCGCTGAACCGGAATATGCATTGAAGATCAGATGACTTCTGAAGAACTGTTTCCTTTCGTTTTGTACAATACGAGAGTTTAACGACCGCCTGGTCCAATCAGGGATTACCCCATTAAATATGGGGACAACTGGGTCGGAAGAACTGTTTGCATTAACCCATATATGACAATGGAATCTTCCATCTTATAAATTTGGAGTTGTCCATTTTCAATTACAGGGGTGTCAGATTTGTTTTGTTTAATGTAAGTTGTACAAAAATGTATGTTCTTTGAGCAAACAGTGTAGACCCAGATCAGACGCCGCGTTATGCGGCGTCTGATCTGGGTCTACACTGTTTGCCAACGTCCCAAAAAAGGGCCACTAGGCATATATGGGTTAAATTTGTGAACTTGTAGGAACAAATTTCATCAAGTAATTACATTGGTCGAAAGACAGACATTGGTGTGGCTAAAGGAGATTAATAACCACACTTTTCATGGGCAAGCTTATACGCAAGTGGCTTACCAGTACAGTGAAAATTCTTTCGCCAGAAACTGACAACTGCCCTTCTTGAATCAGTGGAAGGAAGAGAAGAGGGGGCAATTTTCTCATATTTCTGGAAAGGGGCTTAACCCTTATCCTGCATACCCAAGATACATCCTACCTTTGCAAACAGTGTAGATCCTGATCAGATGGCTTCTCAAGAAGCCATCTGATCAGGTTCACACTGTTTGTCATTCAGTTTGTGAATTTGCAGTCTGAAATGGGCATGGCAAAATTAATTTATTCAGCAGGACAGGGCTGATCTTGGATGAAGTCTCATTACGGTGTTACTCAAACCTCATAATAACGCTTCTTATTATAACATGGTCTTATTATAAAATGTACAGAGAAATTCCGCTTTTAAGACCACCTAAAATTAGGACTAATTCTGCTATAAAAAGCTTATTTTGAAGAGTACACTTAATTTTTCTTTGTATTTTCTGCCTACAATGTCATCTGGTCAAAGACCACCTTTGGGACTCCTCAAAAGTGGTCTCTAAGACACAGTCCCACAGGTGGTTTTAATAAAGGAATTTTACTGTATTTTGTATGTCTCCCAATAGAAGCAATATAAAGAGATTGTGCTGTACTCATATGAAATATGATTTGTCTGTTATAAAAATGTGAAACCGTCCTGTACATGCTTTCTGTTGAATGCTGTTTTGTTGTTGTTGTTTTCTTTTCTTTTTTTCACAAAAAACTGTGTTCCACAACAAAGATACATACCAAATCAGACTTCCAAAGGTAAGAGAAAGCATGTTATAAACAGAGAGAAAACTAATATCAAAACAACAAAAGAATGAGCAGTCTGATCAGGATCTACACTGTTTGGTATTCCATAAGCACATATTGTACAAATTTCTGTACAATCAAGTTTGCCCATTCAAATTACTGTATGATTACTGTGGCTGGCTGAGGAGCCCAAAACTTTAGGGGTACCATACTGATCCTTAGTATTAGAACAGATAGGCCTGGGCAAACAGTGCAGACCCAGATCAGACTGCTCCTGTAGGAGCAGTCTGATCAGGGTCTACACTGTTTGCCATTCCATCTGCGCCTTTTGGAATCATTGCTGGATCGTGATTTTTTTTTTTTTTTTAAATTTTTAGGGGAACTACAGCCAGTCCTAAAGACATCCAAATTTTTAGGATTTTACGGTAGCTACAATTTACAAGGGTTTTCATTATATAGACAGAGGATATTACACAAGTGGTAATTTCATATGAAATTTATGAAACAAACCTTTGGCGAGTTTCATAAATTTCATATGAAATTACCATGAGTGTAAGATTTTTAATTATCATATAATGATTTTACAATCAGATTTTATTGCTGAAATAGTTCAGAAGAATTCAATAGAAAACGTGTTTGTCATGGACGACATTGTGATATCATGTGTCATTACATGTGTTGTCATAGGACATGTTGTCCACTAAATAAGTACAACATTATATGATAAACTTATTAATGTGATGGCATCTTGAGAAAGTACCAGTAATATCATCATGTGACCAAGTCTGTGATACCAACACTCCCTTAAACCCCACTTTATATAGAGAAAACTGGGGTTTACTGGGGAATACATTATTTTTCTTATTTCTGCTCCAAAACATAGGTTGTGGGTACTCGTCGGAACAGCTGCTGCCTCAATGAGGCAGTTCTTACGAGAACTCAAAACCTTAATATGTTAGCGGTACAAATGAGAAAAATATCACAGATTTTCATCAGAAAAGTAGCCATTCTGGTGATGTGAAAAATGCACTAAGGTGCATGGTTGTGTTATTGTAATTCTGTTTCAGAAGTATCCAAGTCTTAAAGGACAGTCCCTATCTTCTACCATGTTCACAACACAGGCCACTGGACTTTGGCTATTGGCTAATGAACACTTTAGTCCCTTTAGTACTCTACTCATTATAACACGGTTTTATAACATGGCCAGGTCTTGCCTCCTTCACTTATAACACAGTCCTGTTCTAAATATAGTGTTATAAGGAACTGCCTTAGCATTTTGATGGATAAAGTCTGAGTATTTGTCACTTAAAAGTACTATAATAATGTCCTATATGTCCACCACCACTAGTCAAAATATAGTTGTACATAACACTTATGTCTAGACTATTCGCTACTTCCATATAGACATACAAATTTGTATATATCCTTGACAAATATATATGTAGACAAGGACAAACAAAGATGGACACTCAAAAGAACAGACATACTGGTAAGGGAGAAACTATAGCCAATACTGAGGATAATTCTGGGATAATCTTTTCTTATTTTTACATTTAACGCTCTGCATGCTGGGTTTTTTTGCAGCAGCAGCAGACAACATTTTGAAATGTTGTTCTAATTTTCCCAGAAAACAGGATTTGACATCTCATGCGAATTGTCTCCTATGGAGACAATTTGCATGAGATGTCAAGTCTTGTTTTCTGGGAAAAATAAGAAAAATATCAACAATTTGTCGTCTGCTGGTGAGTGGAAAAGGTTAAAGTGCATGGTGACGGGATTCTAACAATTACCCACATTCTGTTTGCTTGTTTGAATTGAGATTTGACGTCCTTGTCAACACAAGACCTGTTTAGTTCAGTTTGGAGATGTTACCTCCAATTTTGTGTGACTTATACCCAACACTGAGATAAAATGACATCTCAAGCCCCACTGCCATAAAAAAACAAAAATGTTTATATGCACGGATGATCCGACTTGCATCGCTTTTGAAGAAGTCATCTGATCTGGATCTACAAACAGAATGACAACAGTGTAGATGCTGATCAGATGGCTTCTTCAGAAGCCATCTGATCTGGATCTACACTGTAAAGATTGGGGTTGTCATGTTCAACGGCAGAGGAGCTGTCACTGCACAATCAAGCTGAATCATATTGAGATTGTACTGGCAAGAAACATTAAGAAAAGTATTTGGGACACTTATAAACATAAAACACAGACACCTACATGCATTGAAGATGAAGGAAGAAATGCACAAAATATATGAGACATTAAATGCCAGGGGAAGACACAGATATGGAAAGGAAACTGGTATATGTAAAGTATAGCAGAATGTAAACCAGAGAGAGTATCGCCCCCACCCATCGGGGCTTGGAGAAATAGATTGAGCTGAATCTGACCATAAAGGAGTACTGGTAAACCGCTTAGAAGGACTAAGTGAGTCAGATCGTCCAATGCATATAAGCTTTTTGGTTTCATTGGGCCGCAGGGCTTGAGATGTCATTTCACCTCAATGTCGGGTAAAAGTTCCACGAAATTGGAAGCAACGTCTCCAAAATGACCTAAATAGTGTTGACAGGGACATTAAACCCCAGTTCAAACAAACAAACAGAAAGAGTCCGAGAAAAACACTGAAAGAGCGGAGTGGATCAGATTCAGCAGAATACAGTGAAAAGATCACAAGAAAAAGAGAGTTCCACAGAAAAATAGAGAGATGAAAAAAGTCAAGCCCCACATAAATTAGAAAACTCTAAGACAACCACAGAAAGTAACATTTATTAAGAAACAAATACAAATACATGCAAAAAAAAGTCAAAAGACTAAAAATGATGAAAGTACAAAGAAACATTGACAAGCTAATCCATTTCAGATGGGAAACCCCAAAAGAGTAACAATGGCAAAAAGTGTAGGCCCAGATCAGACTCCGCAAAATGCAGCAGCTGCTCAAGGCCTTCATTATATGGAAAAGCTCAACCATATTCTAATTGGATTGATGATCAGAAAGATTTATCACATATACTGGAAAGACCATTACAGTCAACTCTCTTTACACCGACATTCTTTAAAACGGCAAAACTCGTTATAACGGCAATTTCAATGGAATGACTTCTTAGCTAAAGGCTTAGTCTCGGTTCCGAGTGGCATGGGCTTCCCTTGGATTGGAAATGCACAAATAGAGCCCATAGTCATTAAAGATTCTTGTAATCTAATACTCCAAGAAACAAATGTTATAGATATTTGTTAGAATCGCCTCGCCGCGGTGAGGCGATTCTAACAAATGTCATTAACATTTCTTTCAACAAAATATTATAGATATTTGTTAGAATCGTCTCCGTTTATTTCTGGGAGTAATAATGGGGAAAAGGTCTTTTATTACCTATCATGCTCCTATCATACTCCTAGTTGGGATTTTTTCTAATGGCAAATTCTTTATAACAGCACAAGATTAGGGAACAAATACTGTCGTTATAATGCGGGTCCTCTGTACCATATAACTGGAAGTCATTTATTAACAGTTTTGGTTAGAAACATGTTCATCATTTAGCCACCAACGTTACCCACAATTCAGTGGCAGAAGACCGAAACTAAATACAGAAACTAATTTAATTCTTAAATACGTTTTTGGCAGAGTTTTCACAAACTCTTGAATACCCACTTGTTAGTTTAATTTTTTATCACAGCACACCACTTTTACACTGAATAGTTTTGGTAAAAGTAAGTTAATCAACAGAAAATGACTGATTTCTTCAAAAGCACCGCACTCTTAACCCTAAAACTGCCAAGGAAAACAGCATAGCAGCTGACATTAACTTTTGTTTTCTTATTTATCAGAGAAAATCAGACTAGACATTACATGTGAATCATCTGCAGGCTGAAACAAACGATTCACATGCAATGTCAAGTATGATTTTCTCTGAAAAAATAAAGCAAAAAATGAAAAAAAAAATGTTGTCTGCAAAGGTTGTGATTGGCAGATAAAGTGTTTAAAACAAAGACTTCAAACAGAATTATTATTCAAAGAAAATAGCTTAAACACATCATTATTCTTGTCAGCACTTAATGGGTGTTCTTGTTCAGAAATACTTATGTTCAGAAAACTTATCTCTTGCTTTAACCCATTACATGGGGTGGGGGTGGGGGGGATAGAGAGGTACCTTGGCAAACAGTGCAGACCTGGATCAGACACTGCAGAATAGTCCACTAGTATACAATGGGTTAATAATATAAGAATCTTATATGGGTGTGAGGGGTGGATGAAAAAATCCGTCCCAAGGGTCACTGTGCGGCATCACGAGGCTTGCCTCGTGATGCCGGAGAGTGATCCCGAGGGATGGATTTTTCCATCCGCCCCTCATACCCATATACCGTAAAAATTCGGCTATAAGACAAGGATTTTTCCCTCCAAAATGAGCCCGAAAAATTGACCCCGTCTTATAGCCGAGGTCATGGACTGCATGCTTTTTTCCGGCACTGTCCGGCGAAGACCAGACATACGGAAAATGCCGATCGTTGATTTTTGAATTGATATAAATTGCCACCCACAAACCGACACTACCATTTTTCTGCACGCGATCGGTAAATGACGTCATCCGACACCAGCACCCCAACACGTGTTTAATGTCATTGTGTGTATCTCGTTCATTAAAAAAACGTTAGGAACCGGTAAAAAATATTTTCTTGATAGCTAAACGGTTGTGAATAGAGGTGGATAGAAAACCAGCGCTTTGCACAGCTCCCGAATTATCCCTAGAAGCTCCGTGTCAATAACCAACAACAGCGTTCGACTTTTCACGCCCAGCGTCTGCTATTTGGCGCCAAAACATAACCATTCATGAGATCGTAGAATAGTCCATTTTTGTAATGCAAACAACTACTGTTAGATGTAGCTAATTGTCTGAGGAGCGATTAAATCATTTTCACATTGATTGTGGATTAAATTTTATGATTGGCAGATAAACGCACAAACGAGACATAACTTGACCATATTTTCACACCTTATCGACACGCACCGCAGGGTGGCAATTATAAGACAGGGATTTACAATAGTGTCATACTTGAACCATAATAAATACACAGATGGTTTGTCTGCATTAATTATTGCGATTAACTTACTGGTCTAGATTTACCGGATTTAAGGACTCAAAAAGACTGACATAGATTATTGTTGTAGACGATTTTTTTCGCACTTGCCCGACGGGGCATCATAAGGTCAAAGTACACCTGCCCGGCGTGATTTCGGTCTTGTCCCGGACAGTCGGGAAATGGATTTGTCAGCCCTGTCGTATATTAAATAGAAGTCTGTGAAGCTGTCTAGCCTTAGCCAGCAAAGCATGTCCCGGGCCAACTTCGGGCTGACAGCGATACGAAGTATCGGCCCGACGTTTGCCCGCTATTTTGTGATAGCTGGGGCTTTGGTTCTGATTCTGAATACCTAGGTGTTGTGTTCCCCGATAAAAAAAAAAGTTCAGATACTGATTGAAAAGCTGCAACAAATATATCTAAATATTTTGGATGGAAATAAATTTCCCTCTTTCCCGACGCTTAATAGACCTACCGATTCAGATTCAGTAAGAGTTGTCTCTCTTTGTTACTCTCACAAATGAAGACACACTATGTCTAAAACATAAACAAAGCAAAATGAGGGGTAAGTAGAGGGGTTTTCTGACGAAAAAAGGCTGATTTCTCACAACGAAATGGCATCTAGCGGTAGCAGATAGGCCCCGACAGATATGGCAAAAATTTGACCCGTCTTATAAAAGAGTATAAGCAAAATCCCACCTTAGAAGAACTGAACAAGGGGTCCCGTCTTATAGCCGAATCACCTTATAGCCGAATTTTTACGGTAGGATTCTTTTTCTTGCATACCTTCCATTTCTTAGCAAGGAATTTTAATGCTGCAGTCACTTCAGTTACAGAAGTCCGCCATATTATGATGACACTACAGGAATGTTTAGTGACGTCACGTAATGTGCATGACGTCAACCTTAACGATGGCGCATAATTATGAGGTCGTAATCAACCAGTACATTTATCAAACAGTTGAGAATATTCCATTTAGGGTAAGAACACCAGGGTAAGAACAGAATTTCTATCCCAAGCTAAAACCACGGATTTCCTTGTCTGGTGTGCAAGAATTGTCTTTCTAGTTCTGTTTACATTGGTTTCTGGGTTTGCATGCAGGTGATATCATTTTCGGTTGATTGTTTAGTTACTAAGCACAGAACTTCTTCAGTTCTGATGTCCCCATGACTATCACTGATTTACAGGAAATCCAGGTAATGGTTATTTATAGACCTTGGAAGTTCGATCTCTGTTATTTAAATAGCAAATAGCTCTGCAATTCCTATCTCTGAGAGGTCAGACTGTTGCGTAAGAAGGTTATCTACAGAATCTGGACTGGAATAATGTTTTGGATTAGGAAAATAGTCCTGACCAGGGTCTACACTGTTTGCTTACAGTACATGAATGAAAGGGGTAAGCTACACTGATTGCACTGGTTCTGTTGGAAAAAAGCTAAAGGCATTAAATTCTGAAAAAAAAAAATCAATGTTTTTACTTACTTCTGATGACTGATTTTATAACTTTTGTTGACCATGAGCTGTTTAACATTGAGACCTTAGACCTAAGATGAGCCCCCTACCAGGTGCTATGCATGACTGTACTCCCAAATTCTGACCCGCCAATTATGGTTATATATTATTATTTACATATTAAGAATAACTCGTGTTAATATACATGTATATAGTAACATTGTTTTTTCCCATGTAATAGGAATCCATACTAACCCTATGCCATTGGATGCCCTGGAACAATAAATTTTAATACATAGATTAGTATACAATGGCATTGCAAAATTTCAAATACATCACGAAAACACGCCTATATAAGTTTTAATCCCCTTGAATCCCACTTTTATATAGAAAACTGGGGTTTACAGCGGTAAACCTTATTTTTCTCATTTCTGCTCTAAAATATAGATTGTGGGTACTCGTAAGAACCGCCTCATTGAGGCGGTTCTAACGTGTACTCATAATCTATATTTCGAGCAGGAATTAGAAAGAACTTACAATTTTTCATCTTAAATTTTTTTATTTTTTGACGGTAAAATTTACAATGTATTTGTATAGGCATGTTTTTGTAATGTATGTACACTAGAAGCTCTTTATAGCACTGTTCATTGTAACACAGTTTTAGATATAACACGGTTTTGGATATAACACAGTTTTGGAAATAAAACTTTTAAAGATGGATCCCAAAAATGTATAGATTATAAAGAAAAATTACCATAAATGGTCATTTTCATTATAATCAATACATTTTTGTGTCAAGTCTAACAAAGATCCTTTTCTGGATACCAACGTTAGTGTTATAAAGAGATTGTGTTGTGAAATTCTATGAAAATTTCTAAAAGGTGTTAGTCACTATTAGAACTAGTGCATTATCTGGAATGTGACGGTGAAGGGCAGTTGAAGTGAAAAAAATGTTAGTCCTCATCCCTGTAATCTGTTGCTATTGTCGTAGTTTCGTTTCCTTTGCTTGAGCTCCGGCCGGAGAAAACTTTCCAAAAAACAGGCATGACCAGAAAAATACTCAGATCTGCCTGACTGGGAGTCTTTCCCGAACGAGCCATATATAGCCAAAGGCTATCGAGAAAGATGAGCTAAGACTGAACAGATTGTCTAGCTGTGCAGACAAATAAAATGTATTGTAAAACTCCTAAAAATTCGGACCTCTTGATATCTTGCTTTTCAAACCATTTGTTTCATGATCCAGCATGGAGTCCAAAAAGTGCAGGCAGAATGGAAACTGTACACCCTGATCAGACTGCTCCTTACAGAGCAGTCTGATCTGGGTCTACACTGTTTGCTTATGCATGTCTGTCCCAAAACTTAGGATCATTATGGTAACACCATCTCTGGAGAAATGAAAACATGAGGGTTAACAGATAATGCCAGAAACGAGGTTTTACTGAGTTCTCGACTTTATCCGTTGACCCAAGAGTTTGAATGTCACATTCTGTGTTGGAAATGGCCGTTTCCGTATTTGTCTTTCTTTCTTACCCATAGCACAATACTGGATTTTATCATTTGCTGTCCCTTTTGTTTGCCTTGATTTTAACCCTTTTGTACCAAATGGAATCTTCCTCCTTATTTATAGCAGGAGTCCATTTCAAAATTTGGGGGTGTCAGGTTGTGTTTTCTTCCAAATTTGTTTGGAAAATGACTGAACTGTTAGCAAACGGTGGAGGGGCTGAGCAGACGCCGCGTTCTGTGGTGTCTGATCTTGGCCTGCTCTGTTTGCCCTGGTACCTGTTATGGGGTTTCCGGTACTAAATGGACCTTCTGCAGAAGTTATTCGATGTTTTACTAGGAGGCGAGCAAGCAATGTCATTTTAAATATGAAAGTATGAATTCTCACATACATCACAAAAACATGCCAATATAATTCTGACCTGCTTAAACCCCTATTTTATGTAGTAAAACTTGGTTCTTAATTCTGCTCTAAAAATATAGATTGTGGGCACTTGTTAGAACCACCACAATGTTAGCCCCCACCCATCGGGGTTTGAAGAAATAGATGGGCTGCATGATGCTTCTACGCAGAGCTGAAACCGACAGGCACAAGAGTACTGGTAAACCGCTTAGAGGATCTAAACAGAAGTGGAGGTAATGATCAGGAATCGATACAATCAACCCACAGCTCCCATCAGACACACCAAAGGGAAAGACACACAAACATGAAACAACAGACCCTAATGGAAACACCAACAGCGGAAAGCCAAAAGGACAGTTACTTTCCCACAAAATGGCCAACAGGCTATCCAAAATAAAATAACATAAGCAACACAAACAGTGAAACACCCAACGACAAACCATAATTAACAAAAATAAACCACGACAGATGAATCGCCTTGGAACGGTCAGCGGAAACGAATTCCACTGGGGGGCTTAAATCAATTTTACGTGGCCACAATCCTCGCCCTTACTGCCCAGGCAATGCGGTGAGAGTCAGTCTGTCCATGCTTTTAAGCCCTATTGGTTTCATTGGGCGGCAGGGCTTGAGATGTTATTTCATCTCAATGTCGGGTAAAAGTCCCACAAAATTGGAAGCAACGTCTCCAAAATGACCTTTACAGTGTTGACAGGGATGTTAATCCTCAAATCAAACAAATAAAAACCACCACAATGGGGTGGTTTTAAACAATGCGGTGGTCCTAATATTACCCACATTCTATATTTTGATGTTTGACTGTAATTCTAAGAAGTAAAGCAGGATGTATACCTTCAAAACGTCTTCTTGTTTGGTAAACTCGTCAAAATCCTTCCCACCAAGCTCTGAGCCCGTTAACTGCCTATTTATATCTGCAACTTGGTCAGACACCCGCCTTATATCCACTATCATCTGAGATGACGATTTCGGCGAGCCGGCCCTCGTTGAGCTTGACTGAACAACGGTGTAGGTTGTTCTTGTAATCTGGTTCTCGTTGGCTCTCGCATCGAGGGTAATAGCAGGATACTGTATGGCAGAAACCTGGGAGTTGATATCGTTCCATCTTTGTCGAAGCCGATTGATTTCCGGTTCGACAATGACCCCTGCTCCTCTGTCGGTAAGAGAATGGCCCTGATGTCTGACTGAGTCCAGATCTCTTTGTCTTCTCTTGAGTTCTTCTTCGAAAGCCTGAAATTATACAACATTTAATGTAAAAGATATTAGACATAAAACCTAACATATCTACACAAAGTACAGTAATATTCCTATATTAAGACCACCTTTGGGACTGTTCAAAAGTGGTCTTTAAGACCACTTTTGAACAGCCCCAAAGGTGGTCTCTGACCAGAGGACACTGTAAGCACAAGAGAAGAATAACTGCAACCTACTTAATAAGCTTTTTGTTTGTTTGATTTGAGGTTTTACGTCACCATCAACACTATATAGGTCATTTTGGAGACGTTGCTTCCAATTTTGTGAGACTTTTACCCAACATTGAGATGAAATGACATCTCAAGCCCTGCCCCCGAATGAAACCAATAGGGTTTATATGCATGGACAGTCCAACTCGCACTGCTTTGCCTGGGCAGGCTTAGGTCCTCTAAGCGTTTGCCAGCACTCATGTGCGGTCTGTTTCAGCTCTGCATGGAAGCATCATGCAGCCCTTGTATTTCTTCAAGCCCCGATGGGCGGCGGCGGTAATAAGCTTTTAAAGCAGAATTTCTGTCAATTTTAGGTCGTATTAATAGCGGAATTTCACTGTATTGCTACATCTTAACTCCTTACCGTACTTGATCTAAAATTTGAACAAGTACAATTTGGTACCTGATGCTGTGTCTTAACAACAGCTGGGTGAATGGCAAACAGTGTACACCCTGATGAAAAGCCACTTTCTGCTGCATCTTATCTGGGTCTACACAGTTTTGTGGCATCTCATTAAGGTTTACACTATTTGTTAAGCCCTGTCTGTTAACCCTTGTCCTGCTAATCCCAGATATGCCTTATCTTTGAAACAATGTAGATCCAGATCAGATGTGACGAAGCCATCTGATCAGGATCTACATTGTTTGCCATTCAGATTATGAATTTGTTGCAATAATTTGCATCAAGTACTCTGATTGGTTGATAATTGGTAGTGGGTGTGGCCTATATAAATATTCAGCAGGACAAGGGTTAAAATACATAGGGTAAATACTCTCTATATATCGTAAAAACACTAAAATTCCCTAGCCCATCGGGGCTTGAAGAAATAGATTGGGCTGCATGATGCTTCCACGCAGAGCTGAGACCGACGGCACATGAGTACTGGTAAACCACTTAGAGGTTCTAAGCATGCCCAGGAAAAGCGGTGCGAGTCGGACCCCCATGCATATAAACCCTATTGGTTTAATTGGGTAGCAGTGCTTGAGATGTCATTTCATCTCAATGTCGGGTAAAAGTCCCACAAAATTTGAAGCAACGTCTCCAAAATGACCTGTACAGTGTTAACAGGGACATTAAACCTCAAATCGAACAAACAAACAGAATAAATATGGCACAAACACATGGTTTCCGAGAAAAGTGACACTCTCAGACAATAAAAAACAAATGTTAACCCTTAAAACCCGAGAAAAACTACATCTGAAAATTCCGGCTGCTTATGTTATGTCGTCTGCTGAATCTGTTTGCAAACTTTTTACAAATATTTTTGCAAACTGGAAAACAGTGTGGACCCAGATCAGACTGCTCCTGATCTGGGTCCACACTGTTTGCAAAAAAAAGAGTTTTAAAGTAACCGGCAGAAGACAAAGCCAACAACAATTGTCGTGATTGGCATGTTATGGGTAATGATGCCATCAAGGTAACATCTAAGAGCTGGCTAATGAGCATTCATATCATTTACTTTTGTTACACCTTAATTTTTCTATCATTTCTATGGTAACCACTTTACTAGTACACTTTTAGCAGAGGTACAGAAATACTAGATCACTATAGCATTTTTTTCCTTCTTTTTGGGTTGATTTTTGGGAATTCGACCCTAAGTTATATTATGTTTTCACTGCAAAAGTCCAGATGACTGTCAGTGATTTGTACGAAATCCAGGTATTCTAATTTTAAAAATGATTATTTACAGCAAATAGCTGCGTTATTCTTTTCCCTGTGAGGTCAGTGTTTTGT
Source organism: Lucinisca nassula (assembly GCA_963580285.1). NCBI lineage: Eukaryota > Metazoa > Mollusca > Bivalvia > Lucinida > Lucinidae > Lucinisca > Lucinisca nassula. The sequence goes on along the minus strand of OY757013.1, from coordinate 112,537,634 downwards.
TTGTTTGAGGTTTAACGTCCCCGTCAACACTGTAGAGGTCATTTTGGAGACATTGCGTCCAATTTTGTGGGACTTTTACCCGACATTGAGATGTATAAGCATGGATGGGCCGACTCGCACCGCTTTGCCTGGGCAGGTTTAATAGATCCTCTAAGCGGTTTACCAATACTCGTGTGCGGGTCGGTTTCAGCTCTGCGTGAAAGCATCATGCAACCCATCTATTTCTTCCAAGCCCCAATGGGCGGGGGCCGCTGTGAGGTCAGTGTTATGTATGAGGGTTATCTGTAGAATTTTGGATTTGCAAAACAGTGTTGACCCAGATCAGATGCCGCAGAATGTGACATCTGATCAGGGTCTACACTGGTTGCTTACAGTACAGGAATTAAATGGTGTGCAATCAGGATCTACACTATTTGCTTACAGGATTAACCCTTATCTCGCTGTTCACGACAACCCCTATCTTTTGAAACAGTGTAGATCCAGATCAGATGGCTTCTGAAGAAGCCATCTGATCAGGATCTACACTGTTTGACAATCAATTTATGAATTTGTAGCAATAAATTACATCAAGTAATTTGATTGGTTGATAGACAGAAATGGGTGTGGCTTAACTGAATATTCAGCAAGATAAGAGTTAAATGAAATGTTAACCCTTGTCCTGCTGAGCCCGGATATGCCTCATCTTTGAAACAATGTAGATCCAGATCAGATGGCTTCTGAAGAAGCCATCTGATCAGGATCTTCATTGTTTGCCATCCAGTTTATGAATTTGTTGCAATAATTTGCATCAAGTAATCTGATTGGCTGATAAGCAGTAGTGGGTGTGACATAATCAAATATTCAGCAGGACAAGGGTTAACAGTCTATATCACTGTTCATGATCATTTTTCCAGCCTACACTCAGAGACAATCAGCCCATCAGTGCTGTCAGTACTTTGATTTACCAATCCACCAAAAGTTCTACTTTTTTCTTTCTTTTTTTTTTTTTTTTTTTTTTTTTGGAGTTTAACGGCCCAGTCAACACTATTTTTAGGTCATTTTTTAGTCAGTCAGTTTACCTATCCGCACTTTTCCTGGGCAGGCTTATACGTAGGCGGTTAACCAGTACAGTGCACATTCTTTCCCCAGAAACTGACAACTGCCCTTCTTGAATCAGCGGAATCCAAAAGTTCTATATACAAGCACAGTTATACTGCTGATGTCCATGTGACTGTCACTGGACCCCTGTACAGATAGCATTTGCATGAAATCCAGGTGTCTGTCATTCATTGACCTTATTTGCATTATTTGCTGGTTCCTAGTCTGAGGATTATCAGTGTTGGGAAAACAGGTAACCAGAAATTAGGGGGGGGGGGGGGGGGTCTGGTTACCTGTTTTTCCAATATTGACAATGTGCAAGCTGGGAGCCAGCAAATATGCAAATATGGTGAATTGCCAAGTTATTCTTGTCATTGTGACATCACAGTGCTGTTTAAAGGGGGTCATATGTAAAACTTGGACTGGGCTCATCTGCTGGGACACAGGCTTCTGATCAGGGTCTAATATCAATAATCAACTTGGCAAACGAAAGATCGATAAAGATGTCTGTAAAATCAAACTCAAAATTCTGAACATGCATATTTTAGCCGGCAAACAACAAAACCCTCGTACCGTAAAGACTCAGATCATACAGAACATCCACATAATAGTAACAGTTATTATTCATCATTGACAAGTCCATGAAATGACCACCCCCTTGAACCCAATTTTATATAAAGAAAAACTGGAGTTTTCAGTGGTGTAGATTATTTTTCTTATTTTTGTTCCAAGACACAGGTTGTGGGTACTCGTTAGAGCCGCCTCACTGAGGCGGCTCTAATGAGCACCCACAATCTATGTTTGGAGTAAAAGTAAGAAAAATATCACAAATTTTCATCAGAAAAATTATCGTTTTGGAGAAAAATGTTTGTTTGTTTGATTTGAAGTCTAATGTCCCTGTCAACACTGTAAAGGTCATTTTGGAGGCGTTTCCAATTTTGTGGGACTTTTACCCGACAATGAGATGAAATGACATCTCAAGCCCTGCCGCCCAATAAAACCAATAAGGTTTATAAGCATGGGCGGGCCGACTTGCACCACATTGCCTGGGCAGGCTTAGATCCTCTTAGCGGTTTACCAGTACTCGTGTGCAGGTCGGTTGGAGTTCTGCGTGGAAGCATCATGCAGCCCATCTATTTCTTCAAGCCCCGATGGGTGGGGGCCATGGAGAAATATGAAAGAGTGCACTCTGCCACGTGGATGTGTTATCGTAATGTGTTATTCACCTCCCCTAGGGTAGCCCGGAGGCTGTAGAATGTTTTTTCTTGCACACCAGACAAGGAAATCCGTGATTTTACCCTGGGATAGAAATTTATGTTCTGACCCTGGTGTTCCGACCTCAAATCGAATATAATCGCGTGTTTGATAAATGCACTGGTTGATTACAACCTCATGTGTGGCGTCGTCATGTGTGACATCACTAAACAATCCTGTTGTGTCATCACGAAATGGTGGAAAAATCCGTCCCTCGGGATCACTGTCCGGCATCACTCGGCAAGCCTCGTGATGCCGGACAGTGTCCTTCGGGGCGGATTTTTCAATCCACCACTCACACTCATATAAGCTTCTTATAATCTGTTAAGCAAAAATTTTGATCAGACTGCATGGATGCACAAGCTTGTCTGAGTCTTTTGTTGGTCGCATAGGTCTTTTTATAGGTTTTGTTATGTGCCAACTAACTTTTGACATGTCAGACTCTTGGCAAAATTCTCTTTCTCACAGAATATGTTTTCTTGTCATTTATATGCCAAAAATTGCTCCCAGGGAAAAAACACATATGAATTACATATTCAAAACTTCAAAAATAAACCCAACTGTCAAACTTGATTTTCTTTTTCTGAGATCCTCAAGATTTTCTTTTTTTAGATAAAAAAAAAAGTTCCATTTTTACAAGACCTGTCAGTCTACTTGTATCTGTGATTTCTAAGTCTATGACCTTGACCTCCAGAAAGAGAGAGAGAGAGAGAGAGAGAGAGAGACAGAGAGAGAGAGAGAGAGAGAGAGAGAGAGAGAGAGAAAGAGAGAGAGAGAGAGAGTACGACAATGGGTTGCATCATACAGTAGCTGATTAGCAAGGCTGTTGACAGTTTCTCTGATAAAGCCAAATCTTATCTGATAAAGAAGTTTGTCTTAACAGTTAAACATGTTTATGATATCTATTTTTGCACAGATATATACACTGAGACTGGTAAAAGCAATATAACACTAATTGATAATGATTGTGATATCTTGACAGCATCTGACAAAATATTAATTCTAGCATTTAATGTATATTTCAGTGCGAAAGCCAAAACAAATTCAGGCTGTCTTAAACCGTCTTCACTTGTCATGAAATTATAAAACTTTTTTCATGCTCAACTCACTTGAGCATGAAATTTATCCTGTACATAAATTTCAAAATGCCAGACTTTTCGAAATTATTTCACTCATTTTGAGTTGATCGTTAATCAGGTGGACGAAAACCAGAGTACCCAGAGAAAAACCACCTGATCTTCCATTGCAGAACTTGGTGTCTTACGTGTGGCCCGAGCGAGGCACACACGACATTGTTTTGTTTGTTTGATTTGAGGTTTAACGTCCCTGTCAACACTATTTCGGTCATTTTGGAAACATTGCTTCCAATTTTGTGGGACTTTTACCCGACCTTGAGATGAAATGATATCTCAAGCCCTGCCATGCAATGAAACCAAAAGGCTTATATGCATTGAACAGTCTGACGCACAGGACCCCGCCCATCGGGGCTTGAAGAAATATATGGGCTGCATGATGCTTCCACGCAGAGCTGAAACCGACCCGCACACGAGTACTGGTAAACAGCTTAGAGGATCTAAGCCTGCCCAGGCAAAGCGGTGCGAGTCGGCCCGTCCATGCTTATAAACCCTATTGGTTTCATTGGGCGAAAGGGCTTGAGATGTCATTTCATCTCAATGTCGGGTAAAAGTCCCACAATATTGGAAGCAACGTCTCCAAAATGACCTTTACAGAGTTGACGGAGACGTTAAACATCAAATCAAACAAACAAACAGTCTGACGCACACCATTTTGCCTGGGCAGGCTTAGTCCTTCTTCGTGGTTTACCAGTACTCATGTGTGTGATCAATTTCAGCTCTGTGTAGAAGCACCATGCAACCCATCTATTTCTCCAAGCTCCGATCGGCAGGGGCAAACACCACAGTTTTGAGAGACCTAATGATTAAGAGTCAGCACTCTTATCCACAAGGCCCCACAGACCTGTGAGAACCACCCGAATAAGGCATTTCTAAAAAAGAACCAACAATCTAAATTTGAAGCAAAAATAAGAAAAATGTCACAAGTTATTACTTAACCCTTGTCCTGCTGAATATTTAAATAAGCCACATCCACTATTGATTATTAATCAATCAGATTACTTGATGCAAATTACTGTGACAAATTCAGTAAGTGAATGACAAACAATGAAGATCCAAGTCAGATGTCTTCTTCAGAAGCCATCTAATCTGGATCTACATTGTCATACCCGGGTTCAGCAGGACAAGGGTTAATATGTGTCTTTTCTGACATCATGTTCTTATATGGACATGTTTTCCTAATGATATGTTCTGCTAAGCAGAATGCTTTTTTTAAAGGTATGTTTATCTAACATAATGCTAATTATCTTCTCACCTCCAAAGCGATCTTCATTAACCTTTTTGTACCAAATGGAATCTTCCTCCTTATGTATACCAGGAGTCCATTTCAAAATTTAGGGGCGTCAGGTTGTGTTTTCGTCAAAATTTATATGGAAAATGGCTTTACTTTTCGCAAACAGTTTAGGCCCTGATCATACGCCACGTTTTGCGGCGTCTGAACTGGGCCTGCACTGCTTGCCCTGGGGTTTCCAGTACTAAATGGGTTAACAGAAAGCTTGGTCAGTTTTGTCCATTAACCCATTTTGTACCCAAAACCCCCCAACAGGTACCCTGGCAAACAGTGCAGGCCCAGCCAGATCAAATGCCGCCGAACGCGGTGTCTGATCAGCGCCTCCACTGTTTGCTAAAAGTTCAGTCATTTTCCAAATACATGTTCATGAAAACACAACCTGACACCCCTAAATTTTGAAATGGACTCCTGCTATATATAAGGAGGAAGATTCCATTTGGTACAAAAAGGGTTAATTCTGGAAATCTGTCAGACATCAATTTTTGAGAACACTAACTGTTTCAGACTGGCAGAAGGATGGGAACAAAAATTTTGGGTTCACTGAAAACAGCTGCTGTAGAAACATCCTTTCATAAAACAGTTTCCAAAATTAATCATAACATAACAATGTGGAATTTTATGGTTCAAAAATATTGTACTTAAAAAATTTATTTTCCCCCTTCCCCAACACTCATTATCATAAGCAGCATATATTTATAAGTTTTAAATAGCAGAACAGACTAAAGAAACCCCACATATTTCCAAGGGATATTTTTTTCTTATTTCATGTCAGAAACATATATTGTGGGTGCCCTTGAAATGACAATTGTCCACCTGATAAGATAAGAGAAATTTTTCTTATTCCTGTTAACATATATTGTGGGTGCCTTTGAAATGACCTTTGTCCTCCTGATGTAACTCCAGATAAGAGATTTTTCTTATTACTATTAGAAACATATATTGTGGATGCCTTTGAAATGATGATTGTCCTCCTGATGTAACTCCAGATAAGAGATTTTTCTTATTCCTATTAGAAACATATATTGTGGGTGCCTTTGAAATGACAATTGTCCACCTTATATAACTCCAGATAAGAGATTTTTCTTATTCCTATTAGAAACATATATTGTGGGTGCCTTTGAAATGACCTTTGTCCTCCTGATATTACTCCAGATAAGAGATTTTTCTTATTCCTATTAGAAACATATATTGTGGGTGCCTTTGAAATGACAATTGTTCACCTGATATAACTCCAGATAAAAGATAATTTTAGAAAGTGTAACTATATTGTGGGTGTCTTTGTAATGACCTTTGTACCCTTGATGGGATAATTTTTCATATTTCTTCTTCCAAATAGAACAATGTTGTGGGTGTCTGTGAAATGACCCTTGTCTTCAGAGATAAATTGGGCCCCGTCAAGCGATTTTGGTACTTACCGCCTATGTGAGCAGCGAAGGTTCAGGCAAGCCTGCGCATCCGCGCAGTCTCGCCAGAACCTTCGCTGCTCGCTCATACAAGCCGTGAATCAAGAGGAACCTTCAGACAGAAAGCCATATCCCTGGCCCCTCTGAATGGCTTGGCATGCGCAGTTAAAATTTGTCATGACGGAATGCTCGAAGACACAAATTCGCTTGGCGGGGCTCAATTATAATTTCCTTATTTCTTGTTAGAAACATACATTGTAGGTTCCTTTATTATAACCCTTGTTCACCTGACATAGCTCTAGAAAAGCGATAATTTATTTATTGCTAGACACATAATGCTGTGGCTACTTTTGAAATGACCCTTGTCAGCTACTCATAGCTCAAGACAAGGAGAAATTACAAGGGTTTTCCTTATTTCTTGTCAAAACCATACATGTATGTTGTGGGTACCTGTTAGAATCGCCTCACTGAGGTGACTCTAACAAGTACTCACAACACATGTTTTTATGGAGAAAAAAAATTACATTCATTTTCATAACTTCTCCATCGCTATATGTTGGACAAGTCCATTTGTCAGCCTATTTTTTGATATTTTTCTTATTTTTCCCCGAAAACAGGACTTGACATCTCATGCAAATTGTCTCCATAGGAGACAATTTGCAAGAGATGTCAAATCCCGTTTTGGGGCAAAATAGGAAAAATATTTCAAAATGTCGGCTGCTGCTAAAAAGTTCCCAGCATGCAGAGCGTCAAAGAATAGGAACTGGAAGAAAGTTCAAAGTCAAGTTCGAGACCATTTTACCTGACTCCCCCCCCCCCCCCCCCCCCCACACACACACACCCCCAACCTCCCCACACACATAGTACTCTCTATTGGGGTGGTTGGGTGAGGCGAAAGTCTCGTGTATCTTAACTCACTGGGGAGTCAAACTGATATTGGCTTACAGTTGGGCAAGGCGTGCTGTCCTCGCTGCAGGTGTGGGTGGAGGGAAAATTATGTTATTTCTTTTGTTGTTACACTTCCTTTCATTTTCCTCTTTCTCTCCTGTCTATCACTTTCATCTCCTCTCCAATCTCTTCTATCTCTTTCTCTTGGAGAGGACACAACCCTTGTGGGTCATCAGTCGAAAGGTTAACTGACATCTACCCTGTTGTATGTAGTAAGTATTTGCCTTAAAGCTCGGCATGCTGGGTATTTTTTTTTTTAGCAGCAGACGACATCCTTTGAAATATTTTTCTAATTTTCCCAGAAAACAGGACTTGACATCTCATAGGAGACAATTTGCATGAGATGTCAAGTCCTGTTTTCTGGGGAAAAAGTAAGAAAAATATCATCAAATTGTCGTCTGCTGAATTAGCCTAGAGTGGTAAACGGTTAACCCATAAGACGCCAAGAAAAACTGCATATGAAAATGCTGCTTGCTGCATCTTTTTGCAAACTTTTCAAACATATTTTTGGCTTGGGCAAACAGTGCGGACGCTGATCTCTCAGAGAAGTCTGATCTGGGTCCGCACTGTGAGCAACAATATACTTTAAAAGTAACCAACAGAGGACAAAGCAGATGACAGTTTTTGTGACTGGATCTTAAGGGCAAACAATTTTGGTTACAGAATGCAGACTGTTAGTCGCACTGAAATTATTAAAGACTACTTACATTGCGGAGGACATATATTCCGAAACCCAAGATGGCTGCCATCATACACAAGAAGACCAGGGACAACAGCAAGGTCAGGGCAGAAACCAATGACAAAATGTCGTCTGCCATACCCAATTCTCTTACAGTTTTTCCCTACCAAAATGTAAACTCATTTTACGGAATCATGATCTGTCAGGAATATGTGTAGAAAGACCGGTAAACTTTTTGCAGCTTGCAAATTTCTATAGAAGATTTCAGATTTTTGTAGATCAGAATCTTGTTCTAAATTTCATTTTCTTACAGAATATTTCTACTCATGTTTTTTTTCTTTAATATTATGAAGAATTCCATAGAAATTGTATATTTTTGTGTGAATTTAATCTTTTATCACATTCTGTTAATCCAAATCTCCCATATAGAGAAAACAGAAGTTCCTACAATAATTCCAGTTCCAGACACTAAGACAAAGTGCAAACAACATTAAGTTGGTTCAGAGTTGCACATCCTATATCAGAAATAATTTCAGTCCATTAAAAGATAAGGCAATCCTAAATAAATTTGGAACTCAACATATAACCAAGGAAATTCCCTTTAGTGAAATTATCTCAATTGCGTACCAATGACTGGAGACCTGGGAAAGCACAGAACAAAAAGTTCATCAGAGCCCTGGAAAATCACTTGGTTGGTTGGCAGACTGACTTCAAGTATACAGGTGAGAAAATCACTCCAACCATTTCAAAAACACATGGAAAAAGCATCAGAATTTCACATGAATCCAAATATATCCTGACCAATCACAATTCACTTAATCTGAAAGTGATGCGAAAAGAATAGAAAATCTCTTGAAAATCTCATAATTTTCTGATCCAGCACTTGATAACCACTATTTATCAAAAGCAGCACTTAAATTTTGATTTTTTCAGACGAAAATTTTTGGTTGCACCTGCTCTGAAACCATTTTGCAGACGCAACTCCCATGCGCTGACAAGCAGACGTAAAAGTGAAAAGTGAGTGGTTTTATTGCAAAACAAGACAGCACAGCAACAGCATGTACTATTACAATGCTTTACAGAATCATCATACAACTAGCAGAGATGATTTGACAGGTAATACATCTTTGTAAATACCCATCATACCTCTGAAAGCTAGCAGACACAAGTTCCAGTACCCTTTCTAACTTCATGTGGAAGAGTTCCAGCAAAGTTGCAGAAACACTCTTCACAAATTCCACTACTAATTAAACTATGACAGAAAGAAAGTAAAGTACATTTCCATTGTTACAGATATTCTTGTTTTTAACCATTCAAGTACTGCTAATGACAAACTTTTTTCTTCTTTTTTTCTGAGGAAAAACTTTTTGACATTTCATGCATAGCATCTGCCCAGCAGACGATTACAAGTAATATTAACCTTTATCACTCTCTGGGCTAATTCAGCATACAACAAATTGTAGATATTTTTCTTATTTTTCCCAGAAAATAGGATTTGACATTTCATGCAAATTGTCTACATAGGAGAAAATTTGCATGGGACGTCAAATCCAGTTTTCTGAGACAATTGGCATGAGATGTCAAGTCTTGTTTTCTAGGAATAGGAGACAACTTGCACAACATGTCAAGAAAAATATTTCAAATGTTGTCTGCTGAAAAACAAACAAACAAAACAACTAGACAATCACTTAATGTGATGAATGCCACCCCCCATATGACACTAGATGAGTAATTTGTTTGACATGCAGTAGACAGATGCACATCCTAACTAAACTAGAAGCTTCAACATTCTCCAAGAAACATATGGCCAGAAAATTTAAGTTGTTCAAGGGGACATAATTCTGCAATAAGGGGCTGGATCAGAATCCTGTTTCCTTAATGCACATGGTCAATGCATGTCTGAACGGTGTTGCAAGTTTGAATGTACTGCATCAAATACTGTAGGAGGAGTTGCGGAGACACAAACAGTGCTATTTAACATCCTATGCTGCAGATATGGCCAAAATGTTTAAGTCTTTCAAGGGGACATAATTCTGCAATGAGGGGATGGACCAGAATTCTGTTTCCTTTATGGACATGTACAATGCATGTCTGTTTCAAGGCCCTGAATCAAAAACTTGCAGAGACATGAACAGTACTATTTAACCCCCTATGCTACACATATGGCTAAAAGGTCCAAGTCGTTCAAAGAGGCACGATTTTGCATCCTGCTTCCTTTAGGCAGATGTTCAATGCATGTCTAAACTGTATTGCCAGTTTCAATGCCTTAGACACAACTGTATATTTAACCTATGCCCAAAAAGTTTTTCAAAGGGACATAATTCTGCAATAAGGGGCAGGATCAGAATCCTGTTTCCTTAAGCACATACTCAATGCATGTCTGAACTATTTGTTTGATTTGAGGTTTAACGTCCCCGTCAACACTGTAAAGGTCATTTTGGAGACGTTGCTTCCAATTTTGTGGGATTTTTACCCGACATTGAGATGAAATGACTTCTCAAGCCCTGTCGCCCAATGAAACCAATAGGGTTTATTAGCATGGACGGTCCGCCTCGCACTGCGGTTCCTGGACAGGCTTAGATCCTCTTAGCGGTTTACCAGTACTTGTGTGCGGGCCGGATTCAGCTCTGCGTGGAAGCATCATGCAGCCCATATATTTCTTTAAGCCCCTATGGGCGGGGGCCAGCATGTCTGAACTATGTTGCACGTTTCAATGACCTGCATCAAATACTCTAGGAGGACTATTGCGAAGAAAAGAATAGTACTACAAAGTGTGATGTACAGATGTACATTAGGGACAAGGGCAAAACTATATGCCAACGGGCCTCCGTGGCCTAGTGGATAAGAGCGCTGACTCTTAGTCATTAGGTCTCTCACCGCCGTAGGTTCGAGCCTCGCTCGGGCCACGTGTGAGACGCCAAGCTCTGCAACGGAAGGTCAGGTGGTTTTTCTCCGGGTACTCCGGTTTTCGCCCACCTCTGATTAACGATCGGCTCGATATGAGTGAAATAATCTTGAAAGGGCCGTAAAACCGAAACCAAAAAAAAAAAAAAAAAAAAAACTATATGCCCCTCCACACTTTGTGGTATCCAGCATGCAGAGCAATAAGCGTTGTTTTCTCTGATAAAAAAAAAAAAAAAAAATCTTTGAAGCTGCCATTTGCTAGTCATGATAGGCACTTGAAAGGCTACATTTTGTTGGGTTTTTGTGTTTTTCTGAAATCTCCTAAATTATCCCCAATACAGTAAAACTCCTATAATAAGCCCACTTTTGGGACTGTTCAAAAGTGGTCTTCAAGACCACTTTTGAACAGTCCCAAAGGTGGTCTCTTTCCAGAAGACACTGAGTACTGAAAACACACTGGAAGAATGACTGAAACCTTTTAAATATGCTCTATTAAAGCAGATTTAGTCTTGCTGTTCACGACAACCCCTATCTTTGCAAACAGTGTAGATCCAGATCAGATGGCCATCTGACCAGGATCTACACTGTTTGGCATTCAGTTTATGAATTTGTAGCAATTAATTACATCAAGTAATTTGATTGGTTGATAGATAGAAATGGGTGTGGCTTACATGAATATTCGGCAAGATAAGGGTTAATAGCAGAATTACACTGTATATCGTATGTAGAGGATTTCCCTAGGGGTTCATATAAACTCAGCCATGGTAAACAAGATTTTAGTCTTTTATCTTGCAAATAAATGTATGCTGTGTGTGCTCATTAGATGAGACAATTCTAATGAGAATACACAGCATACATTTTCATTACAGAACACTAAAAAGAAGACCAAAATGCCTCCTTGAAGGAGCTGTCAGTGGCTCGAATTACCCCCATCTCAAACAGATTTTCGTGGTCCCAAAGGTGTTTGCGCCATTAACTCTTATCATGCTGTTCACAACAACCCATATCTTTGGAAACAGTGTAGATCCAGATCAGATGGCTTCTGAAGAAGCCATCTGATCAGGATCTACACTGTTTGACATTCAGTTTATGGATTTGTAAGAATAAATTACATGAAGAAATCTGATTGGTTCAAAGTCAGAAATGGGTGTGGCTTAACTGAATATTCAGCAAGAGAAGGTTACAGCTAAAACCACTTTGCCTGGGCAAGCTTAGACCTTCTAAGTGGTTAACCAGTACTCATGTTCAGTCAGTTTCAGCTCAGTGTGGAAGCCCTATGCAGCCAAGTCCTTATGGGGGGTGAGTGAAGTAAGTAAAATAACTGTATAGCTGTAGGCGAAATAAAATGGTACCAACTCAAATGGACAGTTCTGTCCCAGGCCCCAGCCTAAGAAAGCTCCCTGAACTTATGTTCCCTCACTCTTTAGTCACTGGCCCAAGACAAACAAATAGTAATGCTCTAAAAGTCAAGGTTGCTACAGTCAGTCATCTGGTCAGAGATCGAGCCTAGAAAACTGTTTTCTGGATGAAATTCTACTTTTATAGTTTCTCCAAAATCTCTCAGCACAACCACCACCTGAACTGAATCACAATGATCACAAGCAAAGCCTCAATTAACTGAAGTTAATGCAACAATTCTTGTTAAAATCCCATAGCTTTTAAACTGTGTGAAGTGAATATGCTATTTAATGGTCTAAATATCTGTTAAATACTTCAGATATATAGCAACATCTTTTGAAACACCAGAAGCACACTTTTGCTATTGAGGCTAGTTAGGGGGGATGAATACACCTTCAGGGGAATCAACTCTTTCAAAAACTTTATCTCCCTTATCAGTAGGGTTTACTCTTAAAGGAAAAACTTTGCTCCTCAGAGGTCTACTCTTAAAGGAAAGAATTTGCTTTTCTTTAAGAGTAGGGTCTACTCTTAAAGGAAAAAACTTTGCTCCTCAGAGGTCTACTCTTAAAGGAAAGAATTTGCTCCTGAGGAGCAAATTCTTTCCTTTAAGAGTTGACCCCTTTTTCAGAGGGTTTTGGGTCACAGGAAAGTGATCAGAAAGTCCCAAAAGTTATTTCCCTTGTGAAAAATGCCTGAAAATGTGTCAGGTATCTTCATTCCCCTTAATTTCAGAATATCAACAAAAATAAATACTAGTTTGTTTGAATTCAGTTTTAATGTCCTCATCACCACTATTTAGGTCATTTTGGAGAAGTAGCTTCTAATGCTGTTAGACTTTTACCCAACACTGAGATGAAACGACATCTCAAGACCTGCTGCCCAATCAAACCAATAGGGTTTACATGCATGGATAGTCTGACTCGCACCACTTTGCTTGGGCAGGCTTAGACCTTCTAATCGGGTTACCAGTACTCATATGCAGTTGGTTTCAGCTCTATGTGTAAGCACCATTTTTCCAAGCCCCGATGGGCAGGGGGCCCACAAAAATAAAAATGGAAAACAAAAGATGCACCTTACATACCCCCCCCCCACACACACACACACACTCACACACACACACACACACACACACACACACAGCGCCCACATACACGCACATCTCTTTTTTACAAGGGAGTCAACCATTTGGACTTCCTCTTTGCTTTCATTATAAACACAAAGATTTCCAGTAGTAACATGTACATAGCTGCTAAGCATAATTCTGGGGAGGAATGTGGTAAGAGAAATGTACTACAGTAACAGTCAGCATCATTCATCACTCCTGCTGCGACATTCCTTACCTTTATACCATATACTAATTAACCGGACAGAAGGAAATCTTAAAGGGGACAATAGCAAACATTGTAGACCCAGATCAGATGACGCAGAATGCGGCATCTGATCAGGGCCTGCACTGTTTTCTAAAGATTCGGCCAATTTCTATATTAATTTCTAAAGACAACTGAGACCGTCACCGCTGAATTTCAAAATGGGCTCTTGCAATAATTAAGTTTGGACAAATTGGAAATTTCCATTTCGTGGAAAATGGGTGAAGCTGTCATAATTCATATTTCTCTCTAGAAATAAATACATCAGCCCATTGTTTTCCACAAATTTGGAACAGACATTCAAACAACAAGTGTCATAATTGCTTGAAATATCAGGACATCAGCAGGAAGGGACTAAAATAGACCATAATGCTGCCCAGGTTTCACTGTATCAGATACATTAAAATTCCTATAGCAAGGCCACCTTTGGAACTGTTCAAAAGTGGTCTTTAAGACCACTTTTGAACAGTCCCAAAAGTGGTCTTCCACTAGAGCACCCTGGACGTAGAAAACACACAAAAATTTACCTGAAACATTCTAAATATACTTTTAACAGCATAATTTGTCTCTTAACCCTTGTCCTGCTGAATATTCATATATGCCACACCCACAACTGATTATCAGCCAATCAGATTACTTGATGCAAATTATTGCAACAAATTCATAAAATGGATGACAAACAATGAAGATCCTGATCAGATGGCTTCTTCAGAAGCCATCTGATCTGGATCTACATTGTTTCAAAGATGAGGCATATCCGGGCTCAGCAGGACAAGGGTTAATAGCGTAATTTACTGTACTTGTCATAACTGGGCTCGGATTGTGGATAGCGAGATGGATCCAGATCAGACTGTTCCATGATGTTTGCCCAGTGCTTATGGCATAATATTTATGGTAATAATGGTAAGAACTAATTAGATGATAGATTCCACCCAAATTCTGTCCTGTTTATGTAAACAATTGATCAAGTAATAATTATCCAGATTCTTGAAATCATTTCAGCTTTGGTCGTGGTACATCCTGACTGTATGACGCTGTGTTTTGAGGGCTTTTTGGATGGTGTAGGATGTCTGCCTTTTGCATATATGTTCAATATATTAGTCCCATAATCACCTTGAAAATTAGATCAAGGTCATAAAAATGCTTATCCAGTAATTAACATATATGATTCTGCAATAAGGGACTGGATCAGAATCCTGTTTCTTGCACACCAGACAAGGAAATCCGTGATATTACCCTGAGATAGAAATTTATGTTCTGTCCCTGGTGTTCCGACCCAAAATCCAATATAATTGCGTGTTTGATAAATGCACTGGTTGATAACAACCTCGTATGTGCCGTCGTTAAGGTTGACGTCACAGCACGTTACGTGACGTCACGAAACATTCCTGAAGTGTCATCACAACATGGCGGACGTCGGTAACCGAAGTGACTGCGGCATTAAAATTCCGCGCAAAGAAATGGAAGGTATGCAAGAAAAGAATCTAATATGGGTGTGAGGGGTGGATAGAAAATCCGTCCCTCGGGATCACTGTCCGGCATCACTCGGCAAGCCTCGTGATGCCTGACAGTGACCCTTGGGACAGATTTTTCCATCCACCCCTCACACCCATATAAGATTCTTATAATCTTCATGCACAAGTTCAATCCATGTCAAGTACTGTTGGAGAGACATGAACTGTATCATCTAACTTCCTGTGCTACCAATATGGCCAAAATAAACAGTCATTCCAGTGGACATTATTCTGCAATAAGGGGCTGGATCAGTATCCTGTGTCCTTTATACACATGTTCAATGCATGTCTGAACTGAACGAGGATGCAAAATTCAATATCCTGCATCAAATAATGTTGGAGGAGTTGCAGAGTGACAAATAGTACAATTGTACCTCCTATACTACACAACTGACCAAAATATTTTAACTTATTCAGGGGGATATAATTCTGCAACAAGGAATGGGATCAGAATCCTATACTGTAGGAGGAGTTGCGGGGACACAAACTATTTAACCTCCTAGGCTACACATATGGCCAAAATGCTTAAGTTGTTCAAGGGGACATGATTCTACATCAAGGGGCTCTATCAGAATCCTGTTTCCTTCATGCACATGTTCATTGCATGTCTGAACTGCGTTGCAAGTTTCGATACAGTAGGAGGAGTTTTTGTTTGTTTGATTTGAGCTTTAACATCCCCATCAACATTGTAAAGGTCATTTTGGAGACATTGCTTCAAAATTTGTGGGACTTTTACCCGACATCGAGATGAAATGACATCTCAAGCCCTGCCGCCCAATGAAACCAATAGGGTTTATAAGCATGGACGGGCCGACTCGCACCGCTTTGCCTGGGCAGGCTTAGATCCTCTAAGCGGTTTACCAGTACTCGTGTGCGGGTCGGTTTCAGCTCTGAAATGGGCAGGGGCGATATAGGAGGAGTTGCAGTGACAAGAATTGTACTACCAAAGTGTGACATACAGATATATGAACAAGGGCAAAACTATATGCCCCTCCCCACTTTGTGGTGGTGGCACAAGAAGTAGGACTTGAACAAGTCTACCCAAAGCCTTCATATGCCAAAACTCCTAGTTTTGACACTGACAGTATATACACTGCTCAAAACAATTAAAGGAGCAAACTTTTAAGCCTGTATAACATCACCGCTTGGCAATTTTTTCAAACTCAAGGAAAGGCACTATTTTAAAGTGACATCTCTTTACAATGTTCATGCAAACATCAAGAAGCAAGGTTCACATACAAAGCAAGAATGTGAGCTACAGTATGGATACCCCACCCCTATAAAAGGGCTGAAATTTGGTATGGGGTGATCTGTTCAAAATTTGAGTTTTTGGTCAGAGACATGTCAATCCTTCGGTTATGCGTTATTTTGGGCTTCATTGTGGCTTCATTTGGTGTTAGACGGTTCTTGGAAGAAGTTGAGGTCGCTCAAGCTGTCACTTTGCTTGATAGTGGGTACACCAAAAGGATTGTTGCTGAATGCTTTGATGTATCAAGAAGTGTTGTTGCCATGCTATGGAGACGCTACCAGGAGATGGGCGAGTTTACTAGACGAGAATGGCAAGGCCGACACCGCATGACGTCACAAAGGGAAGATCAATATCTTCGAAATCTAGCACTACGAAAACGGCAGTTCATGGCCAGAAGGCTACAAATCAATTTCCAGGATGCAATTGGTCAAAGGATATCCAATCAAACAATACGTAACAGGTTACATGAAGGTGATCTGAGGGCCAGACATCCGGGAAGGCTTATTCTCACCAGGCAACATTGTGCAATATGAGTTTGCCCAAGAACATCAGAATTGGTGATTGCAAGACTGGCGTACAGTTCTGTTCATGGATGAAAGAAGATTTCACCTGAGTGCATGTGATCGATGTGTTTGAGTCTGGAGATGACCCGGAGAACGATACGAGGACTGCAAAGTTTGATATTGAGGGGGTCAGTGATGGTATGGGGTGGATTTCGTGTTAAGGCCGAACAGACTTGTACGTGATATATGGAGGTACACTGACTGCATTACGGTATCGAGATGAAATTCTAGATCCTATTGTGAGGCCTTTCACTTGGGCAATCGGCGAGAATGTCATTCTGATGCAGGATAATGCGTGCCCCCATACTGCTAGAGTGTGCATGGAATACCCTAATCATGAGACTATTGAAGTAATGGACTAGCCAGACATTCTCCAGACTTAAACCCAATAGAACATGTGTGGGGCATTCTTTACAGACATATATCACAGGGAGATCATCCACCAATGACTATTCAAGAACTCACAAACATCCTTAGACATGAGTGGGAAACACTAGCTTTACAAACTGTTCAAAATTTGGTTCGTAGTATGGCTCGGCAATGCCAGGAGTGTTGTGCTGCTCGAGGTGGTCATGCACATTACTGACAGGAAAAAATGACTGATCTGCTCATGTCTATGACATTTGAAATAATCTGACGTAAAGATGGCAATTTCTCAAACATTTATGCAAATTCTTCCTTAACAGGTTACAGGCAGTGATTTGTGAACTGGATGCCAATGTTTGCCATTAACATGTTGCAGATAAAGTTATTCATCTTTCTGAATCGTTGTTTCATCATCATTATCCAACATCTTTATACAATGAGGAAATATGTGTTTGCTCCTTTAAAGGTGCATTATTGAGCTACCGGGTCTCAATTTTTTTTTTCTGGTTTTTATCTTCAATGCATACTCCTTTGTCATGTGTACACTTCTGGAGCCAAATACAGCTTCAGAACTTTGTGAAAATGGTCGTTTTCATTCGTGTTTACCCTTTGATCTGAACATGTGTTCGGAATTTCTGTTCTAAAAATAAATCTGTCACTTTACACATGGCGACAGTATCGTCTCTGAGTGTCGTTACTTATGGCATGGTTTTCAGCGTCATATTTTTTTCCGAAAATGAACGTCGCATAACGTCATATATGGAGATTCTATTTTTGTCATGAACTAAAAATAGATCTAACTAGTGTTTGAAACCTAGTTAGGGAATCCCTCTCAAACTGGTTTACCTGTCATCATAACTGTTCACATTTTTTGCATAAAATGCATTCTTTTGTATTGTTTTAAAGAAAAATACCGGCTATATGTATTTTATTTTTGGAAGCATTTTTTCCGGATAGCTCAATAATGCACCTTTAATTGTTTTGAGCAGTGTATATAGCACTTCCATTGAAGAAATACCTTTTATCAGGTAAAAACTACATGCAGCTCATTAAGAGGTAAAATCAGAATGAAACTAGAAATGGTGTTTGTAAAACACAATGCCCCCAACCTTTGCTTGACCTTAGCTGGCAAAATATTCAACAAATATTGTTAAAGACTCAAAAACATACAACAAGAATTCCCCCGAAGGCTATGTCGTGCCTGTGGGGGCGCAAAGTCACCAAACCATGAAATCTAGGTCAAGGTCAAACATGGATGCCTGCATAAAAATTTCACTCCTAGTTGCAAGCATGTACCAAGTAACTCTTAAAAACAGACTCTTACATCAGGGTCAAAGTTAGGGTTGTCAAACTATTTTACAAAGTCAGTGAACCATAAAATGTAGGTCAAGGTCAGAAATGGATACTTGCATTGAAGTTTCAATTCCTAAATGCAAGCTTGTACCAAATACAATTAATGAAGCTCTAATAGATCTTGAGAAATGGGCTCTTACATTAGATAGAAAGTCAGGGTAGTCGCAATAATTCACAAAGTCAGTGAACCATGAAATATGGGTAAAAGTCAAATATGGATGCTTGCGTTGCAGTTGGAATTCCTAGATGCAAGTTTGTACCAATTATAATTTAAAAAGCTTTAATAGTTTTCGAGAAATGGTGAAAGTCAGGGTGGTCGCAATAATTCACGAAGTCAGTGAACCATGAAATGTCAGATATGGATGCTTGCATTGAAGTTGCAATGCCTGGATGCAAGTTTGTACCAAGAATGATTAATGAAGCTCTAATAGTTCTCAAGATATGGACTTGCTGACAAGATTTTATTAAAAAAAACAAGGCATCGCATGCGATACAAATCCCCTCGCACAAGACAACTTCGTGTGTGGAAAACACTGAAATGGCAAAAGTCCAACTTGCTTGAGATATTATCATATGCAACATTTGTGTATAAATGTAGGTTCTAGAGTGATGACAATATTTCTCTAAAAATAGTCATAGGGACCTTGACTTGAGGCCATGGCCGCGAAGTAGATCTTGCTCAAGATATTATCAAAGCATCTTTTGTGTGAAGTTAGATTAAAATCATAAATTTAGGCGGTAGAGCAATGACAAAGTTTTTCTAACAATAGCCACAGTGACCTTGACCTTGAGGTCATGACCAAGCAACTCGAGATATTACCATAAGAAACATTTGTGTGAAGTTCTATTAACATCCATCAATAAATGTAGGCACTAGAGCGATGACAAAGATTTTCTAAAAATAGCCCCAGTGACCTTGACCTTGAAAGTCGAAATAGTTCGAGATATCGTCATAAGGAACGTTTGTGTGAAGTTATACTGAAATCGGTGAAGAAATGAAAGCGCTAGAGCCATGTCAAAGTTTTTCTAAAAATAGCCACAGTGACCTTGACCTTGAAAGTCAAACTCACTCGAGGTATTATCATAAAGAACATTTGTGTGAAGTTATATTGAAATCAGTGAAGAAATGTAGTCGCTAGGGCGATGACAGTTTTTTAAAAAAAATAGCCACAGTGACCTTGACCTTGAAAGTCGAAATCGCTCGAGATATTGTCTTAAGGAACATTTGTGTGAAATTATATTGAAATTGGTGAAGAAATGTAAGCGCTAGAGTATTGACAAAGTTTTTCTAAAAATAGTCACAGTGACCTTGACCTTGAAAATGGAACTCGCTACAGATATTGTCATAAGGAACATTTGTGTGAATCCATTTTGAAATTGGTGAAAAAATGTAAGCGCTAGAGCAATGAAAAAGGTTTTCTAAAAATAGCCACAGTGACCTTGACCTTGAAAGTCAAACTCTTTCGAGGTATTGTCATCAGGA
The DNA here is from genome assembly GCA_963580285.1 of Lucinisca nassula. NCBI lineage: Eukaryota > Metazoa > Mollusca > Bivalvia > Lucinida > Lucinidae > Lucinisca > Lucinisca nassula. The sequence goes on along the minus strand of OY757013.1, from coordinate 112,517,652 downwards.
TCATTTGTGTGAAGTTATATTAAAATCGGTGAAGAAATGTAGGCGCTGGAGCGATAGCAAAGTTTTTCTAAAAATAGCCATTGTGACCTTGACCTTGAAAGTTGAAATGGCTTGAGATATTGTCATAAGGAACATTTGTGTGAAGTTATATTGAAATCGGTGAAGAAATGTAAGCGCTAGAGCATTGACAAAGTTTTTCTAAAAATAGCCACAGTGACCTTGACCTTGAAAGTGGAACTCGCTAGAGATATTGTCATAAGGAACATTTGTGTGAAGTTATATTGAAATCGGTGAAGAAATGTAGGCGCTAGAGCGATGACAATTTTTTTCTAAAAATAGCTACAGTGACCTTGACCTTGAGGTCATGACCCTGAAAGTCGAGTGAGTGAGTGTTTCAGTTTTACGTCCCACCAACAGCTAAGGTCATACGGAGACGGGACCTCGGTTTAAAGACTCATCCGAAAGTCTGGAGAAGCCCGGGATCGAACCTGCGACCCCTGGTTTACAAGGCGAGTAGCGTAACCACTCGACCACGGAGGCTTCTACCCTGAACTTCGAACACACTTGAGATATTGTCATAAGGAACATTTGTGTGAAGTTATATTGAAATCAGTGAAGAAATGTAGGCGCTAGAGCAATGACAAAGTTTTTCTAAAAATAGCCACAGTGACCTTGACCTTGAGGTCATGACCTTGAAAGTCGACCTCGTTCAAGATATTGTCATAAGGCAAATTTATTTGAAGTTTTATTGAAATCAGTGAAGAAATGTAGGCGCTAGAGTGATGACAAAGTTTTTCTTAAAATAGCCACAGTGACCTTGACCTTGAGGTCATGACCTTGAAAGTCGAACTCGCTGAGATATTGTCATAAGAAACATTTGTGTGAAGTTATATTGAAATTGGTGAAGAAATGTAGGCCCTAGAGCGATGACAAAGTTTTTCTAAAAATAGCCACAGTGACCTTGACCTTGAGACCATGACTTTGAGGTCGAACTCGCTCGAGATTTTTTTATAAGGAACATTTGTGTGAAGTTATATTGAAATTGGTGAAGAAATGTAGGCACTAGAGTGATGACAAAGTTTTTCTAAAAATAGCCACAGTGACCTTGACCTTGAGGTCATGACCTTGAAAGTCGAACTCGCTGAGATATTGTCATAAGAAACATTTGTGTGAAGTTACATTGAAATTGGTGAAGAAATGAAGGCGCTAGAGCGATGACAAAGTTTTTCTAAAAATAGCCACAGTGACCTTGACCTTGAGGTCATGACTTTGAAGTCGAACTCGCTCGAGATTTTTTTATAAGGAACATTTGTGTGAAGTTATATTGAAATTGGAGAAGAAATGTAGGCGCTAGAACGATGACAAAGTTTTTCACAAATTACCAAAATGACAAAGGGCCATAACTCACAAAGTATCTTTCGGAATTTTGTCATAAGTTAATCAGTTCATCTACTCATCACCACCAATCTATTCACCAACTTTCAAGGCTCTAGCTCCAATAATTTTTTAGATATCTTGCTGACAAGATTTTAATAAAAAAATTTCAAAGGGCAATAACTCTTAAAAGGGGCATAATCCGGACGAGAAAAAAAATATGCGTCAGCTAATTTTCCATGAGGAATCCATATATGAAATTTCAAAACCCTAGCATACACGGTTCTAAAGATATGCTATGCATCACTTTTAGCATACATTACAATGGGCACAAATTACCAAAATGACTAAGGGCCATAACTCACAAAGTATTTTTCGGAATTTCGTCAAAAGTTAATCAGTTCATCTACTCATCACCACCAATATATTCACCAACTTTCAAGGCTCTAGCTCCAATAGTTTTTGAGAAATCTTGCTGACAAAATTTTATTAAAAAAATTTCAAAGGGCAATTACTCTTAAAAGGGGCATAATCCGGACAAGAAAAAAAATACGCGTTTGCTAATTTTCCATGAGGAATCCATATATGAAATTTCAAAACCCTAGAATACACGGTTCTAAAGTTATGCTATGCATCACTTTTAGCATACATTACAATGGGCACAAATTACCAAAATGACAAAGGGCCATAACTCACAAAGTATTTTTCAGAATTTTGTCAAAAGTTAATCAGTTCATCTACTCATCACCACCAATCTATTCACCAACTTTCAAGGCTCTAGCTCCAATAGTTTTTGAGATATCTTGCTGACAAAATTTTATTAAAAAAATTTCAAAGGGCAATAACTCTTAAAAGGGGCATAATCCGGACGAGAAAAAAAATACGCATCAGCTAATTTTCCATCAGGAATCCATATATGAAATTTCAAAACCCTAGCATACACGGTTCTAAAGATATGCTATGCATCACTTTTAGCATACATTACAATGGGCACAAATTACCAAAATGACAAAGGGCCATAACTCACAAAGTATTTTTCGGAATTTCGTCAAAAGTTAATCAGTTCATCTACTCATCACCACCAATATATTCACCAACTTTCAAGGCTCTAGCTCCAACAATTTTTGAGATATCTTGCTGACAAAATTTTATTAAAAAAATTTCAAAGGGCAATAACTCTTAAAAGGGGCATAATCCGGACAAGAAAAAAAATATGCGTCAGCTAATTTTCCATGAGGAATCCATATATGAAATTTCAAAACCCGAGCATACACGGTTCTAAAGTTATGCTATGCATCACTTTTAGCATACATTACAATGGGCACAAATTACCAAAATGACAAAGGGCCATAACTCACAAAGTATTTTTCAGAATTTTGTCAAAAGTTAATCAGTTCATCTACTCATCACCACCAATATAATCACCAACTTTCAAGGCTCTAGCTCCAATAGTTTTTGAGATATCTTGCTGACAAGATTTTATTAAAAAAATTTCAAAGGGCAATAACTCTTGAAGGGGGCATAATCCGGACTAGAAAAAAAATACGCGTCAGCTAATTTTCCATGAGGAATCCATATATGAAATTTCAAAACCCTAGCATACACGGTTCTTTAGTTATGCTATGCATCAAAAGCGTAACGGACGGACGAACGGACGAACGGACGAACAGACGAACGGACGAACGGACGAACGAGGCAGAAGCAATATGCCCCTCCAACTTTTTCAAAGTTGGGGGCATAATTACAAGAACTCAATCTACACCTTTCTCCACAAGTGTGTGTAATCCATTGTCAAGCTCGTAAAATTTTATTTTAAGTATAAGATGATTACTTTTAGAAAACAGAAACAATGGTCATGCCAATAAAAACATTGGGAAGCCTCAAAAGGTCCAGACATACAGAAACTGCTTGCTGTCTGTTGTTATTGTGGTAACAAAATCAACTAGAGAAAGCGAACAGTGGGTCACGTATACCCCAGGCCGGTTGCACTACAGTAAATAATTGGTCTTTATGAAAGCTGCACTTGCTTTGGGGAGAGCTTTCAGTACAGAATTGAATATTCTGCTGCTTCTGATTGGATTTGGTGCTAAGCCATTATTTTTCTGAGAAGTATTATTGTTTATTAGAAGAAATATTAGTAGGTATTTGCTATTGTAAAATGCAGCTGATTTAAATTGAACTATAAAATTGTGCTGACTGGCCACTGGAAATGCCTGGATTTATTCGCTGCGGTATCGGTTTGTTGACACTGGCTGCCAAAAAGGCCAAAATATGCCGCACAGCATACATATTTTTTAGCTTCTTCTGGAAGGTAAATGGTCAGCCTGTCAAATTATATGCCTCATAATGGAAGCATTAGACTTGCTGAAATGTGGTAGAACATGGAATATGCCCCAATTTACATTGTGAGTAAGGGGATTTTTTTTACTGTAGTGCCACCTAAACCGAAAGTAGAAAAATCAGCTCCCCTCTAATGTTTTCATTCATTACATAATATTTTCACACATAATAGGTTCCCTCCAATTCTGTATCTTAAAGTGGATCTTCCTGGCATGTATTTTGTCACAGAAACTGTACAAATTGTAAGTTTAGTGCTAATTTAGGACTAACTGGGTGTATTTTATAAGTTTTGGCTTCAGTTCCATGTAATTGGAGGGGGGGGGGGTACTTAAAAGCCTTGTAAATCAGTTGTCATTGGTATGTTTGGAAAGCAGACCTGCAGTAAATGTCTAAACAGGAACACAAGAAAAAGAAAATACTCAATATTGAATATAACACTGAGGTTACTTGGCATTAGACAAGGGTCTCAAGCCAATGCAAAATTGTTTTCAAATCCTGTCATTGTAAATTGTACATGTACTGTTCGAATTGACTTGTCGAAATGAAATGAATAAATATTGTTTAAACCAATGCAAAATTTCAAAATTGTCTCTCCGAACAGCCCGCTGCAATATTGCAATGAGTTTTCTCAGCAGTTGTAAGTTCTTACTGGTTGGGTTCATGTTACAAGATTTGAATAGATATATTCAGACATTTCTCATGGCATTAAGGCATTTATAATCATTTTCATCAAGGTTTTGTCCCCAAAATATCCTCAAAATGCCAATTTTTACTGAAATTAGGGGGTATAGGTGTGAGAACAGCCAAAATTTCTAGCATGGCTGCTAATAGGACATGATTTAGTGCATTTTAGGATTAAAGTATTCCAAAGACATCTGAGAAGAAGCACTGATGCAAGCAGGTTTCTGGGTTCCATTCTGGAAAGAGGTAAACTTTGCGCTTTTTCACAAAACATGGTTTGTCCGGCTTTCGTCGTAGAATCTGGAAGCGATAACTTTTTTGCAAAGTTTAAAGATTCTTTGTCACTGAACATTAATTATGCATGACTATATTATTAGATATGGTCTAAACTTGTGTTTGGCAATTCTTTTGGTGGATCATAAAGAAATTAGGGTTTGGTATAGGTTGCACTACAGTAAATAATTGGTCTTTATGAAAGCTGCACTTGCTTTGGGGAGAGCTTTCAGTACAGAATTGAATATTCTGCTGCTTCTGATTGGATTTGGTGCTAAGCCATTATTTTTCTGAGAAGTATTATTGTTTATTAGAAGAAATATTAGTAGGTATTTGCTATTGTAAAATGCAGCTGATTTAAATTGAACTATAAAATTGTGCTGACTGGCCACTGGAAATGCCTGGATTTATTCGCTGTGGTATGGGTTTGTTGACACTGGCTGCCAAAAAGGCCAAAATATGCCGCACAGCATACATATTTTTTAGCTTCTTCTGGAAGGTAAATGGTCAGCCTGTCAAATTATATGCCTCATAATGGAAGACTTGCTGAAATGTGGTAGAACATGGAATATGCCCCAATTTACATTGTGAGTAAGGGGATTTTTTTTACTGTAGTGCCACCTAAACCGAAAGTAGAAAAATCAGCTCCCCTCTAATGTTTTCATTCATTACATAATATTTTCACACATAATAGGTTCCCTCCAATTCTGTATCTTAAAGTGGATCTTCCTGGCATGTATTTTGTCACAGAAACTGTACAAATTGTAAGTTTAGTGCTAATTTAGGACTAACTGGGTGTATTTTATAAGTTTTGGCTTCAGTTCCATGTAATTGGAGGGGGGGAGGGGGGTACTTAAAAGCTTTGTAAATCAGTTGTCATTGGTATGTTTGGCAAGCAGACCTGCAGTAAATGTCTAAACAGGAACACAAGAAAAAGAAAATACTCAATATTGAATATAACACTGAGGTTACTTGGCATTAGACAAGGGTCTCAAGCCAATGCAAAATTTCAAAACTGTCTCTCCGAACAGCCCGCTGCAATATTGCAATGAGTTTTCTCAGCAGTTGTAAGTTCTTACTGGTTGGGTTCATGTTACAAGATTTGAATAGATATATTCAGACATTTCTCATGGCATTAAGGCATTTATAATCATTTTCATCAAGGTTTTGTCCCCAAAATATCCTCAAAATGCCAATTTTTACTGAAATTAGGGGGTATAGGTGTGAGAACAGCCAAAATTTCTAGCATGGCTGCTAATAGGACATGATTTAGTGCATTTTAGGATTAAAGTATTCCAAAGACATCTGAGAAGAAGCACTGATGCAAGCAGGTTTCTGGGTTCCATTCTGGAAAGAGGTAAACTTTGCGCTTTTTCACAAAACATGGTTTGTCCGGCTTTCGTCGTAGAATCTGGAAGCGATAACTTTTTTGCAAAGTTTAAAGATTCTTTGTCACTGAACATTAATTATGCATGACTATATTATTAGATATGGTCTAAACTTGTGTTTGGCAATTCTTTTGGTGGATCATAAAGAAATTAGGGTTTGGTATAGGTTGCACTACAGTAAATAATTGGTCTTTATGAAAGCTGCACTTGCTTTGGGGAGAGCTTTCAGTACAGAATTGAATATTCTGCTGCTTCTGATTGGATTTGGTGCTAAGCCATTATTTTTCTGAGAAGTATTATTGTTTATTAGAAGAAATATTAGTAGGTATTTGCTATTGTAAAATGCAGCTGATTTAAATTGAACTATAAAATTGTGCTGACTGGCCACTGGAAATGCCTGGATTTATTCGCTGCGGTATGGGTTTGTTGACACTGGCTGCCAAAAAGGCCAAAATATGCCGCACAGCATACATATTTTTTAGCTTCTTCTGGAAGGTAAATGGTCAGCCTGTCAAATTATATGCCTCATAATGGAAGCATTAGACTTGCTGAAATGTGGTAGAACATGGAATATGCCCCAATTTACATTGTGAGTAAGGGGATTTTTTTTACTGTAGTGCCACCGGCCAGTGCCATACTCTGATATAGCTTTCAAGCTGGTATGTAATATGAATGAAGATGTCAAGAAGCTATAAGAATCTATAAATGTGCTTGTAAAAGCTAAACTAAACATAAAATTTCTAAATTGACCAAGGGAGTGAGGGCATCAAAGTTACTGAAGGAGTGGGGGTATTAATGTTACTGAAGCAGCAGGGTGGGTTATGCATCAATGAAATCTTTGGACTGGTATGCAACATCGATGCAAGTATGAATTGAATTTTGTCTTAGAGTTTAGAACATACAGGCATCTATAAACTTTGTCATAAAACTTTAACCAAATGTAAAATTTCTAAGTCCATGTCCTTGAGGTCCAGGTCGCTGTGGGTAGGGGAAGGGACATACATCACAAAATGTTGGGACTGGTACATTGATGCAAGTATCAACTGAATTTGTCTTAGAGTTTAGAACATAATAGGCATCTATAAACTTTGTCATAAAACTTTAACCAAATGTAAAATTTCAAAGTGTGTGTCCTTGACCTCATGGTCAATGTGGGGGGTGGGACATGCATCAGTGAAATCTTTAGACCAGTATGTAACTTCAGTGTAAGTATCAACTAAATCTATCAAAGGGTTCAGAAGATACAATCTCTCAGAAAATTTGATGCAAAACTTTAACCAAATGTAAAATTTCTAAGTCTGTGACCTTGACATCAAGGTCACTGTGGGGGTGGGACATGCATCAATGAAATCTTTAGACCAGTATAGTATCAACTAAATCTATCAAAGGGTTCAGAAGATACAATCTCCTAAAAACTTTGACGCAAAACTTTAACCAAAATGTTAACGGACGGACAGACGGACGGACAGATGCACGTCCTGCGGATGGATGGACAGATGGGAAGATGGACACACGGACGGACGGATAGAGGAACAGACAAACGGCAGGACGAAAACTATATACCCCCATAGTATACTTTGTATACTGGGGGTATAATTATGGGGATTACCCATGGTTTTTCATTCGTTAAAATTCACTGGGTTCAGACGAAGCTCACTGAACACGAAACCATTATGCCAAATGTTCAAATACCTTATGAGGGACCCAGCAAATGTTATTGCAATGAAATAACCATGGCCGAATGTCATTCTCGCATAACATACAATTCCTACAGCAAATTGTAATGAATGTCATTTTAACTTTTCAAATAAACATGTTCTAGTTCAGATTGTTGTTAACAATGCCGTCGGTTACGCAATGACATTTCGCCACCGCACATTGGGGCTTGAATAAATATATGGGCTGCATGATGCTTCCACGCAGAGCTGATACCGACTGCACACCAGTACTAGTAAACCACTTAGAGGATCTAAGCCTGCCCAGGCAAAGCGGTGCGAGTCGGACCATCCATGCTTATAAACCCTTTTGGTTTCATTGGGCGTCATTTCATCTCAATGTCAGGTAAAAGTCCCACAAAATTGGAAGCAATGTCTCCAAAATGACCTATACAGTGTTGACGGGGTTGTTATACCTCAAATCAAACAAACAAAACCACAATGACATTCTGGCATCATTATAAAATTTTGAAATCAAAGGTTTAGGAAAATTTTAAAATACTATGTTCTGGGCAACAACATTACATTGCCCAACATAATGTACATCTGGTGACAATTCAAAACCCATGTCCAAACAATCATGATCTGAACATGGATTTTGTTGTTTGAACACTGCTTCTGGCCCGATACATTACGCAAACATGCCTATACAAATATATTGCTTCCTTTATCGCAGAAAAAATGAAAATTTTATGATGAAAAATTGTGGTATTTTTCTTATTTCTGCTCAAAATATAGACTGTGGGCACTCGATAGAACCGCCTCATCGAGGCAGTTCTAACGAGTACCCACAATCTATATTTGAGAGCAGAAATAAGAAAAATAAGGTATACCCCTTGAAACCCCAGTTTTTCTATATAAAAGTGGGTTTCAAGGCGGTCAAAATTATATAGGCGTGTTTTCGTGATGAGTTTCGAACAGCTATGTTCAAAAAAGTTTTGCAAGAATAAATAATCAGTCTCCAAAAGCCAATTACTGCATTACATTTCACCACATTGTCTATGTCTCACGTGAACACCCCTGTATACCCCACTTTATACAGAGAAAACTGGGGTTAAAAGGGGTAAACTTTATTTTTCTTATTTCTACTCCAAGATATATATAGGTTGTGGGTACTCATTAAAATAGCCTCAATGAGGCAGTTCTAAATAGCACCCATAACGTATATTTGGAGTTTAACCCTTTTTGTACCAAATGGAATCTTCCTCCTTATATAAAGCAGGGGTCTATTTCAAAATTTAGGGGTGTCGCATTGTGTTTTCATCAAAATTTATTTGGAAAATGCCTGAACTTTTAGCAAACAGTGGAGGCCCTGATCAGACGCCGCATTCTGCGGCGTCTGATCTGGGCCTGCACTGTTTGCCAGGGTACCCGTTTTGGGGTTTTGGGTACTAAATGGGTTAATTAATTATAAATAGGAAAATATTCAAAAATTTTCATCAGAAAAATTACTATTTTGAAGGTATGAAAGAATGCGCTATATCACATGGATGTTATCCTAATGCAAAACAAAACACTAATAGTACTGATGAGTCAATTATCTCTTGAGACAGGCTAGGAAAATTGTCCCGAATGGGTAAAAGTCCCACAAAATTGGAAGCAACATCTCCAAAATGACCTAAATAGTGTTGACGGGGAAATTAAACCTCAAATCAAACAAACAAAAACTTTAGCTACAAGTCTCGTTGCAGGTAGAGATACACCTGTAGGAGTATCAATTAGCAAATTAGTAGCAAATCTTTCTAAAGACCATAAATACATAAATAACTCAGCGCCAGAACACCTTTGTCAGGTAATATGGCTAGAAAAAAACAGAACTTTTTTTCACAAGTAGCAGACCCGCTAGGCATGTCAGGCAAAAAGCTTCCTCAATACATATGAAAACAGAAAAGCCAAGATAAACTGTGAGACCAATCAGTGTAGCCACAGCGTCTTACATGTTCATAATATGACTGGATCCATTTTTGGCATTGGGGTATAAAAATTGATTTGGCTGATCTTCCCAGCTAAGGAAACAAGACTGACCAGCTTAGGAAGCTACCTCAAGGTTAGCCAGCTAAGGAAGCTACCTCAAAACTGGCCAACTAAGAAAACTACCTCAAGGTTTCCTCCACAAACTGGCCAGCTATGGAAGCTATCTCAAGGTTTCATCCACAAGACTAGGCAGCTAAAGAAGCTATCTCAAGGTTCCCTCCCCAAGACTGGCCAGCTATGGAATCTTTCTCAAGGTCTCATCCACAAGACTAGCCAGCTAAGGAAACAACCTCAAGTTATCATCCACAAGACTGGCCAGCTAAGGAAGCTACCTCAAGGTCTCATCCACAAGACTGACAGCTAAAGAAGCTATCTCAAGGTCTCCTCTACAAAGGAAGCTACCTCAAGGTCTCCACCACAAGACTGACCAGCTAAGGAAACTTTCTCAAGGTCCCCTCCACAAGACTGGCCAGCTATGGAAACTTTCTCAAGGTCCCCTCCACAAGACTGACCAGCTATGGAAGCTACCTCAAGGTCTCCCCTACAGTACTGACTAGCTAAGAAAGCTACCTCAAGGTCTCCTGCAAAAGACTGGACAGCTAAGGAAGTTATGTCAAGGTCTCGTCCAGAAGACTGACCAGCTAAGGAAGCTACCACAAGGTCTCCAAGAGCCAAGAAAGCTATCACAAGGTCTCCACAAGACGGACCAGCTAAGGAAGCTATCTCAAGGTCTCCTCCACAAGACTGTGACGAGCAGGAGGCTACCTCAAGGTCTCCTCCACAAGACTGTGACTAGCTAAGGAAGCTACCCCAAGGACTCTTCCATAAGACTGTGACCAGCTAAGGAAGCTATCTCAAGGTCTCCCCCACAAGACTGTAACCAGCTATGGAAGCTACCTCAAGGAGGACTCCTCCATAAGACTGTGACCAGCTAAGGCAGCCATCTCAAGGTCTCTGCCACAAGACTGTGACCAGCAATGGAAGCTACCTCAAGGAATCCTAGAGAAGACTGACTGCCTGAGCAAGCCATTTCAAGGTCTCCTCTGTAAGACTGTGACCAGCTATGGAAGCTACCTCAAGGACTCCTCCATAAGACTGACTGCCTGAGCAAACCATCTCATGGTCTCCTCTACAAGACTGTGACCAGCTATGGAAGCTACCTCAAGGACTCCTCCATAAGACTGACTGCCTGAGCAAGCGATCTCAAGGTCTCCTCTATAAGACTGTGACCAGCTATGGAAGCTACCTCAAGGACTCCTCCATATGACTGACTGCCTGAGCAAGCCACCTCAAGGTCTCCTCCACAAGGCTGAGACCAGCTATGGAAGCTACCTCACGGACTCCTCGATAAGACTGTGACCAGCTATGGAAGCTACCTCAAGGAGGACTCATTCATAAGACTATGACCAGCTAAGGAAGCTACCTCAAGGTCTATTCCACAAGACTGACTGCCTGAGCAAGGCAAGCCACCTCAAGGTCTCCTCCACAAGACTGTGACCAGCTGTGGAAGTTACCTCAAGGAGGACTCCCCTATAAGACTGTGACCAGCTAAGGCAGCCATCTCAAGGTCTCCTCTACAAGACTGACTGCTTGTGCAAGGCAAGCTACCTCAAGGACTTCTCCATAAGACTGTGACCAGCTAAGGAAGCCATCTCAAGGTCCAATACAAGACTGTGACCCGCTAAGGAAGCTACCTCAAGGTCTCCTCCATATGCCTGTGACCAGCTAAGGAAGCCATCTCAATGTCTTCTCCACAAAACTGTGACCAGCTATTGAAGCTACCTGAAGGACTCCTCCATATGCCTGTGACCAGCTAAGGAAGCCATCTCAAGGTCCAATACAAGACTGTGACCCGCTAAGGAAGCTACCTCAAGGTCTCCTCTACAAGACTGTGACCAGCTGAGGCTCTAGCAAGCCTGAGCTAACACATGAAAACAGTGAGACCAGGACAAACTGAGACTCAATGCAGTCTAACTACAGCACCTCCAATGTTCATGATAAAAGACGGGTAAAGTTGGAACATACAAGACAAGAGAGACCATGTATGTTTATTTAAAGGACCACATAGCATTGCATTGCAAGTACAACCACAATGCTTTGAAAAACTCATGCATAAAGACACAAAACAATGCTATCATTTGTGCAACACCCTAATACACCCCATTATATATGGTGGAGACTTGTCAGCTAAGGAGTTCAGTGAAATTCTGCTATTAAGACCACCTTAAATTAAGACTAATTCTGCTTTAAAAAGTTTATTTATTCTTCTTGTGTGTTTTCTGCATAGTGTCCTCGGGTCAGAGATCACTTTTGGGACTGTTCAAAAGTGGTCTTAAAACCCATTTTTGAACAGTCCCAAAGGTGGTCTTAATATAGGAATTTTACTGTACTATTTTTGTTATTCTTGCTCTAAAACAGATTTTGGTTACTCATTAGAACTGCAGAAACATAGATTGTGGGTGTTCATTAGAACTGTAGAACTGCCCCAATAGGCAGTTCTATCGAGCACCCACAATCTATGTTTGAAGCAGAAATAATAAAGATATGACAAAATTAATGTTCATCCATAAAAATGTCAAAAAGAAATGCCAAGTTGTACAGTGATGAAAAGCTCCATTTTATAACATGGATATGTTATATGCAATTCTCAATAATCACAAGGCCGGCGATGTAGGTTTCTGCCATGTTGTGTCTTGTATCTATTACCAACACAAGGTACCAGTTACTTCTTTTTGATGGGAAATACACAACAAAAGCATCACTAATGAAAGATTTATGATTCCACCCAAAAAATCTAGTAAGTGAGCAATATACATGTGGGATTTCTTAGAAGGGCAAATAACCTGCTACACACATTAACTACAGGACATTATTATGTTAGTCTGTGGCTGGTTGTTCAATTATTGTTAGCTTAATGAGCTCCTTAGTGGTCAAATTGTTAACTGTTCTAATAAGTAAAATACCTTATACAGTGAAATTTTTGCAGAAAAAAAATGTGAGCAGCTTTTGCAGAACTGCAAAAGCTGCTCACAATTTTCTGCAAAAATATTGGTATATCTGCCCTATTTAATGATCTGGGGCCAGTTGTTCAACACTAATGATGTTGTTAATTAGCATATCGTTAAGACTTTGACCATTTTATATGGCAAATATACAAAAAATTTTGCTGAAAAAATGTGAGCAGCTTTTACAAAATGTAAAAGCTGCTCACATTTTTTCAGCAAAAATACCAAAATACTGGATATTTTACTCACTAGAACAGTTAACAATATGACCGCTAACAAGCTTGTATGAACAACCGCACCCAGAGTTTTAACAATATGTTAACTAATGACATGGTTAGTTTTGAACAACTGGTCCCATGGAGTTTAATAGCCTAGTAGCCTAGTCAACACTATTCTGGTCATGTCAAGTTAGTCAGTTTATCTCACTACTCTTTTACTGGTCAGGCTTATACATTAGTGAATAACTAGCCGCCCAGTGCACAATCTTCTGCCAGAAACTGACAACTGCCGTTCTTGAATCAGCGGAATGGAGACAATGACTGCAGAAATGATTTCATGATCTGTCTCCATGAAAAATCTCCCCCACCCCCCACCTCATATGGGACTAAATCAGCTACTACGGAAACACGACTATTCAAATACATGTATATTGTTTATCCCCCCCCCCCACCCCCCAAAAAGTAATTTTCAGATAAAAATCCTGATTTTTTTTCATATTTCTGCTCAAAACATACATTGTGGGTACTCGTTAGAATCGCCTCAGCAGAAATAAGACAAATAATGTATACGCCTTTAAACCCTGCTTTACTATATTAAAGTGGGGATGAAGGGGGTCAAAATTATATAGGTGTGTCCTCGTGATGGCAACCTGATCACCTGTCAGACCTGCATATCAGACTTAGTCAGCAGATAGACTGAGGCATAGACTGAGGCACTTCTTACAAGCAACTAAGAAAAACTAGACAAAGTGCCCAGTGGGGCACGTATACCCCCGGCCAGGGCCATCGCCTCAGCTGAAACAAGAACTACAAAGGGAAATAACTCTAAAAGGCCTGACCCCTTGGCCCTTATTTTCTTTCCCACAATACAAGTAGCCATACTGATCATGTGTGCAAAATTTCAAGTTTCTATATGAAGCAGTTCCTGAGATATCTTTGACACAAAATAATTGTTTACGGACACACAGACAGACAGACGGAAAAGACAAAAACTATGTACCCCCATTGCATACTTCGTATGCCGGGGGTATAATAATGTACACCTGTGTAAACCCAACCATCCCTATTGAACACCTGGCAGATTTTTCTGCCATTTTTCAAAGGGAGACAACTTTCGGAACTTCCTGTTCGGTTTTCTATAAGCTTGGTCCCGCAGAAAAAGGGGTCAACTCATAAAGGATAGAATTTGCTCCTTAGGAGCAAATTCTTTCCTTTATGAGTTGACCCCTATTGACATGGGAGACAAAAATAATCTTGCAGGAGTTGCCTCCCCTGAAAGTGTTCCCATTCCCCTTAAAGTGGGTTTTACATACCGGTAGGTGGAAGTGAAAAGAATCTCTCCATCAGTGAAATCTTATAAATTTTAAAAAAAAATTACCTGTCACTTAACCTTCAGCGTGCTGTAGCCAACTTTAGTCGCCCAATGGGGTGGTCCAAATTGAGCAACTTATCACGTTCATAAGAAAAAAAGTATAGTCCATCCGATAAGATTCTCCGATGCAGGAGGGATCGTTCTTTCTTACAAGGGCACAGGTTTTAACAACATTACCGACTGTTTTACACCCGGAAATAACTTTAAAAATGGATGATTTCTCAAGTACCAGTCTTCAACAGGTCCCCCTTACCCGTTTTATCACAATTTTGTGCATACTAGACCCAAACCATCTTAACAACTACTGGTGATAAATGTGTAACCATAATATAGAAGCTACACAAGCTATCAATTTTATCCTTCAAAGCACACAATGAGCGCTATTGTCTTGTATTTTTTTTTTTAAAGAATCTTAAACAATTCCCGATCAGATCTGGTGAGCGCCATATTTGGAAGTCACGTGATCCACAATACATCTGATAGAAATGACGGAAGATGTCTTGCCTACAATGTCAAAGTGTGAGCAGAATCGGTTCAGGTTTAAAGAAATAATGGCTGCCAAATTAAGAGTATCCCCTCCAAAGGGCGAGTATTGAATAGGATTCAGCATGCTAAAGGTTAAACTCAAAATAGCACATCTAGACTCCACCTGCGATACATTTATATTAGATAAACCCAAAACGGGTCTTTGGCAACCAATGCAGGCTCAGATCAATGGCGTCCAATCAGGGCCCCCAGTTCAAACCTTTTCAAAATAAATTTCTCAAAATAACTGAACATGCACCCTCCTGCTGAAGATTCCATTGTTAATTAACAAAAAGAAAAAGAGAAAGTGATACTGGCATGATACAAGAAACTTGCATGATCTGCAACTGACAATCAAAATACACCTGTACAATTACATGACATCAGTACAGGTATGCCTTTAATTATACATTCTTTGAAGTAAGTTTCACATTAATTACATTCTACTGACTGTTTATGCAACACTGTCCTGTTTATGTTTCAAGAACAAATTAAACTGAGTTCTACAAGGTTCAAAATTAAACAATTGGTAGGAAATACTTGCTACCTGGTATAGTCATGTCAGATAGTTAGTGGCAAAATATTACTAACTTGAAGTGTTGTGAGCAAATGTTTTTTTGTTGCTGTTGTTTATTTTTCATTGTTTATCAGCAAAAACAAGGCTTGACACTGCCTGCAAATCATCTGCAGGAAAATAAGGCTTGACACATCAAGGGAATTGTCTTCTAATTATACCTAAGCACACTTTTTTTCAATGAGGTGATCAGTTTACCTGAGGAAACTTTTCCAATGAGGAGGTCAGTTCACCTAAGCACACTTTTCCAATGAGGGGGTCAGTTTACCTAAGCTCACTCTTCCAATGAGGGGGTCAGTTCACCTAAGCACACTTTTCCAATGAGGGGGTAAGTTTACCTAAGCTCACTTTTCCAATGAGGAGGTCAGTTTACCAAAGCACACTTTTCCAATGAGGGGGTCAGTTTACCGAAGCTCACTTTTCCAATGAGGGGGTCAGTTTACCTAAGAACACTTTTCCAATGAGGAGGTCAGTTTACCAAAGCACCCTTTTCCAATGAGGTGGTCAGTTTACCTAAGAACACTTTTCCAATGAGGGGGTCAGTTTACTTAAGCACACTTTTCCAATCCAATGAAGGGGTCAGTTTACCAAAGCACACTTTTCCAATGAGGGCGTCAGTTTACCTAAGCACACATTTCCTATGAGGGGATCAGATTACCTAAGCACACATTTCCTATGAGGGGATCAGTTTACCTAAGCACACTTTTCCTATGAGGGGATCAGTTTGCCTAAGCACTGGTGGGCCAATTGTCTCTGAATTTTTCAATGAGGGGGTCAGCGGTGTCTGCTCTGGGTCTCAACTGTTTTAAAAACCCGACATTTGATTCCAGTCCAGATTCTGCAGATAACATTTTTAGGCAACACTCTGACCTAACAGCGATAAGAATAGTGCGACTATTTTCTATCAATAACCATTTCTTGGATTTCCTGCAAATCAGTGAAGGCCACTAGGACATCAGCACTGAAAGGCTTCCGTGCTTAGTAACTTTGAGTCGCTTGAGAAACAATCAACCCTTAACTTACTTTGAAAATGCCATCTACTCTAGATACACCTTAGATATGACTTTATTTTCTGTATTGCAAATTTCATCAACCCTTATCCCGCTGTTCACGACAACCCCTACCTTTGCAAACAGTGTAGATCCAGATCAGATGGCTTCTTTAGAAGCCATCTGATCATGATCTACACTGTTTGATGTTCAGTTTATGAATTTGTAGGAATATATTACATCAAGTAATCTGATTGGTTCAAAGGTAGTAATGGGTGTGGCTAAATTAATTATTCAGTGGGATAAGGGTAAAAAACTAAAAGAATCCATGACTGGTGCAGATTAAAAGGAACACTGTTTTACAAATTGCAAGGGGAAAAAAAACTTTTATCATAATAGCTGGCATAGGTGACGAGTAAAGAAGCTAATTAGATTGCAATATGCAAATTACAAATATAGATATTGACATATTGATTTGTAAGCCCGTAGAATACATGTATATGAATATCAGTCAAAACCGAAAACGGCAACACTGAAACTATCTTCTACCTGCAGGTATCTGGAGATGCAAGGGAGATAATATCGGGAATCTGTCATGCAGAAAAAACTCAGAGTGCTTCAGCCTCATAATTTTCGTTTATTTGTGATCACTGCCACATGCATGGTTAGAACAACAATTTCACTAACCCTTATCCTGTGCAAAGTGAAGAATCCATCTGATCAGGATCTACACTGTTTGTCATGCAGTTTCTGAACTGAACAAATACATTATAACACATACCTGGTATGAGTGACAGTTTCACGCTGAAAATACCACTCCTACCTTGGCAAACATGAAAACAATACCTTTGGGAACAGTGTAGATCCAGATCAGATGGCTTCTGAAGAAGCCATCTGATCAGAATCTACAGTGTTTGTCATGCAGCTTGTGAAGTTAAGAAATACATTATCAAGCAGTTTGATTGGCTGATAGTCAGAAATGGGTGTGGCTAAATTAATATATTCAGCAGGATACGGGTTACATGTAGAGCAGTTGTACTTTGAGGATGTTATACAGCCAAAATACACTCAAAATTTAATGGGTAGAACACCTTTGGAACCATGAAAACTAGTTTGAAATATTTATAGTTTGAGCCACTGAGGTTAATCCTACCAATCTCCTATCTACGAGGTATGTTGTGTATATCGGCCCCCACCAATAGGGGCTTGAAGAAATATAAGGGCTGCATGATGCTTCCACGCAGAGCTGAATCCGTCCCGCACACTAGTAGTGGTAAACCACTTAGAGGAGCCTGTCCAGGAACCGTCCATGCTAATAAACCCTATTGGTTTCATTGGGCGACAGGGCTTGAGATGTCATTTCATCTCAATGTCGGGCAAAAGTCCCCCAAAATTGGAAGCAACGTCTCCAAAATTACCTTTACAGTGTTGATGGGGAGGTTAAACCTTAAATCAAACAAAACTCTCTAAATTATTCCAAAATACAGCTGAGTCTCGTTCTCTCAAACTCTGATATCTTGAGCTACTGCTAAATTCTTATCCTGCTGTTCACGACAACCCATATCTTTGGAAACAGTGTAGATCAAGATTAGATGGCTTCTGAAGAAGCCATCTGATCAGGATCTACACTGTTTGACATTCAGTTTATGAATTTGTAGGAAAAAATTACATCAAGTAATCTGATTGGTTCAAAGTCAGAAATGGGTGTGGATAAACTGAATATTCAGCAAGAGAAAGGTTAAATCAAACATTGTTATTAAACCACCATGCCATACCTGTGATAATTTTTTGAACTGTATGAGGGAGATTTGTCATTGTGATGAGGGAGATGTAAAGAATATATAGGGAAATTCTCAGTTTAAATGAGGGAGACTCAAAAATTTTACTAAAATTTGGCATAAATTGGGCAAAAATTAGCATCAAAATGAGGGAGTCTCCCTCCTGATTAGGGAGGTATCACAGGTATGCCATGCAAAATGGGGAAACTACTTCGTGCTAGTATAATACTGACGGAAGTATTTGCAAATACTCATGCTAATTTTACATACCTCCTGGGGTAGAAGAAAAAGAAAATAGTAGAGGGTTAATGTTGTCAGGGACTGTCTTTGTGATATTTGTTTTTTGGGGGTTTTGGTTTTACGGCCCTTTCAAGATTATTTCACTCATATCGAGCTGATCGTTAATCAGAGGTGGACGAAAACCAGAGTACCCAGAGAAAAACCACCTGACCTTCCGTTGCAGAACTTGGCGTCTCACATGTGACCCGAGCCCGGCTCGAACCCACCTAATGATCCAGAGTCAGCGCTCTTATCCACTAGGCCATATATAATAATAATAATAATGATAATAATCATAATCAACTCTTTTTATAGAGGGTAACAGATTTAGTAAACAAATACTAATATTCCA
This sequence comes from Lucinisca nassula, assembly GCA_963580285.1. Classification (NCBI taxonomy): domain Eukaryota; kingdom Metazoa; phylum Mollusca; class Bivalvia; order Lucinida; family Lucinidae; genus Lucinisca; species Lucinisca nassula. Next base: position 112,498,815 of record OY757013.1, on the reverse strand, counting down.
TGTGGCCCTCTTTTCTTCCTCTTCCTGGGTTAGAAACCAGTACTAAGCAATGTGGATAAAGTCTCTTGTTCAAGGAAACAACACTTGACGCTCACGGGAATTGAACGGCTACCTCTTGATCCCAAATGCAATACTTTACCACTGCACCACTGCACCACAGCGCTCTATAACATTACAGTTATCATAAATTAACAGTATATCAGCTCAACACAATCTGGCATGACCGAGTGGTTGACCAATTCAACATCAGTCCTATAATGGTGGATCCATAGCAACAGATAAGGTGTGTATTTTGTGATAATTGAAGGATAGTTTTCCTTATTTCTCCATATAAACCTATGTTGTGGGTATTCATTAGAACCGCCTCGACGAGGCGGTTCTAATGAATACCCACAACATAGGTTTTTTTTTGAGAATTGACAAAAACTATCCTCAGTTGTCACAAAATACCAAACTTATCTGTGGCTATGGCTGGATGTGGTATATTTGAGCCTGATTCAGGGCAGTGACCGATGGAATCTTTCTACAAACCAAGCAGTGAAAAGATACACAATTTATTTCAGTATTGGTCATTTTTTGGAGTTAAATGGTCCAGTCAACATCATTTAGGGTATAACAAGCAAGTCTAATTACCAAAACCACATTTTTTATGTTTATATATAAGCCGTTAAACATTTCATTGTACATTCTTTCGCTAGAAACTGCCGACTGCCCTTCTTGAATCAGTGGAAGGGAGAGACTGAGTGTAGAATGCTGCAAATCCAGCAGTTATTCAAACTGTGACCTCATCACCTATCGATGAGACATTTCTAACAAGTACCCACAAAATAGGTTTCTGAAGAGGACTAACCCACTGTATACTAGTGGACTCTTTTGTTGCTATATGTTGGACAAGTCCATCTGTCATATAAGGGGTATCAGGCTTATATTTTCGTTTTTATTCTATTTTTGACAGAAAATTTTTCAGCAAATAGTGCAGGCCCTGATCAGACGCCACATTATGCGGTGACTGACCTTGGTCTGCACTGTTTGCCAGGGTAACAGTTTTGGGGTTTCTGGTACTAAATGGGTTAAGATTCAAATGAGTGACAGCACTGATGGGTCAATCGTCTCCTAGTGTAGGCTGGAAAAACAGCCCTGAAAGGGGATTAAGATTGTTTCATTCAACCCTTAACCCTTTTTGTACCAAATGGAATCTTCCTTCTTATATATAGCAGGAGTCTATTTCAAAATTCAGGGGTGTCAGGTTGTGTCTTCTTGAAATTTAAGTTGGAAAATGGCTGAACTTTATGCAAACAGTGTTGGCCCTGATCAGACGCCGCATTCTGCGGCATCTGATCTGGGCCTGCACTGTTTGCCAGGGTACCCGTTTAGGGGTTTCTGGTACAAAATGGATGTACGCAAACAGTGTAGTCCCTGACAGCTTGAAAAACTGTAGACCCTGATCTATAGAATCTGGACAAGAATTATAAGTTGGGCTTGGAAAACAGTGCCAAGTATGTGTTGCTGGAAAACAATGTAGACCCTGATCAGATGCAACATTCTGCCGTGTTTGATCTGAGTCTTCACTGTTTTTGATCAGATATCGCATTCTGAGGTGTCTGATCTGGGTCTACCCTGTTTTCCAAGCTCAACACATATTTCTAGTCCAGATTCTATAGATAACCCTCTTATGCAACACAATGATGCTTCACCGACCCGCACACGAGTACTGGTAAACCGCTTAGGGGATCTAAGCCTGCCCAGGCAATGCGGTGCGAGTCGGCCCGTCCACGCTTATAAACCCTATTGGTTTCATTGGGCCGCAGGGCTTGAGATGTCATTTCATCTCAATGTTGGGTAAAAGTCCCACAAATTGGAAGCAACGTCTCTAAAATGACCTTTACAGTGTTGACGGGGATGTTAAACCTTAAATCAAACAAACAAAAGCTTATGCAACACTCTGAGCTCACAGCCATAAAAATAGAGTCGCTACTTTCTATAAATAACCATCACTTGAATTTCCTTAAAATCAGTGATAGTCATGTGGACATCAGCACTGAAGAACTTCTGTGCTTAGTGACTATGTGTTGATTTGTAATCAACTGACTAAATATTATACCTGAAATAACCTCATTAATCCAATTTAGCTGGAGTTAAGATTTCTAGAAATAAAAACTTGTCAGAAATTAGTAATATAACACAAGGAAATACCGTAAAAAATCCTAAAAATTCGGACACCTTGAGGACTTGCTGTAATTCTCCTAAAATTTTATTGAGTTTGTTTTGCTATCCAGCAAGGAGTCCAAAAGGTGCAGAGGGAATGGCAAACAATGTAGACCCTGATCAGACTGCTCCTTCAGGAGCAGTCTGATCTTGGTCTGCGCTGTTTGCTTAGGCCTATCTGTCCCAAAACTCAGGGTCATTACGGTATAATCACATTAGTTCTGGACTCACCTTGTGTATTTCTTCGTTAATATTAGCGACCTTGATATTGGTTTCCATGGCATCAAGCATTAGGTCAAGGTCTTTCACCGACTCTTGAAACTTGGACAATTCAGGGGCAATAATCACTAATGTCTTTCTCTTCCTCTCGGCATCAGATTTGCATTTTTCCCACACATCCTGGAAGAAAATTTGAATATAACCCTCAATGAACCAAACATTAACCCTTATCCCGCTGCATAAATTAATTTAGCCACACCCACTGCTAACTATCATCCAATCAAATTAGTTGATTCAATGTACAAACTTAACAAACTGTATGACCAACAGTGTACCGGCCCCGACAGCTCAGTTGGTAGAGTGTCCGCTCCGGGGAACGGGAGGTCACCGGTTCGATCCCTGGCCGCGACAAACCAAAGTCGTTAAAAATGGTACTAGCTGCTCCTCGCTTGGCACTCAGATTTACAGGGTAGAGCTAGGAATGGTCCACCCGGTGTCAGGATAATGTGACTGGGTGAAGTATCATGTAATGTGTCTGCGACATGATACTTCAGTGAGGCAGCACTATAAATGTGTGCATTGAGCTCCCTGTCGCAACCAGACACCGTCGTGATATGACTGAACAAGAGCACCGCAAGCGGGTGCCAACGCTCGTCTGCAGTTTCTTTTAGAAAACCAAAGTTCTAAGTCAAACAAGAGCAGTCAAATTGCAAGATGGAGTTATAAAACTTGTAGGGAATGTAGCTCTTGTGATGGTGAGTATGTGTATGAAGTTTCATGAAGGTAGGCCAAATACTTTTGGAAATATGGTCAAGGTTAAGGTTTTCGGTTAAGGACGACGCCAGACGACAACGAAGACGCCGGAGTGATGACAATAGCTCGAAAGTTCTTTTTCAAAAAACAGACGAGCTAAAAATTGTTGAAAGCGATGTTAAACCCAAATTCACACACACACATGACCAACAGTGTAGACCCCCACCCAACCCCCACCAAGGCTTGAAAAAAAATAGATTGAGCTGCATGGTGCTTCCGCGTAGAGCTAAAACGGACCAAAGTTGAGTACTGGTAAACCACTTAGGTTTAGGTTTAAGCCTGCCCAGGAAAAGTGGAGCAAGTCTGACTGCTCATTAACCCTTTTTGTACCTAATGGAATCTTCCTCCTTATATATAGGAGGAGTCCATTTCGAAATATGTTTTGGGATTCATCTTTAAACTGTCTTTTTATCATGTTATACATGTATAGAGAACTGTTTATAACCAGAATCATGTTATAACAAACAGTGTTATAAGGAAGTTGTGGTTTACCTGAAATAAATGGTCATTTTTCTATGTTATCTATAAATTTTTAGAATTAATACTAAAACTGTATAACATCCAGACTGCATTTTAACAACATTACGATAACACATCCGTGTGATTTTGTACATTATTTAAACCTCAGAAAGGCAATTTTCTGATGAAAATTTGAGATATTTTTCTTATTTATACTCCAAACATAGGTTTTGGGTGCTCGTTAGAACTGTCTCGTCGAGACGGTTCTAACGAGTACCCACAACCTATGTCTTGGAGCAGAAATAAGGAAAATAATGTTTACCCCCATAAACCCCAGTTTCCTCTATATAAAGTGGGGTTTAGGGGGGGTCTTTATTTCACAGACTTGTTCATGTGATGAAGAACCACGTTATTAAGAGTTTGAGGTGTACCTAACAAAGGAAATGAACTGTGTTTGAGTTTTATGCCCCACCAACAGCTAAGATCATATGGTTTAAAGACTCTTCCATAAGTCTAGAGAAGCCCGGGATCAAACTCACAACCCCTTGTTTATTAGGCGAGTAGCATAACCACTATACCAGGAGGGCTTCTAAGAAATGAACTATCTCATAATACTCACCTTCAGATGTTCCACTTCGGCCTGTATTCTGAGACTTTCTGATGGGTCTGATTCTTCTAGCTGCTGAGAGATCTTGTCTCCCTCTGTTATCAGTCCTTCAACCTGAGTAATCAACTTCTGTACATCTTCATCCAGATGCTGCAAACGTGAAAAAGCTTTTCATGAACAGTTGTTGCAAGGTGAATAGATAAAATATTTCAAAAGAAAGAGCTCTTTGGTTGATTTTTGGGTTGATTGTTTATCAATCGACCCAAAGTTATAAATAAAAGCGCAAGTAGCTCTTCAGTGCTTAAGTCCACGTGACTATCACTGATTTGAAGGAGCGAGTTGTTCAAAGCATCGTTAGCTTAACGAGCTGGTTAGTGGTCAAATTGTTAACTGTCCTAGCAAGTACAATATCCAAAAATTTTTTTTTGCTGAAAAAATGTGAGCAGCTTTTGCGGATGCAAAAGCTGCTCACATATTTTCAGCAAAAATATTAGCATATTTGCCATATTTAATGATCAAAGTTTTAACGATACGTTAACTAACGACGTAGTTAGTTTTGAACAACTGACCCCTGGTCGCTTATTGATAGAAAATGGCAGCGTTAATTTTATCACAGTAGGGTCAGCCTGCTGCATCATAGGTTATCTACAGAATCTGGGCTGGAATCATGGGTTGACCTTGGCAAACAGTGTAGACCCAGATCAGATGCTGCAGAATGTTGCATATGATCAGGGTCTACACTGTTTGCTTACAGTACAGGAATATCAGGGTTAAACGCAACAGTTTAAAGTCTCATTCCATGACCATTTTTCCAACCTACACTCCGAGACAACTGACCCACCAGTACTCTCTGTGCTTTGATAACAAGAGCTGTCATCAGACAGGAGAGCTCACCTGGAGCTCTCTTGTCCATTATTATGCAGACTTCTATCATGAACTGATGACTGAGCAATACAGGTATACCCTTTAGAAGAGTACATCATAGCTCCAGTTAAGGTGCTTTTTTATCCGAAATGTACTGATATTTTTCTTATTTCTGCACAAAAACTTATGTTGTGGGTACTCATTAGAAGCGCTTCACCGAGGCACTTCTAATGAGTACCCATGACATGTTTTCCTGCGAGAATAATAAAAATGATACGTGGATATCCCCTTTTCATCACGAAAACGCGCCTATAAAATTTTGACCCCCTTGAACCCCACTTTTACACAGTAAAACTGGGGTTTCCAGGGGTATACCTTATTTTTCTAATTTCTGCTCTAAAATATGGATTGTGGGTACTCGTTAGAACCCCCTCAATGAGGCGGTTCTAACGAGTGCCTACAATCTATATTTTGAGCAGAAATAAGAAAAATGTCACAATTTTTCATCTTAAAATTTTCATTCGGGGATAAAGGTGGTAATGTATTTGTAGAGGCGTGTTTGCCTAATGTTATCTGGGGCTATGGTACATGCAAGATTCAAAATTCTAGAACAGATGACAATCTTTTTTTTTTCTCTCTCTTTTTTTTTTCAGAGAAAATAAAGTTTGACATTTCATTGCCTGACAGGGTTTGGGGTTAAGGGGTTGGGTATTATCAATTTTTGGAGTACTGGTAACTATAGTAACCCTCTTCCTACCTTAGCATTATCTTGCAAGTCTCCTTTAACATCCTTTTGCTTCAGGTCACCATCATTTAGTTTCTCATTCTGAAATGTCTCCAATACTTCTACAGTAGCCTCATACAGGATATGGAACTTGGCAGCAACCTCTGAACTGTGATCCATGGTTACTGAGGTCGTAACTGTGGTAACAGTTGTCTTGGTCATGGCTGTATGAGTAGCTGGAAGGCTCTCTGATGCATAGCTGGATTGTTTGTCCTGGTGAAACAGAATATCAAAGCAAATTTAAACAGAATTTCATAAAGCACATTCAGGGGAGGTAACTATTTCAAAAATATTTCTGTCTTACCTTTTGAGCCAAAGGATTAAGTTTTACAGGAAAGCAAACAAAAAATTCCACGAAAAGGCCTCCCATGTGAAAAACAGCAATAAAATATACCAGGTATGCCCATTAAGTCATTCTGCAAATATTAATGTTGTTCAAAACTAATGATGCAGTTACTTATTAAACCTTTGATTGTTTAACCCTTATCTTGCTGAATATTCTTTTAAGCCACACCCATTTCTGTCTATCAACCAATCAAATTACTTGATGTAATTTATTGCAACAAATTCATAAACTGAATGCCAAACACTGTAGATCCTGATCAGATGGCTTCTTCAAGATAAAAGATCAAGATAAGGGTTAATATGGTAAATACACTGATATTTTGCTGAAAAAATACTCACTTTAAGTCTTTGCATAATTTCTTCCCATTTCTGATTGAGATGTGTAAGTTCTGGTTCAACCATCGTTGTGTAACGCTCACTCTTGTTCATAACTTCTACTGCCGCATCTCTCGCTTGTCCCACCTGGCTTCGCATATCACTGCTCTCCATGTATAATGCCTATATAGAATTTAAAACAAAATCTTACAGCATATTTGTCATTGACAGACATAAAATAATTCCTGCACATCAGAAAAGCAAGTCTTAGATTTTACCCTTGGATAGAATATAAGAATCTTATATGGGTGTGAGGGGTGGATGGAAAAATCAGTCCCGAGGGACACTGTCCGGCATCACGAGGCTTGTCGAGTGATGCCGGACAATGATCCCAAGGGACAGATTTTTCTATCCACCCCTCACACCCACATTGGATTCTTTTTCGTGCATACCTTCCATTTCTTAGCACGGATTTTTAATGCTGCAGTCACTTTGGTTACTAATGTCTGCCATATTGTGTTGATAGTGCAGGAAAGTTTAGTGACGTCACGTAACGTGTTGTGACATCAACCTAAATGACGGCGCACAAGAGGTCGTAATCAACCAGTTTGTTTGTTTGTTTGATTTTAGGTTTAACGTCCCCCTCAGCACTGTAAAGGTCATTTTGGAGACGTTGCTCTCAATTTTGTGGGAACTTTTACCCGACATTGAGATGAAATGACATCTCAAGCCCTGCTGCCCAACGAAACCAGTAGGGTTTATAAGCATGGACTGGCCGACTCGCACCGCATTGCCTGGGCAGGCCTAGATCCTCTAAGCGGTTTACCAGTACTCCTGTGCGGGCCGGTTTCAGCTCTGCATGGAAGCATTATGCAGCCCATCTATTTCTTCAAGCCCCGATGGGCGGGGGCGTTCGTAATCAACCAGTGCATTTATCAAACACAGGGTTATATTCGATTTTGGGTCAGAACACCAGGGTCAGAACATAAATTTCTATCCCAGGGTAAAAACACGATGCTTGTCTGGTGTGCAAGAAATACTTATCCAAACAGGTTTTCCTGTCCAAGGACAGAACATGTTTGATGTGCATTGGTTGAATAGGATGTCATGTATGCCTTTGTTAACCAATTTTGTACCAAATGGAATCTTCCACCTCATATACAGCAAGAGTCCATTTCAATTTTAGGGGTGTCAGGTTGTGTTTTCATCAAAATCTATTTGGAAAATGACTGAACTTTTAGCAAACAGTGCGGCGTCTGATCTGGGCCTGCACTGTTTACCAAGGTATCCCTTTAGGAGTTTCTAGTACTGAATGGGTTAAAGCTGATGTAACGTGACCACTAAATGACGCAGTGATGACATCGCAAAATGGTCAACGTCGGCAAAAGAAGTGACTACATTATCAAATATCCAGGGTATGCAAGAAAAAGAATCTTACAGGGGTATGAGGAGTACCTCAGGATCACTGTCCGGCATCACGAGGCAAGCCTTGTGATTCGGGATGCATTTTTCTATCAATCCATCACACCTATGTAAGTTTCTTATAATTCCATATTTTTTGTTACATTTGGCCCCTGCCCATCGGGGCTTGAAGACATATATGGGCTGCATGATGCTTCCACGCAGAGCTGAATCCGACCGGTAAACAGCTTAGAGGATCTAAGCCTGCCCAGTCAAAGTGGTGAGAGTCGGCCCGTCCATGCTTATAAACCCTACTGGTTTCATTGGGCGACAGGGCTTGAGATGTCATTTTATCTCAATGTCGGGTATAAGTCCCACAAAACTGGAAGCGGTGTCTCCAAAATGACCTTTACAGTGTTGACGGGGACGTTAAACCGCAAATCAAACAAACAAACAAAACAAATCCTTGCAATGGCCACTATTTTTAACCTATATTACGACAGCTGCAAATCAGTGTGAATAGAGCATTCTTTCATATCTACAAAATAGTTATTTTTTTTATGAAAATGTGCAATATTTTTTCTTATTTATACTCCAAACATTATGTTGTGGGTGCTTGTTAGAACCGTCTCATTGAGGTGGTTGTAACAAGTACCAACAACTTATGTATATGAGCAGAAATTTTGTTTGTTTGTTTGATTTGAAGTTTAACGGACCCGTCAAGCAGAAATAAGAAACATGTTTACCCCTGTAAACCCCTGTTTTCTCTATATAAGGTGGGGTTTAGAGGGCTTCCATTACAATGATTTGTTAACACGACATTTCAAATATAACAGTTTAAAGATCAATCCCAAAACTGTATAGATTATATATAAAAATGACCATAAATGGACATTTTTCTTTATAATCTATACATTTTTGTTCAAACATTACAGGGTTGAAAATGGTAATTTTTCTATATAATCTATACATAACAAAGTTGTTTAATAAACTAAGTTTCCACTTTGGATTGTTAATTTCACAATTCTCATAAAAGACGGTATTGCTATTTCATTTAAGATGTATTTATTTTTTATTTTTGTAAAAACAATTATTTTTACAATGGACACCTAATTAACAGACTTGGGCAAGTCTAGACCCCCAACAATAGTGTTAAAAAGTGATTGCGACAGATCTGTACAACAATTCCTTACTTTCAGACCTCCAGTCCATATTCCAGCTTAACATGCTACATTGAACATCTATGACAGTGTACAACGAGGAACATATTTATTTAACCAGAAAATTACATCACCAGCATCAACGAGTATGCACGAATCAATAGAAAATCCTTCGAAAACATCGATACCTAATACCTCTTAAACACTCCGATGTCTCTTGAATGATGATCACATGCTAATGGCATCTTTAAGCCCTTGCCACCCCGGAGTTTCTGAAATGGACTCTTCCATCTCTGAATTTGGACACACCCAATGTTGCAGATTGGGGTTTAATTCAAAATTATTTACTGGATGGCAAACAGTGTGGATACAGATGAGATGGCTCATTCTGAGCCATCTCATCTGTATCTACACTGTTTGCATAGGAATCTGAACCCGTCTTCAGGGTTGAAAGGGTTACATAGAATGGATATTGGAGACGGATTAGATGACAAGTGTCCAAGTTTCTGTCAGCAGAAAACAATGAATAAATGAAAGAATGAATGGATGAATGAATGAATGTGACTAAATGAATGAATGAATGAATGAATGAATGAATGTGAGTTGAGTGAATGTATGTATGTGAGGGAGTGCATGCATAAGTGAGTGAGTGAGAGATTCAGCGAGTGAGTGAGTGAGTGGGAGGGTGGGTGAGTAAGTGGGAAGGTGGGTGAGTAAGTGTGTAAGTGACTGGGTTTGTTTGTTTGATTTGAGGTTTATAGTCCCCGTCAACACTGTAAAGGTCATTTTGGAGACGTTGCTTCCAATTTTGTGGGACTTTTACCTGACATTGAGATGAAATGACATCTCAAGCCCTGTCCCCCAATGAAACCAATAGGGTTTATAAGCATGGACGGTCTGACTCCCACTGCTTTGCCTGGGCAGGCTTAGATCCTCTAAGCAGTTTACCAGTACTCCTGTGAGGTCAGATTCAGCTCTGCGTGGAAGCATCATGCAGCCCATTTATTTCTTGAAGCCCCAATGGGTGGGGGCAGTAAGTGACTGAGTGACTGAGTGAGTGACTGTGAGTGAGTGAGTGCATGAGTGAGTGAGTGAGTGAGTGAGTGAGTGAGTGAGTGAGTGAGTGAGTGAGTGAGTATGTGTGCATGCTTGTGTGCATGAGTGAGTAAATGAATGAACGTATTAATGAATGAAATGATTGAATGAATAACTGTTTGCTTGGTATTTTATGGTCCTGTCAATGCTATAAAAAGTTAGATCTGATCGAGATCTACACTGTTTGCCAATGTCCCAGCACACGTGCAGAGACAATGTATTTCAACCACCTTTCTTTACACAGCACTGCTCAACTAATTTAAGCAGGAATTTTGTCCTGCTTATAAATTTAGAAATGCCAACAATTGTTGCCATCTTAAAATTTATAAGCAGGACAAATTTCATGCTGAAATAAGTCAACATTTTGTGCTGATCTGAGTATGAAAATTACTTCCACGGATTGTATTTCAATATTTATGAGCATTATAGATTTCATGCTCAAATGAGCTGAGCATAAAAAAAAGCTTTGTAACCTCGGGCCCTGGAATTTTAGAAAGTCGGGTTGACATCAGCAAAAGTAAAGCTACTGTGCTTAAAAAATTTGGGTCGATTGACAAACTATTGACCCAAAATGGCAGGAATTAATTTGTCTCCTTTTTGAAAACTTAGTTACTACCCAATTCAACATTATTGGAGTCATTTCATTACGTGAACAAGTCCGTGAAATGAACACCCCCACAAAACCCCACTCTATATAGAGAAAACTGGGGTTAACAAGGGTATACATTATTTTCCTTATTTCTGCTCCAAGACATAGGTTGTGGGTACTCGTTAGAACCGCCTCAATGAGGCGGTTCTAACGAGCACCCACAGCCTATGTTTGCAGGATAAATAAGAAAAATATCACAGATTTTGATCAGAAAAGTAGCTATTTTGGAGATGTGAAAAAATGAACTATGTCGCACGGATGTGTTATCGTAATGTTTTGGGACTGCGTAATTTTTAGGATATAGTGTGTAAACACTCAAATGTCTCTTGAATAATGACGAAATGCTAATAGCATCTTTAAATGGAATGCATATTGGAGATGGGATTAGATGACAAGTAACTGAGTTTCTGCTACTAGGGGAAAAGGTCTACTATGAATGAATGAATGAATGAATGAATGGCTAAATAAATGTGTGAATGAGTGAGTGAGTGTTATTGAGTGGGACTGAGTGAGTGAGTGAGTCTATGCATGATTGAGAGCATGAGTGAGTGAGTGAGAGTGTGAATAAGTGTGTGAATGAGATATTGATTGATTGATTGATTGATTGATTGATTGAAAGAGTGAGTGAGTGAGTGCACAGGCAATAGAGGGTACATGCGATCAGCAAAGGCTCTGCTCAGGCGCAGTCTGATCTGAGTCTTCACTGGTCACACAAGCCTTCACATAGGTTTTGTTGTGTGTTAGCTCATATATGAAAAGAATGGCATAGTATGATTTAGGTATTTACAGCCCTTTCAAAAATATTTCACTTTATATATTAAGATTTCTTCCACACCAGATAAGGAAATCCGTGGTTTTAGCCTAGGACAGAAATACTGTGTTCTTACCCAGGTAAACCACATAAGTATAGTGCGCGAAAAATAAAATGTTAAATAACGTAAAATGAAAATTTTCCGTGATGTTGTGCAAGAAAAGGAATTTAATTTTTTATTTATTTTTTTTTTTTTTGGTTTGGGTTTTACGGCCCTTTCAAGATTATTTCACTCATATCGAGCCGATCGTTAATCAGAGGTGGGCGAAAACCGGAGTACCCGGAGAAAAACCACCTGACCTTCCGTTGCAGAACTTGGCGTCTCAAACGTGACCCGAGCGAGGCTCGAACCTACGGCGGTGAGAGACCTAATGACTAAGAGTCAGCGCTCTTATCCACTAGGCCACGGAGGCCCGTAAAAGGAATTTAATATGGGGTTCTGAAAAGGTAAACCTGAAAAACACAAGTTTGAAAAAAGACAATTTCCGCCAAAATTTTAGTCTTTTGCGCCATTTATGGATAATACATGAAAGCGGTACCTCCACTTATGCATCAGTCCTGATATTAAAACAATCTGCTACAGAATAGATGAAAAATATCACTTTGAAAAAAAGGTTAACCAAAAGGTAAACCTGGGACGACGCCCGCCCGCCTGCCCGCCCGGACATCGCTATTTCAAAGGACGGATTTTTTTTTAAAAAAACCCGTCCAACAAAAATCAAGAAATGTTTTCTATCTAATTACCCCTCATCAGTAGCCCACCCATACCCCAAGATAAGAGGGGGTGTTCAAATATTATTTATTTTTCTTATTTCAGCAGGAAAACTTATGTTGTGGGTACTCATTAGGGTACTCATTAGCTTCTAATGAGTACCCACAACATATGTTTTCATGCAGAAATAAGAAATTTTTTTTTGGTAATTTTCGAATGAAAAAACTGGCTTATCTTGAGCTATGGTCCCACATGAACTTCCTTTGCAGACCTTTAGTAACTCACATCATGTGCAGATGAATGAATGAATAAATGAATGAATTTAACCCTTTTTGTACCAAATGGAATCTTCCTCCTTATATATATATAGCAGGAGTTCATTTCAAAATGTAGGAATGTCATGTTGTGTTTTCATTAAAATTTATTTGGAAAATGACTGAACTTTTAGCAAACAGTGGAGGCCCTGATCAGATGCCGCATTCTGCGGCATCTAATCTGGACCTGCACTGTTTGCCAGGGTACCCGTTTTGGGGTGACTGGTACTAAATGGGTTAATTAATTACTTCCCCTTGCAAAACTAGTTACTACTCTTGTCCAGACTGGTAAAAGGATGATCATCAGCCACCAGTTTAACCCATTTCATACCGGAGACCCCTAATTGGTAATTGGCAAACAGCGTAGGCCCAGATCAGACACCACAGAATGTGGCCTCTGATCAGGGTCTACACTATTTGCAAAACGTTCAGCCATTTTCCAAATAAATTTTAAAGAAAACACGACCCGACACCCCTTAATTTTGAAATGAACTCCTGATATATATATAAGGACGGAGGTTCCATTTAGTACAACAAGAGGGCCCAGAGGGCCCTGGTTCGCTCACCTGATCCAATGTATAACAAGTGGGCCCCGGGCAGGGTCAATTTTGGCCCCAGGGCTATAATTTGAACAATCTTGGTAGAGGTCCACAAGATAAAGCTTCATATTGAATATGAAAGACCTGGGCTTTCTGGTTTCAGAGAAGAAGATTTTAAAGGTTTACCCTGCATATAGAAGTCTATGTAAAACAAGATTTTCCCTATATAAGTCTATGTTAAACCAAAGGGCCCCGGAGCAGGGGCATTTTTGGCCCCAGGGCTATAATTTGAACAATCTTGGTAGAGGTCCACTAGCTGAAGCTTCATAACAAATATCAAAGACCTAAGCCTTGTGTTTCAGAGAAGATGATTTTTAAAGATTTTCCCTATATAAGTCTATGTAAAACCAAAGGGCCACATGGCGGAGGCATTTTTCGTCTCAGGGCTATAATTTGAACAATCTTTATAGATGTCCACTAGCTGAAGCTTCATAACAAATATCGAACACCTAAGCCTTGTGGTTTCAAAGAAGAAGATTTTTCAAGATTTTCCCTAAATACGTCTATGTAAAACCAAAGGGCCCCGGAGCGGGGGCATTTTTGGCCCCAGGGCTATAATTTGAACAATCTGGTAGAGGCCCACAAGATGAAGCTTCATACCAAATATCAAAGACCTGGGCCTTGTAGTTTCAGAGAAGATTTTTCAAGATTTTCCCTATATAAGCCTATGTAAAACAAAAGGGCCCTGGTGCGGGGGCATTTTTTGCCCCAGCACTATAATTTGAATAATCTTGGTAGGGGTCCACTAGATGAAGCTTCATACTTAATATCAAAGACCTGGGCCTTGCGGTTTCAGAGAAGAAGATTTTTCAAGATTTCCCCTATATAAGCCCATGTAAAACCAAAGGGCCCCCGTGTGGGGGGCATTTTTAGCTCCAGCTCTATAATTTGAACTATCTTGGTAGGGGTCCACTAGATAAAGCTTCATACCAAATATCAAAGACCTGGGCCTTGCTGTTTCAGAGAAGAAGATTTTTAAAGATTTTCCCTATATAAGCCCATGTAAAACCAAAGGGCCCCTCTGCGGGGGCATTTTTGGCCCCAGCACTATAATTTGAACAATCTTGGTAGGGGTCCACTAGATGAAGCTTCATACCAAATATCAAAGACCTGGGCCTTGCGGTTTCAGAGAAGAAGATTTTTCAAGATTTTCCCTATATAAGCCCATGTAAAACCAAAGGGCCCCCGTGCGGGGGCATATTTAGCTCCAGCACTATAATTTGAACAATCTTGGTAAGGGTCCACTAGATGAAGCTTCATACCAAATATCAAAGACCTGGGCCTTGCGGTTTCAGAGAAGAAGATTTTTAAAGATTTTCCCTATATAAGCCCATGTAAAACCAAAGGGCCCCCGTGCGGGGGCATTTTTGGCCCCAGCACTATAATTTGAACAATCTTGGTAGGGGTCCACTAGATGAAGCTTCATACCAAATATCAAAGACCTGGGCCTTGCGGTTTCAGAGAAGAAGATTTTTTAAGTTTGCGGTGAAAAAAATCTATTTTTGGCTACTGTGACCTATATGTGCAACGGACCGAAACCATTTGAACAACTTTGAAAGGGGACCACCTAAGGATCATTCCTGTGAAGTTTGGTCAAAATACGATCAGTGGTTTAGGAGGAGATGTCGTTTGAAGAAAAGTTTACGGACGCACGCACGGACGGACGCACGGACGGACGCACGCACGGACGACGGACAAAAAGTGATCCCAAAAGCTCACCTTGTCACTACTTGACAGGTGAGCTAAAAAGGGTTAATGGCTGTCCAAATCTAATAGACAGATTTGGTCCAAAAACAATCAGATGTGAGTATGCTAATGGCTATAACCTTAAGATGCCAAGAAAAACTGCATTTTTTTGTCATCTGCTACATCTTATTGCAAACCTTGCATTAAGGCAAACATTGTGGACCTTGATCAGCCTCCGGTCTGATTTAGGTCCACACAATTTGCAACAAGGACTTTTAACCCTATTGTACCAAGTAGAATCTTCCTCCTTATATATAGCAGGAATCCATTTCAAAATTTAGGGGCATCAGATTGTGTTTTCTTCAAAATTTATTTGGAAAAGGACTGAACTTTTGGCAAACAGTGGAGGCCCTGATCAGACGCCGCATTCTGCGGCGTCTGATCTGGGCCTGCACTGTTTGCCAGGGTACCCGTTTTGGGGTTTCCAGTGCTAAATGGGTTAAAGTAACCGGAGGACAACAAAGCAGACAACAACTGATGTGATTGGCAGTTTATGGGTTAAATTGGAGGGGTAAGCGAATGAGTTTCTGTCACTATGCCTTTTTTTTAATTTGGGTTTTACAGGCCTTTCAAGATTATTCAACTTCTACTGGGTCTAGATCTACCACTAATCAGAGGAGGGCAAAACCCGGAGTACCAGGAGAAAAACATATGACCTTCTATATATCTCACACCCCCGCCCATTGGGGCTTGATGAAATAGATGGGCTGCATGATGCTTCCACACAGAGCTGAAACAGACCCGCACACGGGTACTGGTAAACCGCTAAGGGGATCTAAATCTGCCCAGGCGAAGCGGTGCAAGTCGGCCCGTCCATGCATATAAACCCTATTGGGTTCATTGGGCGACAGGGCTTGAGATGTCACAAAATTGGAAGCAATGTCTCCAAAATGACCTTTACAGTGTTGACAGAGATGTTAAACCTCAAATCAAACAAACAAACAAACAAAAATCTATAGCCTGCGGGCTATTCAACGAGAGCTAAACAGCATGTCTTGTCTTAGTGAGTAAATGAGCAGACTGATCTGGGTACAGTGTTGAAGGGGACGTAATACCCTAAATCAAACAAACAAATCTATTGCGGAACTTGATATCTCCCATCAGGCTCAAACTCACAGTGATGAGAGACTTGAGGGGAATGAATACACCTTCAGGGGAAGCAACTCCTGCAAAAAGTATTTTTGTCTCCCATGTCAATAGGGGTCAACTCTTAAAGGAAAGAATTTGCTCCTGAGGAGCAAATTCTTTCCTTTAAGAATTGACCCATTTTTCCATTGGACAGAGTTTATAGAAAAGTGAACAGGAAGTCCCGAAAGTTGTCTCTCTTTGAAAAATGGCGGAAAAATCTGTCCTTTCCCCTTAATATTTAAGAGTGGCCAATCACAAGCACTAGGCCACTGAGGGATGTTGCGAAATAGTGTTTGGTTATCATTTCGGCAGGCTGGGTTGGATCCCAGCTCAAAATTTTGGTTTGGCTACAGGCTAATGTAGCTCATATTTTCAGTATGGTACAGCCCCTACACTATTTATGGAGTCAAACAAAATATGGTTTTATAATGAGAATGTTATATCCACAATAGAATATACAGTAAAATGAACATTTGGGAGGCGTGGCATGGTATATCCGAAACCATGTAATTACTAGTAATGTTATGACAAGACTTCACTGTCAGTGGCACAGCAAGAAATTTAAGTGTACGAAAACCCGAAAAATATTTTCAAAATATTGCTCCATAGTATAACTTAGTTTAGGCCCACTCTAAAAGGAAAGAATTAGCTCCCTTAACCCATTTTGTACAGGAAACACCAAAATGGGTACCCTGGCAAACAGTGCAAGTCCAGATCAGATGCCGCATTATGATCAGGGCCTTCACTATTTGCAAAAATAGCCATCGGAAGAGATGGCAAATCCTCCGACCAAAAGCCAATATGGCCTTCAGAAGATTGTTCACCAATAGGAAGTGCACCAGAATTAAACCAGCAATATATCACAAAAGTTTTGGAGTTATGGCCATCACAAGATTATACTGTCAGGGGAGATAACTCAAAAACTGGGGAACTCAGAATTGTGGTTCTTGTGCATGACTTGCCTGCTTAAGCTCATGTATTTCTGTACGAATTACCATTAAAATATGTCCCAAAGGGTATTGGAGATATGGGGATAAAAAGTTCAGCCATTTTCCAAATAAATTTTGAAGAAAACACAACCTGACATTCCTAAATTTTGAAGCCATACGTAAGGAAGAAGACTGATCCCAGTGATGAAGGTGGAAAATGTTAAATGATGTAGGTGTAGTGTAGTGTGTTTGAGTTTTACATCTCGCCAACAACTAAGGTCATCAGGGATTGGTGCTACTACTCCTGCTTTATGAGATAAGTAGCGTAACGGTTACACATTCGTGCAGGTTGTATATAATGAAAGCTGTGTATATTTTCCAACTACTTCCTACTTTGTAATGAGTAGGCAACTGTGATTTTGTATAAAGGGTGCTACAACACTGAGTTTTACAACCCAGTCAACACTATTTAGATCACTTAAGACAGTCAGTTGACCTAACCATACTTTTCCTGGACAGGCTTATGCACAAAAGGTAAACCAGTACAATTGACATTCTATTGCCATAAAATGACAAATGCCTTTATTTTACCCATTTAGTACCAGATACACCAAAACGGGTAATTGGCAAACAGTGCAGGCCCAGATCAGATGCCGCAGAACGTGGCATCTGATCACGTCCTACACTATTTGCAAAAAGTTCAGCTATGTTCCAAATAAATTTCATAGACAACACAACCTGTCACCCCTAAATTTCGACATGGACTCCTGCCATATATAAGGAGGAAGATTCCATTACGTACAAAAAGGGTTAATAAGAGGAAGGGAGAGAATGATAGTAGAAAAGATCCATGAAAGAACACTGCTGGCCCAGTAGATATTGAACCCAGGACTGCCTGATCACCAGTAAGACTACATCTGGCTGAGCTACAGAGGCTGCACCCCCCCCCCCCCCCACCACCACCAACACAAACACACACTCCCCCAGACAATGACAAGAGACATCAAAAGCCTTAATTGGTAGAATGAGTACCTACCTTTATTTTATCAACCCAGTGCTCTGACCTCTGTTGCTCAGGTGACAGGTTGTCATGGGAACTAAGAATTCCTTCCGTATGTGTCATCCAATCCTTAACTTTCATAAGTGTGGCTTGAAAATCTACGAATAAACTGTCCACAGAATTTAATTCAGCTTGCAGCTTAGCTATCCACACTGTTAATCTGTCAGATAACTGATTCCATTGGTCGACGAGATTCTCATAATTTGTTTTAGTCTCAGTTAACTCCCCTTCTTCTGACAAATCAATCAGCTGTTGAAGAATCTCTTTCATGGATGGTAGCAAGGACTGACGTTTCCTCATTTCTTCATGAGTAGCCTGTAAATGTAAACAAGGTTTGGTTTAATTTGGTGTTTAATGGCCAAGTAAACTATATTTGGATTATGTTAAGATGGTCAGTTTAAACAAACAGCACTTTTCCTGGGTAGGCTTATACATAAGTTGTTACCCAGTACAATGCACATTCTTTCACCACAATCTGACAGATGTCCCTCTTGATTCAATGGGCACCAGTCAGATGTGCATATGACGGAGCTACCAAGGCCATCACTGCCAAAGGGTATGTTAGCCAGATTAGTACTGTTTTTCACTTCTAAAATTTGGAAACTCTGGCAATCTGAAGAATCAAGGGGGTGGATATACCCTACATTTTTTGCCTTATTTTACAATGGAGACAATTGTGATTTCCTGTAGGTCTTCTGTATTCTGAACCATACCAAACAAGGGTCTACTCTTAAAGGAAAGAATTGGCTCCCAAAGGGTCTACTCTTAAAGGAAAGAATTGGCTCCCAAATGGTCTACTCTTAAACGAAAGAATTGGCTCCCAAAGGGTCTACTCTTAAACGAAAGAATTGGCTCCAAAAGGGTCTACTCTTAAAAGAAAGAATTGGCTCCCAAAGGGTCTACTCTTAAACGAAAGAATTGACTCCAAAAGGGTCTACTCTTAAAGGAAAGAATTGGCTCCCAAAGGGTCTACTCTTAAAGGAAAGAATTGGCTCCCAAAGGGTCCACTCTTAAAGGAAAGAATTGGCTCCCAAAGGGTCTACTCTTAAAAGAAAGAATTGCCTCCCAAAGGGTCTAATCTTAAAGGAAAGAATTGGCTCCCAAATGGGTCTACTCTTAAAGGAAAGAATTGGCTCTCAAAGGGTCCACTCTTAAAGGAAAGAATTGGCTCCCAAAGGGTCTACTCTTAAAGGAAAGAATTGGCTCCCAAATGGGTCTACTCTTAAAGGAAAGAATTGGCTCCCAAAGGCTCTACTCTGTTTATAACAGTTACCTACCCAGTTGTATACCAATTTCTCCCAAAAAAAATAAACCTATTTAACTTACATTTTATTCACATTTTGTTCCTTACTGTCAATTTCTTCAACAGAAATAATATAATATTTGAAAGCAACACCAAATGAAAGAGGTACACATATTTTACAAGCAATACATCTAAAATTTCATTCAGATACTTCTTGGCCAACATCCATCATGATTATAGTGCTTTTTTTCATATTTTAACCCATAAAATGCCAATCACGACAATTGTCGTCTGCTTTGCCGTCTGCCGGTTACCTTAAAAGTATTTTTTTTTTTGCAAACAGTGTAGACCCAGATCAGACTGCTCCTGTAGGAGCAGTCTGATCTGGGCCCACAATGTTTGCCTGTTTGCAAAAATATATTTGTTTAAAATTTGCAAAAAAAATCAGCAGACAACATATTAAGCAGACATCATTTTCAGATGTAGTATTCTCGGCATCTTAATGGTTAAGAACTTATGGCAAATGGATACATTAGCAAGGGAGGCAACGATTCTCCTGAGAGCCAAAGTTTTCCCTTAATCCAAATGGAATCTTCTTCCCTATATATAGCAGGAGTCCATTTCAAAATTTAGGGGTGACCAGTTGTGTAATTCTTCAAAATTTATTTGGAAAATGGCTGAACTTTTTTGCAAGCATTGTAGGCCCTGATCAGATGCTGCATTCTGCCGCGCATGATCTGGGCCTGCACTGTTTCCTAGAGGACCAGTTTCAGGGTTTCGGGTACAAAATGGGTTAAAGAGCAGAACCCTTTTGGGTTGGACCCAAAGTTACTAAGACTAAACACAGTAGCTTTATGTTGCCTATGTCCATGTGACCATCACTGATTTGAAGAAATCGAGGTAACATCCATCTCCAGCCGTGATACTGACATCAGAATGTTGTGTAAAGAGGACGATTCATAAAACCTAGTCTGGACTTTTTATTTGGATTAGGCAAACAGTGTAGACCCAGAGTGCAGCATCTGATCAGTGTCTACATTGTATGCATAAAATACATGAATTTAAGGGTAAATTTGAATTTTACGTTCGTCACTATTGTCCAGTGTTGTCAATGCTTGGATTCTTCCCTTTAGGGGAATGGGAACACCTGGCCATTTTTCAAAGGGAGACAACTTTCGGGACTTCCTATTCATTTTTCTGTAAGCCCTGTCCCACTGAAAAAAGGGTGTACTCTTAAAGGAAAGAATTTGCTCCTCAGGACCAAATTCTTTCCTTTAAGAGTTGACTTCCCTAAAGGGGAATGGGAACACCTGGCAGATTTTTTTTGCCATTTTTCAAAGGGAGACAACTTTTGGAACTTCCTGTTCGCTTTTCTATAAGCTTTTCTGTCCCTACGAAAAAAGGGTTTACTCTTAACCTTTAGCATGCTGTAGGCGCACGAATGCGCCCGTGAAAATGTAATGGCGCCATGCTGTAGGCGCAATCGTGCGCCGAAATTGACTGGTGTGCTTGATGCGACTCATAGAAAAGAAGGAACTCTCGTTTTTCGGTGCGGTTTGGCATTTCGGTATCAAATAACATCCGGGCATCGATGAAAAAAAAAACTTGCCGTTTCGATGGTTTTGGATGGATTTTCTTCGGGTTTTCTGGGTAAGGATGCAATTTTTTTTAGGAAATCGCTACTTTTTGACGAACTTGATCTAATCGAGCCCAAAATACGCTCTGAAAGGGTGTTTTAAACAATTTTTCAACTCAGTCAGCTGAGTGACAGTAGGCTACTTTCGTTTTCCATATGCTTTGAATGGTGGAGAAATCAAGAAAAATACGGGTTTTTGCGTGTTAAAAGTTGCTGAAAATGGTAGTATTTGATAAAAACAATTCAGTGGGACGGAGTATCGATAAAAAAAT
Organism: Lucinisca nassula; assembly: GCA_963580285.1. NCBI lineage: Eukaryota > Metazoa > Mollusca > Bivalvia > Lucinida > Lucinidae > Lucinisca > Lucinisca nassula. The sequence goes on along the minus strand of OY757013.1, from coordinate 112,477,449 downwards.
TAATTCAGCATGCTAAAGGTTAAAGGAAAGAATTTGCTCATCAGGAGCAAATTCTTTCCTTTAAGAGTTGCCCCTTTTGACATGGGAGACAAAAATACTTTTGCAGAAGTTGCCTCCCCTGAAGGTGTTCCCATCCCCCCCCCCCCCCTTATTTATCCCTAAATATTCGGACACCTCAACTCTTTACAATAATTGTCCTATATTTGAAACATTTGAACAAGTACTGTTTACTACCCCAGGTTGTGACTGGAGGTGGCTAGATGAGTGGTAAACAGTGTCGACCCTGATGAGATGCCGCATTTTGCGGCATCTCATCTGGGTCTACACTGATTGCTCAGGCCTGTCCAAAAAACATACAGCTCATAGATATGGCATATGGTTAGATCACAGGAAAAAAAAACATAAAGTCACAAAAGTTGACTCCCATGTAAAACAATAGCAGAAAATGTGTCATGCATATCCATTCCACTTATTTTATCTACAATTACCTTAGCAAAAGCAATCTCCCTGTCAATATTGTAGTTGACAACAACCAGCTCCCTGGCATCTAGCTCATGGTTACTGCGATTGATGAAGTCTTGGACTGCGGCAGACTCTTTCTTCAATTTTTTGGACAGCTTCAATGCTTTGTCAATTTTACCTTTTCCTTCTGTTACCTGAAATACAGACAAACTACACATAAACTTCTTTATACCAATACTCAATATATCATGGTTTTTGACAAAATACACTGGTCCCTGCCCATTGGGTCTTGAAGAAATACATGGGCTGCATGTTGCTTCCACCCAGAGCTGAAACCGACCCACACACGAGTACTGGTAAACCATTTAGATGATCTAAGCCTGCACAGGCAAAGCGAAGCGAGTCAGACCATCCATGCTTTTAAACCCTATTGGTTTCATTGGGCAACAGGGGTTGAGATGTCATTTCATCTCAATGTCGGGTAAAAGTCCCACAAAAATGGAAGCAAAGTCTCCAAAGAGACCTACTGTGTTGACAGGGAAGTTAAACCTCAAATCAAACAAACAAATTGACAAAATACACATAAAGCTCTTTTTAATTAAACACTGCTCACTTTAACCGTTTTTGACCAACTACACACAAACCTCTTTATAACACTGCTCACTATAACATGGTTTCTGACAAAATACACATAATGTTCTTTATACCACTGCTCACTATAACATGGTTTTTGACCAAAAACACATACAAACTTAATAACACTGCTCACTATAACATGGTTTATGAACAAATATCCAAAGTTATCTATAACACTGCTCACTATAACATGGTCTCTGACCAGTTACACATAAACTTCTTTATAACACTGCTCAATAGGACATGGTTTTGGACAAAATTAACACAAAGCTCTTTATAACACTGCTCACTATAACATGGTCTTTGACCAATTATACACCTCTTTATAACACTGCTCACTATAACATGGTCTTTGACCAATTACACGTCTTTATAACTCTGCTCACTATAACATGGTCTTTGACCAATAATAACCCTCTTTATAACACTGCTCTCTTTAACATGGTCTTTGACCAATTATACACCTCTTTATAACACTGCTCACTACAACATGGTCTTTGACTAATTATACACCTCTTTATAACACTGCTCACTACAACATGGTCTTTGACTAATTATACACCTCTTTATAACACTGCTCACCATAACATGGTCTTTGACTAATTATACACCTCTTTATAACACTGCTCACTACAACATGGTCTTTGACCAATTATACACCTCTTTATAACACTGCTCACTACAACATGGTCTTTGACTAATTATACACCTCTTTATAACACTGCTCACTACAACATGGTCTTTGACTAATTATACACCTCTTTATAACACTGCTCACCATAACATGGTCTTTGACCAATTATACACCTCTTTATAACACTGCTCACTGTTACATTGTTTTTGGACAAAATTTACATAAAGCTCTTTATAACACTGCTCACTATAACATGGTTTTGACTAAACACACATGAAGCTCTTTACAACACTGCTCATAACATGATTTTTGACTAAACACACATAAGCTCTTTACAACACTGCTCACATGATTTTTGACCAAATACATATGAAGTTTGTATCACACTGCTCACTATAACATGGTTTTGGACCAAATAAACAAAAAGCTCATTATAACAGAGTTCGGTTTTGGCTATAATAAGGTTTCAAGTTGGATCCCAAAAATGTATAGATTATAAATAAATGGTCATTTTTCTGTATAATCTATACATTTTTGTTTGGATATAACACAGTTGTTTAACTAACATAGTTTCTGTTTTGGACCCCATTAATAGTGTAATAAAGAGGTTGTCGTATATTGTTTTTTTATGCTTAATATGACTCTGCTGTTGTGTCAAAACATTCTTATTGTTGTTTCTTATGGACTTTTGTTCATACTGTTAATATAACTACGAACCTGTGCACCAATGACGTTATATTGTTGTTTGATGGCATCTAGCTGTTTACTAAGTTTGTCAGGGAAATCCACCTGTTTCTTCTCCACTATGTGTCTTCCAGTCTTTATCACATATTCTACCTCAGACTTCAGCTCACTCATTGTGGTGTAGAATTTCTGAAGGAACACGCAGATGATGTGAAACATGCAGATGATGTTTGTGTAATAAATACCCCATGTAACTCCATTTTACATAGTGAAAAGTGGAGTTTATAAAAATATTCATTATTATCTTTTACTTCATAAAAACATAGATTGTGGGTGCTCATTTGAACAGCTTCACTGAGGCATGTCTAGCAAGCACCCACAATCTACCTTTGTAGTAGAAACAAGGAAAAGGTATTGGCATTTTCATAAAAAAATGTCATTTTATAGAAAGTATTAACATACATGGGTATGTTATTGTAATGCTGTGAATCTTTCATTATCATATTACAGAGGACCCTCGTAAAAATGACAGTATTTGTTCCTTATTATTGTGCTACTATAAAGAATGTGCCATTATAAAGAATCCCACCCAGGAGTATGATAGGTAATAAAAGACCTTTTCCCAATCATTACTCCAGGAAACAAATGAGGCGATTCTAAAAAATATCTATAACAGTTGTTTTTTTGGAGTATTAGATTTGCAAGACCCTTTCATGCTATGGACTCGATTTGTGCATTTCCAACCTGAGGGAAGCCCCCACCACTCGGAAGCCTTTAGCTAAGTAGTCATTCCATTCAAAATGCCATTATAACGAGTTTTGCCGTTATAACGAATGTCGGTATAAAGAGGGTTTACTGTACCTGTTTGCTGCCAAGATCTGCTTTATGTGGATGTTTATCATATAGAGGATCTTACACGAGTGGTGACTTCATATGAAATTTATGAAACAAGCCTTTGGCGAGTTTCATAAATTTCATATGGAATGACCATGCGTATAAGAAACTGTTTATCATACAACGATTTTAATTGGATTTTGTTGCAAAAGAATCCCAACAGAAATCATCCGGTTGTCACAGACGGCCTCATGACATTACACGCCAGTCATGTGTTCTTACAAATCTGATCATATGATTTTTTTTATGACATGACGTTATCCACTAGATAACAGTGACTATTTATAACAAATATACATGAGATTGTATACTGAGGGTAACCACTAGAACTGCAGTTAAAGGGCAGTTAATCAGCACCCAAAGGCTATATCAGGGGGAAAAATGAGGATGGTATCACAAATTTACATCTGTAAGAGATGACAAGCTGCACTTGCATTACGATAACACACTAGTGACATAGTGCATTCTTTCATTTCTCCCAAATGTCTGCATTTCCGATGAAAATTTGTCATTTTTCTTATTTTTACTCCTATCATAGGTTGTGGGTGCTCATAAGAATCACCTTATTGAGGGGATTATAATGAGTACCCATAACCTATGTCTTGAAGCAGAAATAAGAAAACTAATGTGTACCCCCGTAAATCCCAGTTTTCTCTATATAAAATGGGGTTTAGTGGGGTGTTCAATTCACGGACTTGTTAATGTGATGGGTATGTAACACCTCACATTGAATCATAATTACATTTTATATTTTAGTTTAATTCTCAGAAAGCTGTTTTTAATTTTTATATGCTGAACATTTTTAAATACATACCATACAAGTATCATGCTTCTGTTGCAGAGTTTCTAGATCATCAGATCGTATCTCTAGCAGGTATATTCTCTCCTGTATATTGTCTAGCTCTCTTTTCACATGACTTTGCTTTGGTTCAAAGTCAGCTGGTCTTTGGAATTTACTGAACTTTACGTTCACTTCAGCTAAATGTTTCTGTAAGAAGAAGATTAAGATGAACAGACCCGGGTCTAGTTGTTCAAAGCCTTGTTAGCTTAATGAGCTCTTAGTTGTCAAACTGTTAACTGATCTGGCGGTATATTGAGAATTCTGTTAAATTGTCTTTTTGCCGAAAAATGTGAGTAGCTTTTGCATATGCATAAGCTACTCACATTTTTTCAGCAAAAATACATACATATTTTCCCAAGATAAATGATTAAAGTTTTAATGATATGTTAACTAACGACATCATTAATTTTGAAAAATTAGCCCCTGAACCGAGAAGTCTGAAGTATTTTTTGATTACCAAATTTATAAGTAGTATAGTATGAATTTTTCTCATATTATTGTACTGACCAAGGTACTGACGGCTTCCATTTGATCTTTTTTAACTTTTGCAATATCTTTTTTTTTTTAATTGATTTTTTTTTTTTGGTTTTACAACATTTCAGGATTATTTCACTTATATCGAGCATATCTTGGGTGAAAACTGGACTACCTGGAGAAAAACAGCTGACCTTCCACTAAAGAACATTGTGTCATACATATGACCAGAGCAAAGCTTGAACACACAGCGGTAAGAGACCCAATGATTAAGAGTCCGCACGTTTAACCACCAGGCTATGGATACCTGTTTGCTGTATCTCTTTGGCAATGCAAATAAAGCGCTAATGCAAGTACCCATATTTTTACTTTCTTTGGGAGTTTAACAGCCCTGACAAGACTATTATTGGTCATTTTTCTGCATAATCTATACATTTTTGGAGTCTGTGTTAAACAGTATATTAACCAAAATCATAATATTTTTAACAGATACACATAAATTTCTTTATAAACTCTGTTCAGAAAATCTGAATCATTGATTTATTCATTTCTCGCTTTTAATACTCTTTTTAGCCCATACATCACTATGGGAAAGTTGTAGACCTAACCCTCCGCCGATTTCTCCAGCAAGTCGTATGCCTCTGGGACAGCCAGGAAAGGCTCTGATTATTTGGAGAATATTGCAAAATCTAAATTTTCTTTCACAGACTAAGATATTCTGACAGGTTCGACACACCCTTTTAAACCATATATAGAAGTGGTTACTGCTCTTGTTGCACTGTTGACAGCATATCACGCTAATGGCTCCCCGTTCCTAGTGAGCCTCTATCCAGCCATTTGAATATAAGGTGTGTCGTAATTGCATATCTATTTATAAAGCACATCACATTAATTTGAGTATTTATTATTTTACCTGACAATCATCTTCAAATGGACTTAGTCTGTGCTCTCATTTCTTTGTTTTGCAATTTTCTCCAAATAATCGCAGCCTTTCCTGACTGTCGCAGAGGCATATGACTTGCTGGAGAAGTTGGCGGAGGGTCAGGTCTAAACTTTTCCTACAGTGATGTATGGGCTAAAATGAATATTAAAAGGAAGAAACGAAAACATTGATGATTCACATTTTCTGAACAGAGTTTATAAAGAAATTTATGTGTATCTTGGAAAAAGACTTTTACCTTGAGCAGTTGTATCTGATATTCTAGCCTATTAGCTGCTTGGCTTTTACCAGTCCTCTTAAACTCTTCCACTTTTGTCTCCAGATTTTTCAAAGACTCCTCTTGCTGGTGGAATTCATCCTTCATTTGCTGAAAATCAATGTCGAAAGTCAGTGGCATATTTATACTCATTACCGTAATGATCCTAATTATTGGGACAGATAGGCCTGAGCAAACAGTGCAGACCCAGCTCAGAGTGCTCCTGAAGGGGCAGTTTGATCAGGGTCTTTAGCAAACAGTACAGACCCAGATCAGACTACTCCTCAAGGAGCAGTCTGATCAAGGTCTACACCATTTGCTGTTCCGGCAGCACCTTTTGGACTGGATCGAGAAACAAACTTGTTAAAATTTTAGGAGAATTTCAGCATGTCCTCAAGGTGTCCGAATTTTTACAGTAAATTACCCTTTAACCGTAGAATCTTCCATTGTTGAAGTAAAAACACATCCACCCTTGTAAAAAGGGGATTAGTCAGTATCATTAACAGCACAGCAAACAGTGTTGATCCTTGTGAGATTGCTTGTTATGAACCATCTCATCTGGATCTTCACTGTTTGAACAGGATTATGACAATACGTTTGTGAGACATAGTGCATTCTTTCTTCAAAAAGGTTATTTTTCTGATGAAATTTTGTCTAAATACTCAAAACACAGGTTTTGGGTGGTCTTTAGAACCATCTCATTGAGGCAGTTCTACCGAGTAACCACAACCTATATCTTTGAGCAGAAGTTTACCCCTGTAACCCCCAGTTTTCTCTATATAAAGTGTGGTTTACTTGTTAACATGATGAATGTCCTGGTCTACAGAGTTGAAAGTGTTAACTCATTTTACTTAAGTCACTTATACAGTTACACGGAATTATTAGCATGATGGGATGTGTTCAAGTTAAGTTTCCCTGTATAGCTGACCTCATGTTCCTCTGGCACGTCCCCGGCCAGAACATCAGCATCGAGACGATTCTGTATCTCCCTGGTAATCTCTGTCAGCCACTGAGACATTGATAAAACTTGCTTCTCTATCTCTTGTGCTTCATTGATAGACTTCTCAAGCTCTTTGATCTTCTCTTTACCCTGAAGAACAAGAAATTACATGTATTTACATGTACTTTATTATTAACATAGACTATACAAATTGTTTGGTATCTCTCTGCAATCTTCTGTAACACTGATAACATTTGTTTGTCTATCTATTGAGCTTCATTGATAGACTTCTCAAGCTCTTTGATCTTGTCTTTACCCTGAAGAACAAGAAATTACTGTGAAATTCCTATATTACGGCAACTTTTGGGACTGTTAAAAAGTGGTCTTTTAGACCACTTTTGAACTGTTCAAAAGGTGGTCTCTGACAAAAGGACACTGTATGCTGAAAACACAAAGAAAGAATAACTCCAACCAATTAAATCAGCTTTTTAAAGCAGAAATAGTCTTCATTTTAGGCTGGTTAATTGCGGAATTTCACTTGATTATTTACATAGACCATATTACCTCCGTGGTGTAGTGGATAAGCTACTAGCCTCATAAACCAGGGGTCATGGGTTCGATCACAGTTTCTCCAGACTTTATGATGTGTCTTTAAAGCGAGGTCCTGTCTCTGTATGACCTTAGCTGTTGCTGGGACATAAAACACAAACACAATACAATAGACCATACAGAGTATTTGGCATCTCTGCTATCTTCTCTAACAACTGAAACAACACAGACATTAATGATCTATTGCTGGTTTGTATTGGAGTTTAATGGCCCAGTCAACACTATTTAGGTTGAGCTGGTCAGTTGACCTATTCATACCTTTCCTTGGCAGGCTTATATGTAAGTGGTTAACCAGTACAATGCACATTTATTCACCAGAAACTGACAATTTCCCTTCTTGAATCAGTGAAAGGGAAAGAGATTTCATGATCAATCTCAACTTAAGAATGTTGCTGGCCCCTCCAGCTTTCGAACTCGCATCCTCCTGCTCAGTCAAACTTTTAAGTAGAAAATGTATGTTCACCTGTATTTCAAGTGATTCTAGTCTCTCAACATATTCAACAGACTGCTGCCTCACTTGTTCCTCTAGAATGGAATTGACAATAAGATCTTGCTTTAATTCTTCTATCAGAGCTCTGTTCTCAGTCGTGTGCTGGCTTATATAACTCTCAAGATCCTGAATAAAGAAACAAGAATACTTCAAAGCTCCCATTAGAGGATGTAACCAAGTTAAATGAAGAATATTTTTTCTTGTTGCTTCCAAAAAACCTGTATTATTGGTACTTGTTTGAATCACCTCAAAGAGGGCTTGTGTTATGGGTACTTGTTCAAATCACCTCAGAGAGAACCTGTGTTGTGGGTATTTGTTTGAATCACCTCAAAGAGGACCTGTGTTGTGGGTACTTCCTCAAATCACCTGAGAGGACCTGTGTTTTGGGCACTTGTTTGAATCACCTCAAAGAGGACCTGTGTTGTGGGTACTTCCTCAAATCACCTGAGAGGACCTGTGGTTTGGGTACTTGTTTGAATCACTTCCAAGAGGACCTGTGTTGTGGGTACTTGTTAGAATCACCTCAGAGAGGACCCATGTTGAGGGTACTTGTTCAAATCACCTTAGAGAGGACCCATGTTGTCGGTACTTCTTCAAACCACCTCAGAGATGACCTGTGTTGTGGGTACTTGTTAGAATCACCTCAGAGAGGAACTGTGTTGTGGGTACTTGTTGGAATCACCTTAGAGAGGACCCATGTTGTCGGTACTTGTTCAAACCACCTACGAGATGACCTGTGTTGTGGGTACTTGTTAGAATCACCTCAGAGAGGACCTTTGTTGTGGGTACTTGTTGGAATCACCTCAGAGGACCTATGTTTCGGGTACTTGTTAGAATCACCTTAGAGGACCTGTGATGTGGGTACTTGTTAGAATCCATGATGTGGGTACTTATTAGAATTACCTTAGAGAGGACCTGTGATGTGGGTACTTGTTAGAATAATCTCAGACTGGACCTGTGTTGTGGGTACTTGTTAGAATCAGCTTAGAGGACCTGTGATGTGGGTACTTGTTAGAATCCATGATGTGAGTACTTATTAGAATCACCTTAGAGAGGACCTGTGATGTGGGTACTTGTTAGAATCACCTCAGAGAGGACCTGTGTTGTGGGTACTTGTTAGAATCACCTCAGAAAGGACCTGATGTGGGTACTTGTTAGAATCCCCTCAGAGAGAACTTGTGCCGTGGGTACTTGTTCAAATTCCCAGAGGACCTGTTTTGTGGGTGCTTGTTCAGATTCTCTCAGAGGACCTTGATATGGTTTCTTGTTCAGATTCCCTCAGAAGACCTTGTTGTGGGTACTTGTTCAGAATCCCTCAGAGGACCTGTGATGTGGGTACTTGTTGGAATCCCCTCAGAGGACCTGTGTTTTGGGTACCTCAGAGAAGACCTGTGTTTTGGCTACTTGCTAGAATCACCTCATTTAGGACTTGTGTTGTGGGTACTTGTTAATATTACCTCAGAGGACCTGTGTTGTGGGTACCTCATACAGTTTTTGAACTGAACCAATATTATATCAAGTTATTTGATTGGTTGATAGTCAGAAATGGGTATGGCTAAATTCATTCAACAGGATAAGGCACCAGGAAAACACGCCTATATAATTTTGACTCCCTTGAACCCCATTTATAGATTAATTCTACTTACTAATAAATAAGCACTGTACTAATTTAAAAACTGGCTTTTATGCAATAATGAGTAAGACTGGGTTTGGGTACAATGTAGACCATTTAATTAGGCAAAAGCAAGTATGAAGCTGGCAAAACTTTGCATTCAAAATAATTACACAAATCATTTAGCAAACATATTTCATTTGTTGAAGGCAAATGATCTCCATACAGGGAGATGATAAGTAAAATAAGAATGTCAAAGTTCGACATGCCAATCGTGTAATGTGCCTCGATAAAGTTCCTTTTGTTTTGAAAAGGGCACGAGATTGTCGATAAATTGCCACACACACAATATAATCTAACAATAATCCTGGAAATGTCTATAAACTGGCCAGTACAGGCCCACTTTATATGTCCATACAGAAATGGCATATAATAAATGTCACAGTTGCATATACATATTTTATCCGCATACATGTCATGTGTTGTTAAACACTTATGTGTTATTAAAGCACTGAAAGGAATTCAGGTATTCACAGTGTCCATTAGTCTATCCATTCCACATAACATCACAGAATCAAAGTCAGGTCAAGGCTGATTGCTGACAATCAGAGATTCAAGAAGCAAAACTAAATGGTCTACCTAAACTACTTGACTAGAACTAAAAATAATAAAAAAAAAAAAAAAAATTATATATATAAAAAGGTGTACAGTGCTTGATGTAGGTTAAAGAGGAGGGTGGGTGGGGAAATCGTTCGCAATAAGAATTCCAATATGGCGGATTAACGATGCTTCGAGCTGCGCGCTGCTGCAAACAATGGACTAAGCCCGCCAAAGATAATGCCACAGCAATGACTCTGAGAGGGGTATGTTAATTCCCCACTGGTGCATCTTGGTCACGTGGCCAGAAAAGTGGGCGGAGATAAATTGGTTGCTGGAACCAAGAGACTTCTGGGAGTATCAATAATCTAAAATTACACGTAGGTGTCAGCCTACACAGCTAGCATGCATTAATTGCATGATCCTCACTGATAAGCAGGGGACTAAGATATGCCCCTTGTGGGAGACCAGGAGATCAATACTGGATAAAACAGCCAAGAATAGGGGTTCCAGAAGGGAACCTTGGGGAACCCCTGCAGGAGAGAACGGTCATTAAAATTAATAACAGATTAAACAATTTAATCTTATCATTAATTCTACTTACTAATAAGCACTGTACTAATTTAAAAACTGGCTTTTATGCAATAATGAGTAAGACTGGGTTTGGGTACAATGTAGACCATTTAATTAGGCAAAAGCAAGTATGAAGCTGGCAAAACTTTGCATTCAAAATAATTACACAAATCATTTAGCAAACATATTTCATTTGTTGAAGGCAAATGATCTCCAAAGACCCAAACCCAGGTAGGTGTAGTTAACACATTAAAGTGCACATACATGTACATACAGTCGACTCTCGTTATCTCGAACCTAACGGGACCGGATAAAAAGTTCGAGTTATCCGTAGTACGAGATAACCAAAGTGTGACGTCACACTATGTCAGAACACATTGTTTGCCATGATATGCTTGGTATTCTTGGTAATTCTTCCATGAACGGTTTACTGAGTATTTAAAACTTGTTTATGAAAGTACTGGAGCTTGTCAGAGTATAGCGTTTATGAACAAATTAATAAATAAATAAAACTGATAGATTTCTCACGTATTTTGTTTTCTTTTAAATTCCTACAAATCTGGGTTTCCAAATACGCTAAATATAGTTAGATACTAAACAGACTGGTTCCCGCTTGTGAATACAACGCTTATATTACTTTGGAGAGCAGTACATTCTATATAAGTCATACAGTAGTTTGACACATCTCCCCTCTAACTGATTAAACGTCACTATGGCAAACAGTTTAGGTCCTGCCGCGAAAGCTCTTTATGAGCCATCCCTTTTGGATCTGCACTGTTTGTACATGGATTTGCATGGGTTAAGACACAGACAGGTTAACAACGTTACACGTGAATTGTTCCGAACAACTGCGTTTTTAACACGCCCAGATTATCACAACTTTTGTCACTTTCTTTGACATTTCTGCAAGAAAGACAACGTCTCCTTTTATCAAGGAAATCTTGCAAATCATTGACACGAGACGGTGTAAGATTGAAGGTTGAGCACAGTGTGTCAGTCTTTATTACACACACATGATTTTCTTAGTAGCCAAAAAGGTATTGTGTGTGCTAATTTTAATTGCAAACGCACCTGGACAAATTGGATAATTAACAACATTGTGAGTATTGATGAATCGTTTTCTAAAGGCCTATTACAAAATTGAAGGACCGGATGCATGTTTTTTTTTGTTTTTTTGTTTTTTTCGTTACGTCAAGAATCCCGGTTCGAGATACGCAGTAGTAAAAACAGTGAAAAATACATTCAGGGACTGAAAATTATGGGCGAGATAGCCGAAGTGTCGACTTAAAAGTAGTTCGACACATGCGAAGTTGAAATACAATAAATATATAGGGGAAATGTACGGGACTTAGAAATCGGTTCGACATAAGTGATATGGTCGAGATAAGCGGGGTCGAGATAACGAGAGTCAACTGTATTATAAATATGTAAAATGATAAATGGCCCTTAAGGGCAGCAATGCAAACACTTTCATGTATAGTAAATCAGCCTCTATCATTACGGGGGGTGAGCGAGGAATGTGGAAAGGAGTTCCCCATTACTGTTGCAAGGCGTCGTCTGAGGCCAAAACTGGGGTCGAAGTAGCGCTGATAAGCATCACTCGACCAATCGCCCTGCAGTTTAATCCATTCTGCTGGAATCCCACACTGGAGCGCGAAACTTGCACCACCGCGACGAAACGAATGCCCTGAATAAAGGGAGGGATTCAATCCTAACTTTCTAAGACATAAGCGAAGATGTGTGAGAAACATGTTGTATGTGATTGGTTGGGGTCCCTGATGGGTGGGGTAGCTAAACAGGGGCGTGGGACCCACGCCCTGAGGAAGTACACTTGTACATAGCAACAGTGCGGAGGAGGGACAAAAAGGAGAGCCTGTTATATGGGGTAAAGGAATATGCAAAGTTCTCTGTCTGTATTGAATAGTTTTTGACCAACGGACTGATAAGGTCGCGCCCATGGGGTGGAAGCTAACATCGGAGGTACAAAGGTGTTTGGATGGATTGAACTGTGGGGGAGAGGGAACAAGTAAATTTGATTTTCGGAAGAAAGAGAAAAAGGCGACTAAACAGGCAGCCCAGAAACAAACATCAAAAGGGGTACTAAAGTTTAGGACGGCCAGGAGTCCATGTAGAATTGCATCAGTTATGGGGAGTTTTTGACGTACTCCATCGCCTCTGTGTCTCCTCAAACATTTTAATATAGAGTTCAAATACCAGTTATTTGCAAGTGGGTTACAGTGGCCTTCATCCAAATGCATTATTCGCACAACGTTTAAGTATTGCCTAACAGAGGAATAACTGAGTTTTGACCCTAAAAAAGCGATGTAGCGTCCGAGATTACATGAGGAAATAGGGACAGGTGCAATATTCAGGCTGTTACAGAATTGAAGGTACTGGGACTGCTGACTGGTATGTGCGCCGAGTGGATTCAGCAAAAGTGAGTGCTCTCAAGGTTGCAACTTCTTGGTCCAATGCAGTCATCACCCTCTGTCTGTCCAAAGTATCTACCAAAAAGAAAAGATATGCTGACCTGAGACATATGAGAGGATAATGGGGAGGGGAGAACATTAGGCAAGAATTTTGCAACTCTACCTGGTTCATGAGCTCGCGAAATATTATCAGCGACAGCATTGATAAGGCCAGGTATGTACTTGGCGGTGATGTGAAAGTTGTATTGAGCAGACAACCAAAAAAGGGTTCTAAGACAAGACATGACAAAGGGATCCCTAGAGGTACCACGATTTATGGTGGCCACTGAAGTAATATTGTCTGACTGGATGTAAATCCGTCTATTGGACCATGCCGGGGCCCATCTACAAACTGCCAAGAACACGGCTAAGATTTCTTTGGAATTGATGTGAAGGTTTGCCACTGCCGGCCAATCAAGTTGCCAGTTAACAGAGAATCAATCGCCATTGTAAATGGCACCAGCCCCTAATGTACAACTGTCCGTAAATACTGAAGTTATGGGCTGTCTATTTAGAAGCATAGAACGGCCATTGAAAGAAGTCATACAGTTATGCCACCACATGATGTCGGATTTGATGCTATTGCTAAGTTTAATTTTATGTCTGCCTTCTTTTGAGCAAATTAATGGTGTCGATAATGCGGCGCGAAAAAACTCTGCCACCATATACCACACTTGCGCAGAAATTGAGCTTCCCTGCAAGGGATTGTAATTGCTTTTTTGATGCTCGTTTGCGATTTAAAAACAGAGATAATTCATGGCGAACCTGAGTGAGCTTTTCATCAGGTAGGCGGAGACACATAGCAATGGAGTCAATCTCTATCCCAAGAAATATGATTCTTGTGGACGGGTCCACAACCTTTTTCCAGTTTATCTGGAATCCTAGCTTCCTAAGTAGGGCTACCAGCAAGTTCATTGCTTCTGCACATTCTTTCAATGTATCGGCTTTAATGAAAAAATCATCAAGATAAACAACTGTGGCTGTTAATCCACATCTGATAAGCATACGTCTTACCGCCTGGGTGAGTCTATGAAAAATGCCAGGCGAAAGTTTACTACCAAAGCAAAGACGCGAGTCGCGAAGGTACACAGTCTTGTTGCCAAATTGCCATTTCAATCCTGTGACCTGTTTACTATGCTCCGAGATTTTTACCGATCGATAAGCGGATTGTAAGTCGACCTTAGCCATGTAGCACCCCTCTGTGACCAATGCTGCAGCATCATCAACACGAGAAAATTTCTGATGCCAGTCACTAGAGCAGTAATCATTGACTGAGCTACCTTTGGGCAGGGAGCAATCATGAATGAGTCTCACTCCCCCGTCGGGCTTAGGGATAACACCAATGGGACTGACTATCAATGGGGGGTTAGACACCACTTCATAATTGCCCATACGGATCTCTTTTAGGATTTGCACCGTTGCTTGGTCATAAAGGGGGCTACCTGGTTGAGCCGACTTGTGATTATTGCATTCAACAGGCATAGGCAATGCGTCTTTGTCAATAATATCAAACCCATGTTTGATTCCACTTAGAATAAAGTCTCGATCTTCATCATCCTGTAATTCCTCCTCCCAGGCGGCAAGATGTAAGCTGCCCTGTGGATTTGCTGATACATATCTTAGTTTTTTGAAGCATGTGTCACTGCTGAGTGCAGCAGATGACACCCTGGGTGCGAGCACTGATGCACAAACCGACAAGCCTCTTTATAATGACACCCACCCTTGGTGTTAAAGAGCTTGCAGATCACCTTACCATCAAGGGTTAAGGGGGAACTAGCTGACTGAGGCCTTAAGGGGTTACCTCCCTTTTGGGCAACACTACCGGCGCGGGGTACACGGGGTTGCAAATAGACAGAATGCAGATGAGGCACATCTGTGCCCCACCTGAATTCATGACTGCACTGGAGTTTCCTGTACTCTCTGTCATACAGTAGAACAGACACCAAATTGTATCGCTGTACAAGCTGGCAGATCTTTGTCGTATATGACAGATAGTCAAGAATACCCTCGCCTGTTAGCTTAGCTTCGCCGTGAAGTTTGTATAAAATTGCCAGGTTGGCTACAGTCCACTGGGCAAGGGAAACATTCTCGAGTTTGGGTTTCCTTGGTCCTGATTTTACCACCACCTGTCGAGACCCCGACCCACCCACAATAATTTCTTCTTCCACATTCCCACTCACGAAATCCACAATATCGTAATGAGAAGAGGCCGACTTACCATTTGCTGCCGAGGATAGATAAATTTGGGGGTCTTTCCATGACTGTGTTTGCGGGGTGTTCACATTGCTGACCGGTGCCACTCCCTGCGGGCTTGGTCTAGTGTCACTGAGTAAGGGACTATCCATTTGTATATCACTAACAAGTCCACTTCTGGCCTGCGATTGTCCTCTCGTTAGTTGTGACAGAAGTCCTTGAACATATGCGTCCATCGAGACATGGGCGCCGCCATCTTGTGACGTTGAGGCTGCTGATTGGGCAGAAGTATGCGCGCGCATTCCCGTTGTCGTGTCGTCATCTTGGATCTGCGCGCGCATCCTAGTTGTGCTTGCTTGGCTGTCGGCGTCGCCATTGAGCGGCGCACGGGTTGTGACTACTTCGGTTGTTGCTGTGCTGCCTCCGTTCAACACACGAACACATGCCAGAATAAGTTTTTTCTGTCCACGGCTTATTTTTGACTTTGTTAAGTCTTCTGCGTCTAGCAATTTTATGGCTTCCAGTGAATTGAAGCCCTCCTCGAAGAGTTTCTCCACTGCCTCCTCAGTTATTTTGTTTCCGGAGGCCCATTGTTTAACGATCTCCTCTGAAGACATCGTTGTTATTTCCAGCACATTCTCATCGGTATTCTGGACATTAACAGTGCCTCCCCCTGTTGCCATTTGCAGTTAAACTCTGGTTATGACTGGCGACTAGAGTGGTATTTCGGTGCACAGCACCTGAACACAGGGTAAATGTCCATACAAAAATAACAGTCTATACCCGGACAAAACGCACTACAATCCAGTGTCCTAGCTACTTTAGCCCTGCGAATGTTTCCTTCTTTTTTCACATACAAATACAGTCTGTTTATCTCGGTTTCCGATGGCAGATACCAGTTTGGTATTTCAAAGAGCTTCTTTATATTTTTCGTCAGTCTGTCGTTCATTTCCGACGATAATTCTACATTTTTTTATCAATAATAATATCCCGTTTTGTGAATAACGAGTCTAATTATTCTGCCACATTTTTCACTCCTGCTTACTGGTTACATTTCACAAACTAATACGTTTTAAATATATTAGGAAATCGTTCGCAATAAGAATTCCAATATGGCGGATTAGCGATGCTTCGAGCTGCGCGCTGCTGCAAACAATGGACTAAGCCCGCCAAAGATAATGCCACAGCAATGACTCTGAGAGGGGTATGTTAATTCCCCACTGGTGCATCTTGGTCACGTGGCCAGAAAAGTGGGCGGAGATAAATTGGTTGCTGGAACCAAGAGACTTCTGGGAGTATCAATAATCTAAAATTACACGTAGGTGTCAGCCTACACAGCTAGCATGCATTAATTGCATGATCCTCACTGATAAGCAGGGGACTAAGATATGCCCCTTGTGGGAGACCAGGAGATCAATACTGGATAAAACAGCCAAGAATAGGGGTTCCAGAAGGGAACCTTGGGGAACCCCTGCAGGAGAGAACGGTCATTAAAATTAATAACAGATTAAACAATTTAATCTTATCTTAAACTGGTGTTTACAGGGGTAAACTTTACTTTTCTTATTTCTGCTCTAAATTATAGATTGTGGGTACTCATTAGAACCGCCTCCATGAGGCAGTTCTAATGAGTACCCACAGTCCATATTTCGAGCAGAAATAAGAAAAATAGCACAATTTGTCATTCGTAAAAATTTTGTCTTTCCGGCGGTAAACTTTACAATGTATTTGTATGGGATTGTTTTCATAATGGGTTAATCTGTATACTTACATCCATCTGCTCTGATATATCCTCAGCATCAGAAGTACTGGTTGATGATCGTCTTATTTTACTTTCAAGCCTGTCCAAATACCGGTTTTCTTCATCAAGAGTGGCTGGAAAACAGAAAAACAATTCTATGTTATTTCCAGAGTATTCAGTTTTCTCATTTCTCCACAAACTTATCAAAATTCAGCTACTTCAATCTAATAACCTATTGTATACTAAATTGGCATTTATTAGCATTTTTTTGTGATTCGAACTTTGCATTGACCTAACCTATTCAGAAGTCACTGTATCTATAGCTCCCTACATTACACACAACAATTCCTACACACTTCTTTCAAACAAGTACCCTGAATACACCTTTTTGTATGCTAAAAATGTCAAATATTTTTCAAACAACCGAACTTTAATGAAATGCTTCATAACTACTACAGATTGCTGAGCAAAATCAAATGAATAGCCATTTAACTGTCTGTAAATTTGATGATGATGTTTAATGTTAGACACATACACCACAACTCAATATATTACTGTCGTGGGGCCTAAAGCAGAAATTGTATTAACTAAACAACCATGTTATATCCAAACAAAATTTAATAGATCATATAGAAGACTATATTTAAAAATGATCATCTTACTACAGTAAAAGTCCTAAAAATTCAGACACCCCGAGGACGTGTAATTATCCCAAAAATTAACAAATTTGTTTTACACTCCTACAAGGAGTCCAAAATTTACGAACGAAATAGCAAACAGTGTAGACCCTGATCAGACTGCTCCTTCAGGAGCAGTCTGATCAGGGTCTGTCCTGTTTGCTCATGCCTATGCCCCAATTCTTAGGATCATTATGGTATATTATCTAAACATTTTTGGGATCAGCTTTAAATCATGCTGTACTCAAGCCATGGCATGTTAGAATAGGATTTGATTCTACTGTAGGATCTAATAACATAAAAAAAAAAATCACCTTTGAACTCTTTCCATTGATGGTCTGAAGTCTCAAAAAGTTTGGAGTAGTGTTCAACTTGTTTGTACGTGTGGGTCCACAATGTGTTCATCCTCATTAAGGATCTTGCCAGATCTTGTAGGGATCCAGATGGCGCTTTACTCAGCATCTCGTTGGTATCTTCATTAAGCTGCGTTACTTCAACGTCCTTATTGTCCATTTCCAACTTGAGATTCTGCAGAAGGTAGAATGATATTAGTTTTAAATGAAATGAAATTTTCACCCCAACTTTTTTTTTGGGGGGGGGGCTGGGGGGGGGGGGGGGGGGGTTACAGCCCTTTCGAGATTATTTCACTCATATCAAGCTGATCGTTAATCAGAGGTGGGCGAAAACCAGAATGCCTGGAGAAAAAACACCTTAACTTTCCTTGCAGAACTTTGGCGTCTCACATGTGACCCCAGCCAGGCTTGAACCCATAGTCGTGAGAGACCTAATGATTAAGAGTCAGTGCCCTTATCCACTAGGCCATGGAGGCCCATACCACAGCCCCTTTTATAACACTTCTGTTGGGGCGCAAAACAGAAACCTTCTTTGTTTAACGTCCATGCTATACTAAAACAAAAATGTATAGATTATACAAAAAAAAGACCATTCATGGTAATTTTTCTATATAATCTGTACGTTTTTGGGATTGTTTTATCCAATAAATAATTTTTGGCTGAAAAACATGTGGAGAGCAGAAGCTAACCTTAATTTTCCAGCAAAAATACCTTTCTACTGCAACCATGAAAGACAGCATAATCTCATTCAGGTGTGTTTTCCAAAGCCAATGCATAGAAACAGATAATTAATCGTTAATTAATCAATTATTTTTGTCATTTCTCCTTTAAAATCAGTGAGGCCGTTCTAATGAATACCCACAACATAGGTTTATATGGAGAAATTAAGAAAACTATCTTTCAGTTATCACCAAATACCCGCCTTATTCGCTATTATGTGGCAATGATGTAAAACAATCAATCCTCTTTATACCGGCATTCATTCGTTATAGCGACAAAACTCGATATAACAACAGTTTCAATGGAACTAATCGTTAGCTCAGAATAAGACAATTAATGAAGCTATTCATGAATATTGTAATTATTTAATACTCCCAGAAACAAATGTCGTGGATATTTGTTACAATCGCCTCATTATAACGAAAGTCCACAACATTTGTTTCTTGGAGAACCGTATTCGACCTATTTTCCGCACCGTGCGCTTAGTTTTTTCAAAATTGTATGAAAATATTGTGGTGAAATATCTACCTGATAAGCGCACACTCAATACGAAAGAAATACGAAAAAAGGCTTCCGATATGATTATTTTATAGTGTTGAATTTCAGTATAGGGATTCACCACATTGTCTGGGTCAAAGATGCAGCAAAACTCAATATGAATTTGTTGGGAGGTTACTGTAAAGTGTGCGCTTGCGAATTTATTCCAAAACTAGAAATGCGTCCATAGGACACGGATGCCCCCGCCTGATTATAAAATCCATCAAGAAATAAGGAAGTTATTGACCGCGTTTAAGTTTCGGACGCACGGACGGACGGACGCATGGACGGACGGACAGGGGCAACGCTATATGCCCTTTCAACCATTCTTCGAATGGCGGTGGCATAAAAATTTCTATGTCTGTGACCTTGACCTTTAGGTAAGGGATGGGGGGTATGGCTCAATGAAACTTTGGACCAGCAACTATTGTCATACCAAATATGAAACAAATCCATTATAAAGTTTGGAAAATATAAGCTATTAACATACTTAAATTTGAAAATTTCTATATCTGCGACCTTGACCTTGAAGTCATAGGCATGGGTGGGGGGTATTACTGAATAAAACTTTGGACCTGCATCTATCATCAAACCAAATATGAACCAAATTAATCATAAAAGTTCAAGTTCAACGTGGTACAAATACCTTAACCAAAGTCTTAAAGATTAAAAATTTTCTAAGTCTGTGACCTTGACCTTGAGGTCATGGGTATGGGTGGGGGTATTGCTGAATAAACCATTGGACCTATATGTATCAGCATACCGAATATGAACCAAATTCATTACACGGTTTGGAAAATATGAGCTCAAGTTCTACCTGACACAAATACCTTAACCTGGGTCTTAAACATTAAAAATTTCAAAGTCCACGACCTTGACCTTGAGGTCTAGGGTATGGGTGGGGGTATTGCTGAATAAAACTTTGGACCTATATCTATCATCAAACTAAATATAAACCAAATCCATTGTATGGTTTTGAAAATATGATCTCAAGTTCTACGTGGTACAAATACCTTAACCTGTGTCTTAAACGTTAGAAATTTCTAAGTTCGTGACCTTGACCTTGAGGTCATGGGTATGGATGGGGGTATTGCTGAATAAAACTTTGGACCTATATCTATCATCATACTAAATATAAACCAAATCTATTGTATGGTTTGGAAAATATGAGCTCAAGTTCTACCTTGTACAAAAACCTTAACCTGGGTCTAACAGGATTACGTACGTACGTACGTACATACACACTTTCGTACAGAAGGACTTACATTCGAAAACCATACGCACGTACCCACGGACGCACGTTGGAAAACCGAAAAACTATATGCCCCCGGCATCATACGATGCGGGGGCATAAAAAGCTTGGGTGTGGGCTTATAGGAGCATGTGCGGTAAATAGGTCGAATATGGTAATTCAAGGGAAGAGTCCTTTATTACCTATTATACTACTCCTAAGTTGGATTCTTTATAGCGGCAAATTCGCTATAGCGACAAATTGTTAGGGGATATACAGTAAATTCCGCTATTAAGACCACCAAAAATTGAGACTAACTCTGCTCTAAAAAGATTATTTAGAAAGTTTCAGTTATTCTTTCTTTACGTTTTCTGCATAGAGTGTCACCTGGTCAGAGACCATCTCTTAAAGACCACTTTTGTATAGTCCCAAAGGTGGTCTTAATATAGGAATTTTACTGTATACTGTTGTTTTAGGGAGGGTCCTCTATAACATTACCTTGAACTTCTTGTTTTTAACAAGAAGATCATTAAGGCTCTCCACGGCATAATCTTTATTAGAGAGATCCTCCTTGATTGGGTCAAGCCAGTTTATAATCCTCTCAATCTTATTATAGATCTCTTCACTCGAATCAAGCGAGCCTTTCAACCTAGCATGCTGCTGCTCTGCCAGTGTCAGCACTTTGTTCCAGTTTGTGTTTAATTCCTGGACTTCCTCTTCGAGCTTCTTGCCAAAGATTGGTTCGATGTGGAGTGAAAGTCCGCGGTAAATGTGGTTGATGCTGTCCATGTTTTTCTGAAGGGTCTTGATGTCATCTTGCACTCCCTGAAATTGAGTAACGTTCTAATGACATCACGAAAACACGCCTATATAATTTTGACCACCTTGAACCCCACTTTTATACAGTAAAACTGGGGTTTTCAGGGGTAAAGGTTATTTTTCTTATTTCTGCTCTAAAATAAAGATTGTGGGTACTCGTAAGAACCACCTCAATGAGGCGGTTCTAACGTGTACCCACAATCTATATTTCAGCAGAATTTATTGAGGGGGTTCTTAGGAGTACCCCCAATCTATATTTTAGAGCAGAAATAAGAAAAATATCACAATTTTTCAACTTAAAAGTTTTGACTTTTCTGCATTAAAGTTTACAATGTTTTTGTATAGGCGTGTTTTCGTAATGAGTGAGCAAACACCAATGTTATGTATCCAATGATCTCAAGAGCCGACTCAAGGCATAGAAAGCTAGGGAATATGTCCATGTTTGTAATCACTGTGACAAGAGTTGGATAACCTGTGTCCACATGTGTCAGGGTAGTGGTCAGTTGTCAAGGGTCAGTGTTCATCTTTGGATACTCCAGTTGTTTCCATCATGTATGACTACAAAACTAAAACATCAATTTTTTGTGCAACTGAAGTAAATTAAAAATGTTTGTTTGATTTTTTTGTTTGTTTGATTTGAGGTTTAACATCCCTGTCAACACTATTTAGGTCATTTTGGAGACGTTGCTTCCGATTTTGTGGTACTTTTACTCGACATTGAATTGAAATGACATCTCAAGCCCTGATGCCAAATGAATCCAATAGGGTAAATAATTATGTGTGAGCAAGTCCTATTACGTAAATCAATGAACATCTAATCTTTCTGATATTAACTTCCTAGTCAACCAGCTTCATATCCCTTGTTTCATTGAGCACTCCCAGCAGGGTATCATGTTCCCTCATTCCCTAAAAATAATTGGCATGTTGCCTTATAAAGTGTTTTTCAAAATGTCCATGTTCCCTGTTCCCCTAAATCAGTTTTGGTCCTTACTAAAATATTTACCAATATTCCTCTATTTCCTGAAAACAAAGATGCATGTTCCTTTCTCCCCCCATCCACCCACCCATTCTCCCCACATACAAAAAGCTCTGGACATCATCCTTAACTGACAGAAGATTTCATGGACCATTATCATGCAAAGTATCTGAACTGGTACATTTATATGTTTTGTTTGTTTGAGGTTTAACATCCCCGTCAACACTGTAAAGGTCATTTTGGAGATGTTGCTTCCAATTTTGTGGGACTTTTACCAAACATTGAGATGAAATGACATATCAAGACCTGTGGCCCAATGAAACCAAAAGGGTTTATAAGCATGGACGGTCTGACTCGCACCGCTTTGCCTGGGTAGGCTTAGATCCTCTAAGTGGTTTACTAGTACCAGTACTCGTGTTCAGTCGGTTTCAGCTCTGCGTGGAAGCATCATGCAGCCCATCTATTTCTTCAAGCCCTGATGGGCAGGTGAACTTTTATATGTTACACACGATAAAACTTACCGATGATTCTTCCAGCTGAGCTTGTAAAGTAGGGAGATCTCCTTTTGTAGGGTCCTCAACATGTAAGAACACGTCCATTTCTTCCATCCAGCTGGTAAGACCATGCCTTTGAGCCTGCCAAGGTATAAATAGAGGATCTTACATGAGTGTTCATGTATTATTGAATTTATTAAACGAGTTGAGGAAAAAGGATAAAATGCGAGGCTTTGCCGAGCATTTTATCCCTTTTCCTCAACGAGTTTAATAAATTCAATAATACATGACCACGAATGCAAGATTCTATTTATCATATGACATTTAAAGCGCATTTTATTCATGATTGTTTACAAAAATCTCAATATTCTGCCGTTAGTAAATGCGACGTCGTATATGTAACATTACGTGACGTATCTAGCTAATTTGCATATTTAATCCACTAGTGGATTATCGAAAATATTACATGGCGTTATTACACTCTCAGACGGGACGTCATATGATAAATACCGTTTAATCATAGGAAATAATATTGCATTGGAGCTTATTAGACCAGTCAACACAATTAAGGTCACCTCAACCTGGTCTGTTTACCGGTATGTCACTGCACTTTTCCTAGGCATCCTTATATTTTTCTCTTATCCTGCTGAACACAAAAACTCCTACCTCTACCAACAGTGTAGTTGGCTTCTGGCTCAGGATCTACACTGTTTGTCAATTAATTTGGAAATTTGAATGAAACATTTTATCACAGTGGCTATTTTCTATAAATAACCATTATTACAACAAGTTAATGATAGTATGTGGACTTAAGCTTAAGCCGGCGCTAGAGGGCGTGGCCGGTGTTGCACATTTAATTTCACTACTGGTCATGAACATACTCCGTAAAACCGAGTTTGCTATTTTCATTTATTTGGTGTATTAATCTAACCATTCAGAACTTATATACCTTCACTGCAGCTGGTGTTGTGCCGTGTCTCCCCATACATCATCATAGTGCAGATTATATTTTCTGGTCCTTTGGGATCATTGAATTCATTTTGAATCATTTTGAAAATAGAGTTCTGCTTAAGCTGGTGCTAGAGGGCGTGGCCGGTGTTGCACATTTCAGTACTGCTCATGAACAGACTCAATAAAACCGAGTCAGCTATTTTCATTTATTTGGTGTATTCTTTGCTTCTAAAGGATCTAACCATTCAGAACTTATCTTCAAGGCAGCTGGTGTTGTGCCGTATGGCGGCCATAAAAAGTCTCCCCGTACATCATCATAGTGCAGATTATATTTTCTGGTCCTTTGGGATCATTGAATTCATTTTGAATCATTTGGAAAAAAAAATAGAGTTCTGCTTAAGCCGGCGCTAGCGGGTGTGGCCGTTGTTTCACATTTCAGTACTGCTCATGAACAGACTCAATAAAACCCAGTCAGCTATTTTCATTTATTTGGTGTACAGTCCAACCTGTATTGTGCAAGCACATATGGGATAATCAAAAAGTGCTTGCTTAACACAGGTGCTTGCTTAACACAGGTGAATTTTAATCCATTTTCCTTTTTCGGGAACTGAAAGCCTGCTTGCTTAAGACAGGTTGCTTGCTTAATAGAGGTGGCCACTAAGGCAGGTTTTACTGTATTCTTTGCTTCTAAAGGATCTAACCATTCAGAACTTATCTTCAAGGCAGCTGGTGTTGTGCCGTATGGCGGCCATAAAAAGTCTCCCCGTACATCATCATAGTGCAGATTATATTTTCTGGTCCTTTAGGATCATTGTGTTCATTTTGAATCATTTTGAAAATAGAGTTCTGCATAAGACGGCGCTAGAGGGCATGGCCGGTCTTGCACATTTCAGTACTGGTCATGAACAGACTCAATAAAACCGAGTCTGCTATTTTCGTTTATTTGGTGTATTCTTTGCTTCTAAAGGATCTAACCATTCAGAACTTATTAAGCACTGAAAAGGCTTTGTTGCTTAGTAAGCTTGATCAGATGAAAACTGTAGGAGGAGTTATCCGGAAACGAAACAGTCCTCTGGAGACAATTTGCATGAAATGTCATAACCTGTTTTCAGGGAAAATAAGAAAAATACAGTCGAACTTCAATGGCTCGAACACCTTTGGGACCTCGAAAATCTGTTCGAGACAGGGATAGTTCGAGCCACTGAGATTACTGTCAGGAGGCATACTTTAAGACATCTTTTTGGTGTTCTATAATGAATATGTATGCAGAGTGTACACATTAGAATCGCCTCATGGAGGCGATTCTAATGAGAACACACAGCATACATTTGCAAGATAAAAGACTAAAATCTCCTTAATTAACTCCCACTATTTTTATGTGGAGGATTTCGCTAGGGGCTCAAGAATGGGTTCGACTCATCCATGGTAAACGAGCCATTGTTGTTCGAGCCATCGAAGTTCTACTCTATCAGCATTTTGTCGTCTGCTGAATTAGCCTAGGGAGTGGTAAAGGTTAATCCATTTACAACTAGTCTTCCTCATCTTATAATGGCCCCCGCCCATCAGGGCTTGAAGAAATATATGGGCTGCATGATGCTTCCACGCAGAGCTGAAACGACCCGCACACGAGCACTGTTAAACCGCTCAACGGATCTAAGCCTGCCCAGGCAAAGCGGTGCGAGTCGGACCGGCCTTGCTTATAAACCCTATTGGTTTCATTAGGCGGCAGGGCTTGAGATGTCATTTTATCTCAATGTCGGGTAAAAGTCCCCAAAAATTGGAGGCAATGTCTCCAAAATGACCTTTACAGTGTTGACAGGGACGTTAAACCTCAAATCAAACAAAACTTGAAGAAATATATGGACTGCATGATGCTTCCACGCAGAGCTGAAACGACCCGCACACGAGTACTGGTAAACCCCAAGCCTGCACTGGCAAAGTGGTGCGAGTCTGACCGGCCTTGCTTATAAACCCTATTGGTTTCATTGGGGGGCTGGGCTTGAGATGTCAATTCATCTCAATGTCTGGTAAAAGTCCAACAAAATTGGAAGCAACGTCTCCAAAATGACCTATACAGTGTTGATGGGGACGTTAAACATCAAATCAAACAAATCCTCATCTTATAAAGCAGGTGTCCAATTTGAAATTTAACCCTTATCTTGCTGTTCACGACAACCCATATCTTTGGAAACTGTAGATCCAGATCAGATGGCTTCTGAAGAAGCCATCTGATCAGGATCTACACTGTTTGACATTCAGTTTATGAATTTGTAGGAATAAAATACATCAAGTAATCTGATTGGTTCAAAGTTAGAGATGGGTGTGGCTACAATGAATATTCAGCAAGAGAAGGGTTAAGGGTATCAGGTTGATATTTTTTTTTTTTTTTTTTAGAAATTTCTGTAGAAAATGGCTGAATATTTACAAACAATGAAAGCCTGATCAGATGTAACATTCTGGTATCTGATTTGGGCTTCCATTATTTGCCAAAGTCCTGTTTAGAGGCTTCTCATCCAAAATGTTTTAACTTTCCGCATGCTGGGTATTTTTTTTCAGCAGATGAATTTTTGAAATTTTATCTTATTTTCCCAAGAAAACACGATTTTGACAACAAATTGTTGAAATTTTATTTATTTTTCCCAGAAAACAGGATTTTACATTTCCTGCAAACTGTCTCCTACCTACGGAGACAGTTTGCAGGAAATGTAAAATCCTGTTTTCTGGGAAAAATAAATTAGAGACAGTTTGCAGGAAATGTAAAATCCTGTTTTCTTGGAAAAATAAATAAAATTTCAACAATTTGTCGTCTGCTGTGCAACCCGGTAGCCAGAAAGTCGAAAACTTCAAAATAAATCTGGCATCAGTGTTTACCTCATACTCCTTCAACTGTTCAATTGTTTCCTCCAGGTAACGTAGCCGTTCTTCCATTGCCGTAGAAACCTCGGTCCACATCTTGTTCACAGCCTTTAGGTCTTGTTCTAGCTTCTCAGCCTTGTCACCAGGTGGAGCTTTCATAACAAGGTCATTTCCTGTCTTGTTGACATAGTCACGGCTGGTTTTCTGTTCTTTTAAGTCTTCCCTTAAAGTCTGAAATTAAACCCTTGTCCTGCTGAATATTTGAATATGTCACACCCACTATCAATTATCAACCAATCAGACTACTTAAAGTAAATTATTGCTACAAATTCACAATCTGACAAACAATGTAGATCCTGATCAGATGGGTTCTTCAGAAGCCATCTGATCTGGATCTACAATGTTCTAAAGATAAGGCATATCCGGGCTCAGCAGGACAAGGGTTTAATAAAAGGAAGTCAATAGTGAAAGCAACATTATGGGCATAATAAATGCATCAAGGAAACTGCATGATACCCTGCCAATCTTGTTCAACAGGATGCATCTATCAGATATTTCTTTATCTTAGAGATGGAAGGGCCTCCATGGCCCAGTGGGTAAGAGCGCTGACTCTTAATCATTAGGGGTTCAAGCCTCATTCAGGACACATGTTAAGATGCCAAGTTCTGCAACAGAACGTCAGGTGGATTTTCTTCAGGTACTGCTGTTTTCATCACCTCAGATTAATGATCAGTTTGAAATAAGTGAAATAATCTTGAAAGGGTCATAAAACCAAATCCAAAGAAAAAAAAATCTTAGAAATGGGACCAAAAATTCTAAATCTTACACACAATCTTCGACTATTTCCTGGTATCAAAACTAGATAATCCCAACTGCAATTAAACCTAAAGATGCCAAGGAAAACTGAACATCTTTGACTATTTCCTGGTATTAAAACTAGATAATCCCAATTGCATTTAAACCTTAAAATGCCAAGAAAAAATCAACATCTTTGACTATTTCCTGGTATTAAAACTAGATAATCCCAATTGCATTTAAACCTTAAAATGCCAAGAAAAAATCAACATCTTTGACTATTTCCTTGTATTAAAACTAGATAATCCCAACTGCATTTAAACCTTAAGATGCCAAGAAAAACTGAACATCTTTGACTATTTCCTTGTATTAAAACTAGGTTATCCCACTGCAAACCTTTAGATGCCAAGAAAAACTATACATATTTGACTATTTCCTGGTATTAAAACTAGGTTATCCCACTGCAAACCTTAAGATGCCAAGAAAAACTACAATTTGTGACTATTTCCTTGTATTAAAACTTGATTATCCCCCTGCCAACCTTAAGATGCCAAGAAAAACTATACATCTTTGACTATTTCCTTGTATTAAAACTAGGTTATCCCCCTGCAAACCTTAAGATGCCAATAAAAACTATACATCTTTGACTATTTCCTTGAATTAAAACTAGATTATCCCCCTGCAAACCTTAAGATGCCAAGAAAAACTATACATCTTTGACTTTTTCCTTGTATTAAAACTTGATTATCCCAACTGCAAACCTTAAGATGCCAAGAAAAACTATACATCTTTGACTATTTCCTTGTATTAAAACTAGATTATCCCACTGCAAACCTTAAGATGCCAAGAAAAACTGTACAATCCGTGACTATTTCCTTGTATTAAAACTTGATTATCCCACTGCAAACCTTAAGATGCCAAGAAAAACTATACATCTTTGACTATTTCCTTGTATTAAAACTAGATTATCCCACTGCAAACCTTAAGATGCCAAGAAAAACTGTACAATCCGTGACTATTTCCTTGTATTAAAACTTGATTATCCCACTGCAAACCTTAAGATGCCAAGAAAAACTGTACAATCTGTTACTATTTCCTTGTATTAAAACTTGATTATCCAACATTAGGTGCCAAGAAAAAGTATACATCTTTGACTATTTCCTGGTATTAAGGGGAACGGGAACATGTTCAGGGGAGGCAATTCCTCCAAAGTTATTTTTGTCTCCCATGTGAATAGGGGTCAACTCTTAAAGGAAAGAATTTGAACAGAGGAGCAAAGTCTTTCCTTTTAGAGTAGACCCCTTTTTCAGTGCAGGGCTTATAGAAAAGCAAACAGAAGTCCCAAAAGTTGTCTCCCTTTAAAAAATGGTGGAAAAATCTGCCAGGTGTTCCCATTCCCCTTAAAACTAGATTATCCCAATCGCAATTAACCCTTAAGATGCCAAGAAAAACTGTGTCTGAAAATGTCTTCTGTTTATGTCGTTTGCTGCATCTTCTTGCAAACTTTTGAAAAAATACTTTTGCATACAGCCAGACTGTGGGAGAGGGCAAAATTTTGCTCACGGGGAACATTGCGAATAAATGCCCTCGTGATATCCAATCAAAGACTTTCTTTTCAGTATACCAAGTTTGCTTGGTGCATCTCAAATTTAGAATTTTGCATTACAATAACACAGCCGTCCTACATAGTGCATGCTTTCATATCTCAAAAAAACAATTAATTTTCTGATGGAAAAAGAGTGTTTTTTTTTTTTTTCTAATTTCAAACTCCAAACAAAGGTTGTGGGTACTTGTGAGGCAGTTCTAACGTGTACCCATAACCTATGCCCCAGAGCAGAAATAAGAACAACAAGAGGGCCATGATGGCCCTGGATCGCTCACCTGATCCATAGGGTATCAAGTGGGCCCCTGGGAGAGCCATTATTGGCCCAGGCTATAATATGAAATCGGGCCAAAGGGCTAGGAGGAGATGTTGCTTAAAGGTATTTCTATTTTTAGCTCTTGCGGCCATTTTGTTCAGCGGAGCAGAACCATTTTATCAATTTCGGTAGAGGGTCATCCAAGAAACATTTCAGTGAAATTATTTTGAAATCGGGCCAAAGGGCTCGGAGGAGATGTCGTTTAAAGGTTTTTATATTTTTAGCTCTGGCGGCCACTTTGTTCAGCGGAGCGGAACCATTTCAGCAATTTCTGTAAAGGGTCATCCAAGGAACATTTCAGTGAAATAATTTTGAAATCAGGCCAAAGGGCTAGGAGGAGATGTCGTTTAAAGGTATTTCTATTTTAAGCTCTGGTGGCCATTTTTTTTCAGCGGAGTGGAACCATTTTAGCAATTTTGGTAGAGGGTCATCCAAGGAACATTTCGGTGAAATTATTTTGAAATCAGACCAAAGGGCTAGGAGGAGATGTCGTTTAAAGGTTTATCTATTTTTAGCTCTTGCGGCCATTTTGTTCAGCGGAGCGGAACCATTTTAGCAATTTCGATAGAGGGTCATCCAAGAAACATTTCAGTGAAATTATGTTGAAATCGGGCCAAAGGGCTAGGAGGAGATGTCGTTTAAAGGTTTTTCTATTTTTAGCTCTGGCGGCCATTTTGTTCAGCGGAGAGGAACCATTTTAGCAATTTCAGTAGAGGGTCATCCAAGGAACATTTCTGTGAAATTATTTTGAAATCGGGCCAAAGGGCTAGGAGGAGATGTCGTTTAAAGGTTTTTCTATTTTCAGCTCTGGCGGCCATTTTGTTCAGCGGAGCGGAACCATTTTAGCAATTTTGGTAGAGGGTCATCCAAGGAACATTTCTGTGAAATTATTTTGAAATCGGGCCAAAGGGCTAGGAGGAGATGTCGTTTAAAGGTTTTTCTATTTTTAGCTCTGGCGGCCATTTTGTTCAGCGGAGCGGAACCATTTTAGCAATTTTGGTAGAGGGTTATCCAAGGAACATTTCTGTGAAATTATTTTGAAATCGGGCCAAATGGGCTAGGAGGAGATGTCGTTTAAAGGTTTTTTCTATTTTTAGCTCTGGCGGCCATTTTGTTCTGTGGAGCGGAACCATTTTAGCAATTTTGGTAGAGGGTCATCCAAGGAACATTTCTGTGAAATTATTTTGAAATCGGACCAAAGGGCTAGGAGGAGATGTCGTTTAAAGGTTTTTCTATTTTTAGCTCTTGCGGCCATTTTGTTCAGCGGAGCAGAACCATTTTAGCAATTTCGGTAGAGGGTCATCCAAGGAACATTTCAGTGAAATTATTTTGAAATCGGCCACAGGGCTAGGAGGAGATGTTGCTTAAAGGTTTTTCTATTTTCAGCTCTGGCGGCCATTTTGTTCAGCTGAGCGGAACCATTTTAGCAATTTTGGTAGAGGGTCATCCAAGGAACATTTCTGTGAAAATATTTTGAAATCGGGCCAAAGGGCTAGGAGGAGATGTCGTTTAAAGATTTTTCTATTTTTAGCTCTGGTGGCCATTTTGTTCTGCGGAGCGGAACCATTTTAGCAATTTTGGTAGAGGGTCACCCAAGGAACATTTCTATGAAAGTATTTTGAAATCCATTCACTGGTTTAGGAGGAGATGTCATTTAAGTGAATTGTTGACGACGCACGACGGACGCCGGACAAAAGGCGATCACAATAGCTCACCTTGAGCACTTCGTGCTCAGGTGAGCTAATAATGTATGTGCCTGTGAACCCCAGTTTCCTCTATATAAAGTGGGGTTTTGTTTGCTTTGTTTGATTTAAGGTTTAACATCCTCGTCAACACTGTAAAGGTCATTTTGGAGACGTTGCTCCCAATTTTGTGGGACTTTTACCTGACGCTGAGATGAAATGACATCTCTTTGAAGCCCTGCCGATAGGGTTTATATGCATGGACGATCCGACTCACACCGCTTTGCCTGGGCAGGCTTAGATCCTCTAAGCAGTTTACCAGTAGTCGTGTGCAGGTCGGTTTCAGCTCTGCGTGGAAGCATTATGCAGCCCATCTATTTCTTCAAGCCCGATGGGCGAGGACCGATAAAGTGTGGTTTACGGGGATGTTTATTTCGCAAGCTTGTCAAGGTGACGGTACCTTAAACTGTTTCTGTTGTTTCTCCATCACAGGTAACTCTTTGACTTCATATTTCTCTGACTTCAGTACGTCCTTGTTATTCTGTAGCCATTTCAGCAGAGCAGCAATCGCCTCTAGGTAGGCTTTGGGTGGGGCTTTGTCTAGGGCTTCTGACAGCTTCCTCTGTCTCTCCCCTGAAATGAAACCGATATTGGTAAAGAGGACCCGGGTTATAACGGCAGTACTTGTTCCCTATTAATGTGACGTTAAATGAATTTGTCATTATAAAGAATCCCAGTTAGGAGTATGATAGGTTATAAAAGGTCTTTTCCACATCATTACTCCAAGAAACAAATGTTAAAGACAGCTGTTAGAATCGCCTCGGTGAGGTGATTCTAACAAATATCTATAATAAATGTTATAGACATTTGTAAGAATCGTCTCAGTGAGGCGATTCTAATAAATATCTATTACATTTGCTTCTTGGAGTATTAAATTACAAGAATCTTTCATTACTATGGATTCAATTTGGGCATTTCCAACCCGAGGGAAGCCCACATTGCTCAGAATCGAGGCTAAGCCTTGAGCTAAGAATTCATTCCATTGAAATTGTCGTTTTGATGAGTTTTGCCGTTATAACGCATGTCGGTATAAAGAGGGTTGACTGTAGCTCAAAATGAAAAGTAAAATGCTATTGTAGGGGAATCCACTTTATGCTATTGAAGTCCAGGGCCAAAACGTCCAAACATTAGGAAAACATGTCAATGTGAAATAATGGTGTCCAACATGGTGTCAGAAATGACAAATATCAGGTAATTTCTGCATCCAACATAGATTGTGGGTTCTCGTTAGAAGCGCCTCAATGAGACGGTTCTAACGTGTACCCACAATCTATGATTTTGAGCAAAAATAAGGCAGATAATATATACCCCTTAAATCTCATTTTTTTCACATAAACTGGGGTTTATGGGGAAGGTGTTCATTTCATCGACTTGTTCATCTGAATGGTGGTGGATTCCACTTTATATGACTAGTCCTTGGCCCAACTGTCCAAAATTAATGACGCAGTTAGTTAACCTATCATTAAAACTTTGGTCATTAATACAACAGCTATGCTAATAACTTTCTACTGAAAAAAAACTGTAAGTAGCTTTTGAAACTGTTCTAGTAAGTACACTATCTGATGCAGTAGTATTTTTTGCTGAAAAAATGTAAGTGGCTATATTGGTGAGGCAGTTCTGTTGAATATCCACAACATAGGTTTATATGGAGAAATAAGGAAAGTTATCACAAAATACCAAACTTATCTGTTGCCATGGTGCCCAGGGCACAGCGAAATCTATAATAAGGCCAGTGCAACCAGCCCAAGCTCAGACACAACATGCAACCAGGCAACCTGCCGAAGCTCGGACATTCCCATCGGGGCTTGAAGAAATATATGGGCTGCATGATGCTTCCACGCAGAGCTGAATCCGACCCGCACATGAGTACTGGTAGACCGCTTAGAGGATCTAAAGCAGTGCTCACCAGTCGGACCGACCATGCTTATAAACCCTATTGGTTTCATTGGGCTTGAGATGTCATTTCATCTCAATGTCGGGTAAAAGTCCCACAAAATTGGAAGCAACGTCTCCAAAATGACCTTTACAGTGTTGACGGGGACGTTAAACCTCAAATCAAACAAAAAATCGTACATTAATGCAACCAGCCTAAGCTCAGACATTACATGCAACCAGCCCAAGCTCAGAAATTACATGCAACCAGCCACAGCTCAGACATTACATGCAACCAGCCAAAGCTCAAGACATTACAAGAGCACATCTGTGTACCATAGTACATTCTTTCATATCGTCAAATGACAATTTTTGACATTTTTCTTATTTACATGTATACCCAAAACCTATATCTTGCAGCAGAAATAAGAAAAATAATGTATACCCATGAAATTACACTAGTTTTCTCTATGTAAAGTGGGGTTTACAGGGGTGTTCATTACATGGACTTATGGACAAGTTATGACTAAGCATCCACACAGTCTAATCAGTCTTCCCTGTTAACGATTTTTCTTGGCTCCCTAATGGGCATTTTGTGATGATGGCTAACTAAGACTGTCAATGTACAGGTGGACATGAGACTTTCAAATTTCTTGTAGATTTCGTTTAGGCTCTAGACTAGAATATATTTTGTTTATAAATATGGTGCCTACAATTGAAAGATATATTATTATTGATTGTGTTGTTATATGATAAAGCTTTCCAATGGCATATAAAGTGTTCAGAAGCTTACATTTTCCACCAAGAGGGGTGCCTTTAGCATAGATGCAAAAGAATGTAAGACTAGAAATGCGTCCATAGGACACGGATGCCACCACCTGAAAATATGTCTATGTTTGTATTCATCCATAGAAAGTTATTGACCCTGTTTAAGTTTTGGACCCTCTTTTCACATTTGGTCTCTAAGTATGACCTTGACCTTGGAGGTAAGGACTTTGGTTTTGTGTGAGGCAGATTATCTCATGATGACCAACATTTCTGCCAAGTAATTTCAAAATCCATCCAGAGATATGAAAGTTACTGACTGCGTTTAAGTTTCAGACCATTTTTTTACCTTTGACCTCTAAGTATGACCTTGACCTTGGAGGTACGGATCTGGGGTTTTCATGTGACACATCGTCTCATAATGGTTAACATTTCTTCAAAGTAATTTCAAAATCCATCCAGAAATAAGTAAGTTATTGACTGTGTTTAAGTTTCGGACCCTTTTTTTGACCTTTGACCTCTAAGTATGACCTTGACCTTGGAGGTACGGACCTGGATTTTGCATGTGACACATCGTCTCATGATGGTTAACATTTCTACAAAGTAATTTCAAAATCCATCCAGAAATAAGAAAGTTATTGACTGCGTTTAAGTTTCGGACCCTTTTTTTGACCTTTGACCTCTAAGTATGACCTTGACCTTGGAGGTACGGACCTGGGTTTTGCACGTGACATGTTGTCTCATGATGGTTAACATTTCTGCCGAGTACTTTTAAAATCCATCATGAAATAAGGAAGTTATTGACCGCGTTTAAGTTTCGGACGCACAGACGAACGGACGGATGGACAGGGGCAATGCTATATGCCCTTTCCTCCATTCTTCGAATGGCGGGGGCATAAAAATGCAAATATCAGTTTCAATGTGAGTTAACTATTAGTTGTTATGACAAGTTCATATTTGAGTTGGGACGGGCCTCCGTGGCCTAGTGGTTAAGAGCGCTGACTCTTGATCATTAGGTCTCTCACCGCTGTGGTTCGAGCCTCGCTCGGGTCATATATGAGACGCCAAGTTCTGCAACGGAAGGTCAGGTGGTTTTTCTCCGGGTACTCCGGTTTTCGCCCACCTCTGATTAACGATCGGCTCGATATGAGTGAAATAATCTTGAAAGGGCCGTAAAACCAAACCACACCCCCCCCCCCCCCCCCCCCCCCAAAAAATATTTGAGTTGGGAAATGCAAAATGGATATGCATGAAATTTTTGTCCTCCCAGAATTCTTGGAAGATCATCCAATCAGGAAGAATTTACAAGCAAGGCATTCAAAATCCTTTTTTTTTTTTTCGCAGAGGGCTTGTTTCTGTTTGTCAAGAACTAGAGCAGTTGTTTATGGTCAACATGTTTGTTTATGGTCAACATGTTTGGTATGTGAGGTTTTTTTGTGTTTTTTTTTTTTGTTTTTTAACCCTTATCCTGCTGAAAATGAAAACCACTATCTTTGAAAACAGTGAAGATCCAGATCAGATGGCTTCTGAAGAAGCCATCTGATCAGGATCTACACTGTTTGTCGTGCAGTTTGTGAATTGAATGTATACATTGTATTAAGTAATTACATTGGTCAATTTTCAGCAATGGGTACAGCATAACTGATTTATTTAGCAGGAAAAAGGTTAAAATTTCACAATCAGAGATGCCATGAAAACATGTGTCCAATTGTTCAAAGAACTGCCAGCTTAACCCTTGACCTGTGGAATAAATTAATTTAGCCACACCTATTCCTGAATTTTAACCAATCAGAGTACTTGATGTAATCTATTCCTAAAACTCACAAATTGAAAGACAAACCATGTAGATATTGGTCAGGTGGCTTCTTCTGAAGCCATCTGATCAGTATCCACACTGTTTGCATCCACACTGTTCGCAAAGGTTCAGCAGGAAAAAAGATAAACTCAGTTATGGTCAAATGTTAACCCTTATCCTGCTGAATAATTAATTTAGCCACACCCATTTCTGACTTTGAACCAATCAGATTACCTGATATAATTTATTTCTACAAATTCACAAACTGAATGTCAAACAGTGTAGATCCTGATCAGATGGGGGTGACCAAATTAATTTATGCAGAGAGATAAGGGTTAGAATGGCCCTCAAAACAAACAAGAGGTAAATATTTTCAGATTTGTGCAGTTTGGCACATTTTCACCTTGATACATACAATAGTGACAATCAGCCCCCGCTCATCGGGGCTTGAAGAAATAAATGGGCTGCATGACGCTTCCACGCAGAGCTGAATCTGACAGCACACGAGTACTGGTAAATCGCTTAGAGGATCTAAGCCTGCCTAGGCAAAGCGGTGCGCACGAGTTGGACCGTCCATGCTTATAAACCCAATTGGTTTCATTAAGCGACAGGGCTTGAGATGTCATTTCATCTCAATGTCGGGTAAAAGTCCCACAAAACTGGAAGCAAAGTCTCCAAAATGACCTTTATAGTATTGACAGGGATGTTAAACATCAAATCAAACAAAACAAACAATAGTGACAACAATTAGTAGAAATTAATCTAAACTTTGTGAATGTTGAAACTGACCTAAAGCCAAAACAAAAAAAGTCATGCAAAATTCAGCTCAAGGCTGAATCAAGAGGTCATGCAATGGTTACAACTTGAAAATTCTTTTAATTTTTCTTGTAAATTCTTTTTCTTTTCCTTGTACTTTTATTCATATAACAATATTCTTACTGTGCACATACTGTGCACATATTGCAAATGAATTTCTGCCATGTACTAGTAAAAGTATATGTCCTGAAAGAAGATTCATTTTATTTTTTGGGGTTGATTATTTGTCACTCGACCCAAAGTTACTAAAGCACACAATCTCCTTCAGTGCTGGAATCCATGTGACTTTTACTGATTTGCAGAAACCCTGAAGTAACAGTTATATATTGATAATAGCCAAGCTAATTTTATCACTTTGCCATCGGGGTGTTGTGTAATGCGGTTATCTATAGAATCGGTTTTGTTCTTAGGCAAACAATGTAGTCCCAGATCAGATGCTGAAGAATTTGGAGTCTGATAATGGTCTACACTGTTTGCTTACAGTACTGGGGCCAGTTGTTCAAAGCATCGTTAGCTTAACGAGCTCGTTAGTGGTTATATTGTTAACTCTCCTAGCAAGTACAATTAAGAAAATTTTGGTATTTTTGCTGAAAAAAACGTGAGCAGCTTTTGCGTCCGCAAAAGCTACTCACATTTTTTTCAGCAAAAATATTTGCATATTTGCCATATTTAATGATCAAAGTTTTAACAATACGTTAACTAACGACGTCGTTAGTTTTGAACAACTGGCCCCAGGAATTTAAGATTTAGATGCTTACGTTGTTAGTTTTGAACAACTGGCCCCAGGAATTTAAGATTTAGACGCTGCTTTCTGGGTTAATGGAAATGTTAACAGTCTAAGTAACTGTTCAGGGCTATTTTCCAAGCCTACACTCAAAGACAATCGAACCACCAGTACTGTCGGTGCTTTGATTTTCATTTGTAGATTTCTTTGGCCTTTTTTTATTTGGAATGATAAAACACTAACATTGTTTTCTTCAACAACTTCTCAAATTTTTTAGGACCTCCTCCCTTCTTCAAGGTGTAATGGCCACTGCCCTTTACATACCATGTAACATTTCAATATGGCCTCCCAATGTTTTGGGTGAAGAGTTGAAAGAAAATAAAAAAAAAAATTGTTGTTGTTTTTGTTTTTTAACTTATTGTTTCTTATCATATTTCACCATGACTTCTATTACCGTTTCCTCAGAGAATAAGAACTTATGCATAAACAATATACCATCTTGTGATAGCAAGTTATTCCTTGGGTTTTTTCAAACTTAAATGTCTGGTTTATGTAAGCATTTCCTTGTTCTGTTAACCCTTGTCCTGCTGAATAAATTAATTTAGACACACCCATTTCTGACTTTCAATCAATCAGATTACTTGATGTACTGTGAAAATCCTAATAATTGGGACACCTTGAGGACTTGCTACAATTCTCCTAAATTCACAAATGTGTTTCACAATCCAGCAAGAAGTCCAAAAAGTGCAGGTTGAATATCAAACAGTGTAGACCCTGATCATACTGCTCCTTCAGGAGCAGTCTGATCTGGGTCTGCACTGTTTGCTTAGGCCTGTCTGTCCCAATACTTAGGATCATTGCGGCAATTTATTCAAACAGTGGAGATCCTGATCAGATGACGTCTACAGAAGCCAAATTGGGCCAGATGTTCAAAATTACCGACATCCTTAGTTAACGTATCGTTAAAACTTTGATAATTTAATAAGGCAAATATACTTATATTTTTGCTGAAAAAATGAGAGCAGCTTTTGTAGATTCAAAAGCTGGTCTCATTTTTTCAGCAAAAATTACCATTATGATAACACATCCGTGTGATATAGTGCATTTTTTCACATATCCTAGATGGCCATTTTCTGATGAAAATCTGTGATATTTTTCTTATAAATATTGCAAACATAGGTTGTGGGTACTCGTTAGAACCGCCTCATTGAGGTGGTTCTAACGAGTACCACAACCTTTGTCTTGGAGCAAAAATAAGAAAAATAATGTATACCCCCGAAAACCCCAGTTTTCTCCCTATAAAGTAGGGTATAGGGGGGTCTTCATTTCACAGACTTGTCCATGTGATGACTATATTAAATACTGTACTTGCTGGAATGGGTAACAATTTGACCACTAACGAGCTCGTTAAGCTAATGAGGCTTTGAACAACTGGGCCCTGATCGGTATCTACACTGTTTGCAATGGTGGGGCATGTACTGGTTCAGCAGGACAAAAGTTAACCCTTGACCTGCTGAATATTCATATATGCCACACCCACTACCAATTGGGTGCTCCAATCTGCTCCAATCAGATTACTTGATGCAAATTATTGCAACAAATTCACAATCTGAATGGCAAACAATGTTGATCCTGATCAGATGGCTTCGTCAGAAGCCATCTGATCTGGATCTTCATTGTTTGGAAAATAAGGCATATCCGGGCTCAGCAGGGCAAGGGTTAAATGACAATGGTTAAATCTTTGGCTACAGTCGTGTTTGGAAAATACATATTTTTATTGTACATGTACGTATATGATATTAGTACCACATCATTTGTGATTATTACGCAAGCTCAAGGTTCATAATCATGGTAAATTCGTGGTAAATATATCGCAATACATAACAGGACTACACTGTAACAAAATGTGCCTCTTACAAGGAAGCTTGTCTTACATTTCAAATTTACAAAATATGTGATTTTAATACACTGTGTGTTTACGCTCAAATGAAGCAGTCATTCTTTTGTCAGCTTATAATTCTTTTCCACATTAATTTCATTTTTTTCTTTCTTTCTCATTTTGTTTGATCAATTTGAGGTTTACCATTCCTGTCAACACTATGTAAGTCATTTTGCAGACATTCCTACTTATTTTGTGGGACTTTTACCCGACATTGAGATGAAATGACATCTCAATCCCTGCCGCCCAATGAAACCAATAGGGTTTATAATATATGCATGGACGGTCCGACTCGCATCACTTTGCCTGGACAGGCTTAGAACCTTTACGCGGTTCACGAGTACTCATGTGCGGTCGGTGAAGCATCATGCAGCCCAATCTATTTCTCCAAGTCCCGATGGGCGGAGGCCAACTTTCTTTCTGACAAATACTATTACAGTGGTTGGTTGATTTGAGGTTTAACGTCCCCGTCAACACTGTAAAGGTCATTTTGGAGACGTTGATTCCAATTTTGTGGGACTTTTACCCGACATTGAGATGAAATGACATCTCAAGCCCTGTCGCCCAATGAAACCAATAGGGTTTATTAGCATGGACGGTCCGCCTCGCACCGCGGTTCCTGGACAGGCTTAGATCCTCTAAGCAGTTTACCAGTACTAGTATGCGGGCCGGATTCAGCTCTGCGTGGAAGCATCATGCAGCCCATATATTTCTTCAAGCCCCTATGGGCGGGGGCCGTACTACTAGAGTGACTAAGGTGCACAGATGAACACCTCTTACCCTAATCAGACTGCTGTTTAGCCTATTAAACAGTGCAGGCCCAGAACCGACACCATAGAATGCAGCATCTGATCTGGGTTTTCACTGTCTGCAGAAATTTAATCTGTTTTCGAAAGAAATTTCTCAGAAAAGCTGAACTCGAAACCCCTTCATTTCAAAATGGACTCCTGGTGTGTGACTCTTGCTAAATGACTTAACTATTCAGTTTTCAGCAAAATCTTCATGTAATATTTTTGCTGAAAAAAAAAGTGATTGCAAAAGCTACTCACACTTTCTCTGCAAAAATATAAGCATGTTTGCCATATTAAAAGATCAAAGTTTTAAAAATTTGTCGACTAACGACATTGTTAGTTCTGAACAACTGGACTCTGGGCGCAAGATGCTTACATCAGTGCTGACAAAGGTTATCAGTGAAGTAGCTCAGTGAAGTAGCTCTTGCCTGGCAAGCTACATATATACAGTAAAGCTAAAATCAAATTTCTTAAATTTTTCAACTAACATTTAAAATAATTACAACAGATGACTGCTCCAATCAAGACAACAATAGTTAGGCCAGGCCACTTCAATGCCAGCAAAATGTTGTACATGACAAGGAAGAACAAAGTCTGAGCATCATTCTAACCCTTATCCTGCTGAATATATTAATGTGTCACACCCTTTTCTGACTATCATCCAATCAGACTAAAGATATAATTTTTACGTTCAAATTCACAAACTGAATGACAGTGTAGATCCTGATCAGATGGCTTCTTCAGAAGCCATCTGATTTGGATCTACACCGTTTGCAAAAGTAGGGGTTGTCATGAACAGCAGGATAAGGGCTAAATCTGATCTGTCTTTTCCTTGAATTTTCAAGATTTTTGTTAATGACTGTTTGTTTTTCGAAATTTTATATCAAAGGTATGCAGAATTAAATGCATACTGAACACCCAATGACATGTAAAAAATGCTTCATATTTCAAATAATTTTTCTTTGCTGCAGATAGTTTGCATTACGCACAAGCGCAATACATGAATATGCATAATGAGCCCTACACCAATGAACACTAAAACTGAATGCTGACTTCATTAGAGATGAGTGGTCCCCGCCCACCGGGGTTGAAGAAATAGATGGGCTGCATGATGCTTCCACGCAGAGCTGATTTTGACCCGCACACGAGTACTGGTAAACCGCTTAGAGGATCTAAGCATGCCCAGGCAAAGCGGTGCGAGTGTCGGACCGTCCATGCTAATAAACCCTATTGGTTTCATTGGCAGCAGAGCTTGAGATGTCATTTCGGGTAAAAGTCCCACAAAATTGGAAGCAATGTCTCAAAAATGACCTTTACAGTGTTGACGGGGACGTTAAACTCCAAACCAACAACAACATAAGAGACGAGACTGATCAGATCTTGTTGATACACAGGCTAACGTTATTCTTGGCTGTTCACATTCCACATTCTTTACTGACTTTGGCCTGGACTGACACATTTCAGGATATTTTATACAACAACATTACTTACACTCTTCTGCACCTGTTGGAGGGAAGCCATTACATGAAAATATTTACATTCTTACTGCAATTACAGAAAACTATTTAGAATCGATGTTGTTCACACCTTAATGTTGGCCCCCGTTAATCGGGGTTTAGAGAAATAGATAAGGCTCAATATTATTGGCCAACGGCAATGTTATGACACTCTGCTGCCGTAATAGGAAAACTGGGTGCAATTATTGTCCCCTTTCAGTTTTAGCCTTAAACCAGAATTTTTCATCACATAAATATAATGAATAGAAAATAATGTTAATAAAGGTACGAAATTCATTTAACATTCATTTTTAACCCTTGTCCTGCTGAACCCAGATATGCCTTTTCTTTGAAACAATGTAGATCCAGATCAGATGGCTTCTGAAGAAGCCATCTGATCAGGATCTACATTGTTTGTCATTCAGGTTGTGAATTTGTTGTAATAATTTGCATCAAGTAATCTGATTGGTTGATAATCGGTAGTGGGTGTGGCATATATGAATATTCAGCAGGACAAGGGTTAAGTATGAACAACATCAAGTCATGAGGAAAGTTTAAGTGAACCCTGGCCTATGTTTTCTTGACCTATGTTTTCTTTAGTGCTTTGTTTGTTTGGTTTGAGGTTCAACATCCCCGTCAACACTGTATAGGTCATTTCGCGACGTTGCTTCCAATTTTGTGGGACTTTTGTTTGTTTGTTTGGTTGGTTTGAGGTTTAACGTTCCCGTCAACACTGTAGAGGTCATTTTGGAAGACGTAGCTTCCAATTTTGTGGGACTTTTACCTGACACTGAGATGAAATGACATCCAAAGCCCTGCCGCCCAATGAAACCAATAGGGTTTATAAGCATGGATGGTCCAACTCACACCACTTTGCCTGGGCAGGCTTAGACCTTCTAAGCGTTTACCAGTACTCATGTGTGGTCAGTTTCAGCTCTGCGTGGATGCATCATGCAGCCCAATCTATTTCTCCTTGCTCCGATGGGCGGTGGCCTTCTGTAGCTCTGTGACTTTTGCATTTCGCCATTCACTTTACAGAATAACACGTTTTGATGCTTTTATTGTTGTTTGAACATTAGTTGCAGCAAAACCATTAAATTTTGCTAAACATTCAGAACTTTTCATTAAACCTGTTATTTCATTCCAAATACATAGCAACAGATAAGGTAAGTATTTTGTGATAATTGAAGGATACTTTTTGTCAATTCTCCTTAAAAACCTATGTTGTGAGAACCGCCTCCTAGAGGCGGTTCTAATGAGTACCCACAACATAGGTTTATATGGAGAAATAAGGAAAACTATCCTTCAGTTATCACAAATACTTACTTTATCTATGCTATGCAAATACAATGAGACACAAAATGCATAAGAGTCCTTGACACTTTTGAACGTTTACACGTAAGTGTACTATTTAGTAGTGATTTACACGTATTCAGTGGTAATTACATACACTTACAAACAACTTTTTCTGCATGTTGTGTCTTTAAACTCAAAATGTCTAAAGCTTCAGTAATGCAATCAGCTACAGAACTAAAGCTCTTCCTCTCGCATCAAGCGTCATAAAACGCAAACTAAATTTCTAGCTGCCGATTCCAAAGCTCAAATAAAAACATGGCAAGTCCTTTCAAAGCTGCTGGCTCTAGCCCTACACCATAAAACTTACACATGCTGCAGGCAACCAAAATTATTGCAAGCTGTGTGACTAATCACAGACCAGAGGCTGCGCAAGTTGCATCCTGTTTTTTTTTTTTTTTTTTTTTTTTAACAGACGGCATTTTGAAATATTTTCTTATTTTTTCTAGAATGTAGAATTTGACATTTCATGCAAATTGTCTCCTGGGGTCAATTTGCATGAGATGTCAAATCCTGTTTTCTGAGAAAAATGAGAAAAAGAAGAACAATTTGTCGTCTGCCGAATTAGCCTCGAGAGTTCCTGGGTGGAGTGGGGCAGCGGCATAAAGTGTCTTGCCTATGGACACACCTCGGCTCCGGTGGTCGGATTCGAACTCACAACCTCTAGATCATAAGTCGAACCCTCTAACCACTGAGTTATCATAGGCTGCCTGACACTTAGCTCCAGTCAAGGGGTAGTAAGAAGGATATTTAAAGGATGAAATTGTTTTAATATTTCTTCATAAAAACTGTATTTGTGGGTACACCACAATCTCGTTATAACATGATTCCTTAATGATTTTGGATATAACATGGTCCAAAAATAAATACACCACAACTTCATTATAACATGGATCGCTATAACATGGTTTTGGATATAACACGGTTTCCGAGATGGATTCCAAAAATGTGTTGATTATATAGAAAAATGACCATAAATGGTCATTTTTCAATATAATCTACACATTTTTATTTGGATATAAGGCAGTTGTTTAACTAACAGGGTTCCTGCTTTGGACCCAACTAACAGTGATATAAAGAGGCTGTGGTGTAGATTGCATCAAAAAATGATTATAAAAAATTAAGACTGTATGGATTATATAGAAAAATGACCATATATGGTCATTTTTCTATATAATCTATATATTTTTGTTTGGCTATACATGTAACATGATGCTGTAAGTAACATGGTTTCTACTTTGAAGCCCAACAACAGCGATATAAAGTATAAAGAGGTTGCAGTCAGTGTACTCATTAGAATGGTCACAAAGAGGCGA
This sequence comes from Lucinisca nassula, assembly GCA_963580285.1. Classification (NCBI taxonomy): domain Eukaryota; kingdom Metazoa; phylum Mollusca; class Bivalvia; order Lucinida; family Lucinidae; genus Lucinisca; species Lucinisca nassula. Next base: position 112,433,468 of record OY757013.1, on the reverse strand, counting down.
TTCTAACAAGTACCTAGAACATTATGTTTCTGAAGAAAAACAAGGAAAATTATTTCTTCAATATCCTCGTTATCCCCCCCCCCCCCCCCCCCCCATATCTGTTGGTGTGTGGAGAACTAAGGTAACATGAAGATTTTGACCTATACAAAAAATGCTCATTTTTATAATTATAATTATAAAAGCATTTATTTACCTATTTTTTGAAATATGATTTTCCACTTTCTCTCAAATTCTTCAACATCGTCTTTAACTTTTGAAGATGAGGGGGAGTGTTGTAAGACTTTCTCAGCTTGTTGTTTCATCTTCTCCACTCTCTCTTCTTGAGTCTTCATAGCCTTCAGTTTGATCTATAAATATACACAGACCTACTTACAACACAGATCATTACAGCATTGCATTACGAAAACACGCCTATACAAATACAATGGAACCTTTGTCGTTGAAAAAATGAAAATTTTTAGATGAAAAATTGTGATATTTTTCTTATTTCTGCTCCAAATATAGATTGTGGGTACTCGTTAGAACCGCCCCATTGAGGCAGTTCTAACAAATACCCACAATCTCTATTTCAGAGGTGAAATAAGAAAACTAAGGTTTACCCCTGCAAACCCGTTTTCCTGTATAAAAAAGGGGTACAAGGGGGTCAAATTTATATAGGCACGTTTTCGTGAGGGTTTTTGGATATAACATGAACTTAAGATGGATCCCAAAATGTTCAGGTTACAGAGAAAAAATACCATAAATGGTCATTTTTGTGAATACATTTTTGTTTGGATACCAGTTTTATTTAACGAACAGGGTTTCTGATTTGGACCAGAACAATAAGTGTAATGAAAGAAGTTGTGGTGAATCTCATAATTATTGTGTATCCTCGCATGCAGGGCTCTGTAAAGATGGTAGTCCCAGATCAGTCAGCTGCCAAAAGACTATTTTGTTCGGAGCAGTCTGATCGGCATTATCTGCCATTATCCAAGCACAGATGTATCACCAAGGCTTGCAAAAATTAGGAAATTACTGAACTCATTTATGAAGAGACTACATGTATATACACATTATGGCAGTGGTCATCTTTAAACCAAAAGATGACAATCACAACAATTGTTGTTAGCTTTGTTGACTGCTGGGTACTTAAAAAGCCATTCTTGCAAACAGTGTGGACCCAGATCAGACTGCTCCTTGAGGAGCAGTCTGATCAGGGTCCACACTATTTGCCCATATGCAAAAATATGTTTGCAACGTATGCTAGTTACTTTAAAAGTCATTCTTGCAAACAGTCTGATCTGGGTCCACACTGTTTGCCCATATGCAAAAATATGTTTGCAAAGTTTGCATGATGTAGCAGACAGCATAAACAGACGACATTTGCAGAAGCACTTTTCCATGGCATCTTACGGTTTAAATGACACTCACTCCATTACTACTGGGTGTCATTTCATAATCTGCTGGTTACTTTAAAAGTCATTCTTGCAAACAGTGTGGATCCAGATTACACTGCTCCTGATCAGGGTTCACACTATTTGCCTGTATGCAAAAATATGTTTGAAAAATTTGCAAGACACAGCAGACAATATAAACAGATGACAATTGCAGATGCACTTTTCCATGGCATCTAAAGAGTAAAATGACACTTACACTGGGTGTCATTTCATAATCTTTGTATAAAATTCAAGGTAAGACATTGAAGCTTTTATCAGGCTTATTGGATGTTTATTTGTTGAAGTTATTTTCGTGACAACAGAAACACAAATTTTGACAAGATTTTGAGTTTATGGATTCTTTTTCATCAAGCAGCTGGAGAGGGTCATTTTTCTCCAAAAACCATCTACAGGTCAGACCCTTCAACAATGTAGCAGGGATTTCCTTTAAAACATCTGGAATGAAAGATATGACAAAGTCAATTTGCAACAATTAGTAAATATTGTTCTATTTCCTACCTTACACTGTTCCAGTTGCTTCGAAATTTCCACAGATTCCTCAGGAATTTTATCAGTTATACCAATCCATTTCTCGTGTGATGACATCACTTCCTGCAGAGCATGAAGTTCGTCATACAATTTCTTCGTTTCTATATTTAGATTCACTTTCCTCTGTGTCTCCGAAAGTTGTTGTTTTAATTTTTCCCATCGCCTCTCCAACGATTCTGTTGTCATGGCGATGGAATCGAAAGGTTCATCAGCTAAAATAAGAAATATTCATCTGTCATTCAGGAAAACTTCTGCGAGGTGGGCTTGAGCTCACAGTGTTGACCCATATCAAAACTGTTTCTTTTAGATCTGATCTAGTTCTCGAGGGGAATGGATACACCTCCAGTGGAGGCAACTCCACCAAAAGTATTTTGTTTCCCAGGTCACAATAGGGGTCAACTCTTAAAATTTGTTCCTCGGGAGCAAATTCTTTCCTTTAAGAGTAGACCCCTTTTTCAGTTTGTTTGTTTGATTTGAGGTTTAACCTCCCTACAACACTGTATAGGTTATTTTGGAGACGTTGCTTCCAATTTGTGGGACTTTTACCTGACATTGAGATGAAATGACATCTCAAGCCCTGTCGTCCAATGAAACCAAAAGGGTTTATAAGCAAGGACCGTCCGACTCGCACCGCTTTGCCTGGGCAGGCTTAGATCCTCTAAGCGGTTTACCAATACTCGTGTGCGGTCGGTTTCAGCTCTGCGTGGAAGCATCATGATCTATTTCTTCAAGCCCCGATGGGCAGGGGGGACCCTTTAACAGTGGGACTGGGCTTATAGAAAAGTGAGCAGAACGTCCTGAAAGTTGTCTCCCTTTGAAAAACGGCGGAAAAATCTACCAGTTGTTCCCATTCCCCTTAACTGTTTATTGTACCTGCATTTCCAACATACATGTATTGTCTGGGTCCAGTTGCAAAAAGCATCAGTAGCTTAACAAACTTGTTTGTGGTCAAATCGTTAACTATTCCAGAAATTTCAACATCTAGTACTCTAGTATTTTTGCCAACTTTTGCATTTTCAAAAGCTACTCTCATGTTTTTTCTGCACAAATTTTAAGGCTAGTCTTCGGAAATGTGATGTGACACTATGGGGAGAAGCCAGGTGGTGAGTCAATCTTTTTTTTTTCTTTGTGTGCACAAACTAAATAGGCTGCTGGGGAAATGGGTCCTGAGCCAGAATTTCAGATTGTTCAGATTGTTCGGTTTAACTTTTGAATTCCTGTACTTTCAGGAAACAGTGTAGATCCTGATCAGATGCTGCATTTTGCAGCATTTGATCGATGCTGCATTTTTATAAAGAGTGTGTGTTGTACATTTTGTATATGAAAACACCGGACTGATATACAAGCATCAAAGGCTGCTTTCTCATATTTACCTTCTCTCAGCTCATCCGAAATATTTTTTCCCATGGTAATGAGCCTGGTGATATTATCTGTCTGTGCCTCAATCTCACTCTGTGTATCCTGTGGACAGAAAACTATTGGTCAAAATACACACAAAGCAATTTCAAAATCAAAGTACTGACAGCACCGGTGGGTTGATTGTCGCTTGAGTGTCGCCCGGGAAAATGATCCTGGACTGAGACTAAAACTGTTAATTTAACCCTTAACCCTTATCTTGCTGAATATTCATTTAAGCCACACTCATTTCTATCTATCAACCAATCAAATTACTTGATGCAATTTATTGCTACACATTCATAAACTGAAGCCATCTGATCAGGATCTACACTGTTTGCAAAGATAAGGGTTATCGTGAACAGCAAGATAAGGGTTAAATTCCCGTATTTTTAAACAAACAGTGTAGACCTGGATCAAACACTGCATTATACATCTGATCTGGGCCTACACTGTTTACCAATGACCCAGTACAACAAGCCCAGTCCAGATTTTACTTTTTACACAGTGCTCTGACATTGCAGTTTGAACACTAGCACTGCTACACAATATGCAATAGTCACATGGACAATAGCAGGCAGGAAGCTACTGCAGTCAGTAATTTTGAGTCGATTGTTGCAGTTACTTGTATTCTCATTTATGATGGCCAGAACACAAAAGAATGCTCTGGTTTTACAGCCCTTTCAACATTATAGCATTTATTGTGCTGATTGTTAATCAAAAGTGGGCAAAAACTGGAGTACCTGGAGAAAGACACCTGGCCCATTGCAGAACTTGGCATTTCACATGACCGAATGTTTAAACTCACTGCTCTTAACCCCAAGGCTACAGAGGCCTATGCTAAAAATAATGCATTTTTTAATTCCAACAGCCTAGAAGATATGCATTCTTCTTTCTTTTCAAATGCAAATCCTTGTATATGTCTGTGTTATTTATTAAGTCATAATACGAGAAATTACCGCCATCCATCAATTATATCATGTACGAAAATAGGATCCATCTGGAGAAAGCAGTACCAAAGTTGTACGAGAAATTACAGCCATCCAGCAATTATATCATGTACGAAAATAGGATCCATCTGGAGAAAGCAGTACCAAAGTTGTACGAGAAATTACAGCCATCCAGCAATTATATCATGTATGAAAATAGGATCCATCTGGAGAAAGCAGTACCAAAGTTGTACGAGAAATTACCGCCATCCAGCAATTATATCATGTACGAAAATAGGATCCATCTGGAGAAAGCAGTACCAAAGTTGTGTTTGTTTCACTCGTACAGCACAGGGCAGGTGCTATGGCAATAGAATCAGGCCTGTGCTGAATAAATGAAACTAACACAACTAGGACATAGCACCTACCCCGTGCTGTACCAGTGAACAATCATAACCAAGTTTGCCCTGTGCTGTACCAGTGAAACAAACACAACTTGGTTGTGTTTGTTCCATTGGTACAGCACACGGCAGGTGCAATGTCCATAGCACCAGCCCTGTGCCAAATCAGCGAAACAAACACAACTTGGTTGTGTTTGTTGTTTCACTGGTACAGCACAGGGCAGGTGCTATGGACAAGCACCAGCCCTGTGCTGAAACAGTGAAACAAATACAACTTGATTGTGTTTCACTGGTACAGCACAGGGCAGGTGCTATGGACAGCCCTGTGCTGAATCAGTGAAACAAACACAACTTGGTTGGTTTTCACTGGTACAACACATGGCAGGTGCTATGGACAGCCCTGTGCTGAGCACAAAAAAGTTGTGTTTGTTTCACTTGTACAGCACAGGACAGGTGCTATGGCAATAGAATCAGCCCTGTGCCAAATCAGCGAAACAAACACTACCAAGTTGTGTTTGTTTCACTGGTACAGCACAGGACTGGTGCTATGGTTCACTTGAACAATGGTTGAATCTCATATTAAGAAGTCTATGAAGACCTCACCTCTATCAACACCACCTGTTCCTCTTCTGTGAAAGAATCTTGGGGTGATGCCTCCTCAATCGTGAGCAGCTCTAAACCTGACTCGATCCTGTCAAACCACTCATATAATTTCTTGACTTCTAGCTCAAACTCAGCCTTTAATGAAGAGTCCACTTTTCGCTTCTTTGCACTTCCTGGTCCAGGACTGCGTAGTTTATCTTCTTCAGAAGCCTCCATTGTCTCCTGGACTTCAGATATTTCTGCTAGATCTATACCCATATCTACAATCTGAAAGTTTTAAGGTTGTATAAAGGTCGGAACCAGTGTTGAGTTTCACTGGTTCAACACAAAGCAGGTGCTATGACCACAGACCCCGCCCCCTCCCCTCCCCCACCCCCAGACCAACACAAAAATAATGATACACCCGGACCTCGTTATAGCACGATTCGTTACAGCACAAATTCGGATATAACACGGTTTTGGTTTGGACCCCAAATTTTCCCCAACCAACATTTATAAATATTATCCAAGGATTGAATCAGGTTTCAAGCACAACAACATTATTTTCCTCTCACTTTTGACTGCGGTAATACGGTAGCTAACACGGTAGCTAACACGGTTTATAACGGTACTTTTTGATAGTTATTGCAGGCCTCCATCAGAGTTGAATATACAGTATATTAACTTGTTTAGCTTGACACGCATGATAAACATGAACTGCCATCGGCACAATCAAAAGTGTTGGCTTAGTGAGATAAAGAGATAAAAGAATTCAGTTACGCAACCGGAAAAAAATATTTATCACGCTCTGTTAAGGATCACTGCTCAGCAGAAATTTTAAACATCGATGCAGACAATGTGATCGGTCACTGCAATAAAACTCATTTTCTAGAGCCGCATGTAAAAGAAAGTCAAATTTATTCCAGCTTAAAAGCAAATGATAATACATATTCAAGATCGATTTTCGCGGTAAAAAAATCATTCAAAGATTTTTTGCGCCATTAAAAATCGTTTCAAAAGGCTAAAATATTAAGGGTAAGACATTTCAAGGGAAGTAATTCAAATTTCTTCTAAGCGTTGATCATTGCCGGTTCCGAACCCTAACCCGGTAATATCACCATTGAAATGCATTAACAGTACTGTAGTTCGGTACGGTTCCGGACGCTCAGATACAACAAAGTTAGCCGGGAACCAGCTATCAAAATGGCGTCATACTCGCTGTCAGATCGGACGATTTCTGGATATAAAAATTGGTTTATCAGCTGGTTTCGATTAAAGTGACTTGTTTGACTTGATGGGCCATGGTATTTACTGCCATTGATTAGTTCTAAACACATTTTAGTCGGGAAATACGGTCATTAACCGGACCGCACATCATCTTGTTTGGGAAACTATTGATCACCATTGTGTCACTGGTTGATCTGTGACAAATACGGTCGGCGTTTATAACACGATTCGGTTAACTAACACGGTCCGTTGGTTGGACCCGGAGTTCCGTGTTATAACGAGGTTGAGGTGTATTAACAACAATCTTTTGAAGAAAAGTGCACTTCAATGCTCAAAGTTTCTCTTCAAAGCTTAGTGTCTGCGGAACTGCACATATAATCTCCAGGTTGTTGGTTAGTTTGGCATTTAATGGCCCAGTCAACACTTATTTAGTTAACATCGAGCCAATCAGTTTTCCAAACCACACTTTACCAGGCCAGTACAGAAGACACTCGTTATCTCAAACTCTATCTCAAACAATGGCTTAAATCAAACTAAATTTTGTGCAATGTTATGTTAGATTTGCTATATATTTCTTAAGTTTCAACTCCTTTTATCTCAAACTAAATATTCCATTCCCTTGGAGTTTGAGATAACGAGAGTCTAGTGTAGTCAACTTGTACAGAGCATGTCTTTTTTCTTTGCCAGAAATGGACAATTGCCTTTCTTGAATCAGCTGAATGAAGGGAAAGAATGACCACAGAAAAGATTTCATAATCTCCACTACAGAATTTTGCTGACTAGGCAGATTTCTACCCCTGACCTGATCACTCGTCACATGCACATCCCACTGAGCTACTGACACCAGCAAAACATGTATCTGATATAAACAGAGGCAAGGAATATATCTAATTTATGTGCTTTTTTGAGGAGTGTCACCTACAAAAACACTCAAAATGTCATCACAATGATACCTTTTGTAACTAAATCAGTTACCCCCTATATTAATTTCATTGTAACACATTGACCCGATATATATATGCTATCTCAGGACAAGTGAGCTTTTAATATCAGGTTAACATGACATTGCACTTCTATAAACTGGACTGCTGGAAAAATTGGCAGAAATGTACGAGTGTACAATGGATTAACTGGTGAATAGAATATCAGATTCGTGTAATCTGATCTTAAGTTTATTAGGCTCTGCTTAGAGAACACATGTAGAATCACTCGGCTAGCCTCGGGATTCTACAAGCCTCAAATGACATGAATCTGGTATTCTCTATTTATCATCTTATTAACATGTCTGTATAATATAGGGAAAAATGGGTTTAGAAGGGCAAACACTATTTTCTTTATTTTTGCACAAAAACATTGAATTTTGGTGTTCATTAGAACTGCCTAAATGAGGCAAAAACAATCTCTGTTTTTGGCAAAAAATATGAAAAAGATCACAGATTTTCATCAAAGAAAGGTCATTCAACCGATTTTGAACTGAATGGAATCTTCAACTTTATATATAATTTTATTTGTAACTTTGTTAGTTTAATGACCCTGTCAACACTATTTAGGTTACGCCAATATGGTCAGTTTACCCAGCCCCACTTTTCCTGGGCAGGTTTATACATAAGCAATTAACCAGTACAGCGCACATTCTTTCACCAGAAAATGACAACCGTGTATAAAGTAGGAGTCCTTTTCAAAATCTTGGGGTATCACAGAAACTGATATAAAATGGACAAACTTTCTGCCAACAGTGAAGGCTGTGATCAGATAACGCATTCTAAGGCATCTGATCTGGGCCTGCACTGTTTGTCAGTGATCTGTTTTGGGGTTTCTGCAATAAAATGATTAAAAGAGACAGGAAAGAAAACCTTATCTCACACAGTGCATTGCGTTATTCTAATAATACCTTTTTACTCTGAAATTCCATGTTTTCCACCAGCAACTTCCATCTCGCCTGGAAATCCTCAAGTTCGGCTGAAATTTTGCGTACAGCTTCCTCATTGTTTACACACTGAACTATTTGTTGCCCACATTCGTACAATTCCTCAAACCTCTGCACTTGGATTACCATGTCTCTTTCTATTTTCTGAAGAAAATTTAAATCACTCAATTATTCATATACAGTATAATTCCATAAATAAGACCACCTAAAATTAAGACTAAATCTGCTTTTAAAAGCTTATTTAGATATTTCAGTTATTCTTTGTGTTACACAATATGTTCTATAAAAGGATTATGTCTCCTTATAAGAGACCACCTTTGGGACTGTTCAAAAGTGGTCTTTAAGACCATTTTTGAACAGTCCCAGAGGTGGTCTTAATATAGGAATTTTACTGTATTTATGTTGAACTATCTGGGTCCAGTTGTTCAAAGCATCGTTAGCTTAACAAGCTCATTAGTGGTCAAATTGTTAACTGTTCTAGCAAGTACAATATCTAAAATTTTGGTATTTTTGATGAAAATACATGAGCAAGTTTTGCAAATGCAAAAGCTGCTCACATTTTTTCAGTGAAAATATTAGCATATTTGCCATATTAAATGATCAAAATTTTAACATTTCGGTTAGTGAACTAATGATGTCATTAGTTTTGAACAACTGGCCCCAGGTCTTAGGAAAACATAGGTTGTCTATGGGTATGTTTTCGTTTACAGAACAAGGCAATTCTAACAAGTACCAAGTAATAAACATAGAAAATAACGATCAGAGTCCGACAAATCCATGGCCTAAAACATCCAAATTTTGGCTCGGCAAGCCATTTTTTTTAATTTAAATTGCCAAGAAAAATTTATAGAATATACAGGAAGTTAAGTATTCTAATTCTGAAGAATTTGGAAGATGCTGTGGATTGCCAGGCATGTGGCTGAAAATGGATTTGTTAAATCCTGACCAACCTATTAGCAAAGGTGGTAGTTTCCTGCACTGCAGTAGAAAATGTAATTTATCATATGACGACACGTCTGAGAATGTAATAACGCTCTGTAATAAATTTAATAATCCACTGGTGGATTAAATATGCAAATTAGTTTGATACCCTCCATAACCTTACATGTACAAAGTCCTTAACAACGCCACATTTACTAATGGTGGAACCAGTTCTTCAGCTGAAGTGCAAGACCCGCCGGATGCTTTTAGCTTTATGAGTGTTACCATATATGGGTATGGCGGCCATTTTGGTCATGTGACCTGGACCTAAAACGGTTCCCCCAATATCGTAAGGAGCAAAAATATATCTTATACTTTAGTACTGTATTCTGAATCGTTTGCAGGATAAAATGCATTCTCACTTTTCCAATACAAAAGCATATGTGTCAAAGTTTGACCTAGACACAAAGAAGGTCAAGGTCAACCCAGGGTCACCATTTTAGCAATTTATGATGGGCCTACGTCCCAGATGCTATTTATCAAGTTTCGTGGAAATCTGCCCAGTGGTTCTGGAGAAGACTATTTTTGAAGGGTTTTTACCATATATGGCTTGGTGGCCATTTTTGTCGTAACCTGGACCCCATGAGCAAATTTTGGTTTCCCCCCACCCCATAGAGGCTCCATATGAAATTTGACTTCAATGGGCCCAACGGTTTCCGAGGACAAGCAGTTTGAAAATTTTCACATTTTTCGCCTCGGCGAGGCTATACTAAATGGAATGTAATATTTCGCAAGTTCATTGGTTAGATCTCATTGATATCTATCAGTATGTCAAAAATTGTTTAAATATTCCAAGCGGTTAAGTCACTATCACCAATTTTCACAAACGGGTTACGGACGGACAGACAGACAGACCATATATGGCTTGGCGGCCATTTTGGTCATGTGACCTGGACCCCATGAGCAAATTTTGGTTTCCCCCCACCCCATAGAGGCTCCATATGAAATTTGACTTCAATGGGCCCAACGGTTTCCGAGGAGAAGCAGTTAAAAAATTTTCACATTTTTCGCCATGGCGAGGCTATACTAAACGGAATGTAATATTTCGCAAGTTCATTGGTTAGATCTCATTGATATCCATCAGTATGCCAAAAATTGTTTAAATATTCCAAGCGGTTAAGTCACTATCACCAATTTTCACAAACGGGTTACGGACGGACAGACAGACAGACAGACCATATATGGCCATTTTGGTCATGTGACCTGGAACCCAACAGCAAATTTTGGTTTCCCCCCATCCCATAGAGGCTCCATATGAAATTTGACTTCAATCGGCCCAACGGTTTCTGAGGAGAAGCAGTTCGAAAATTTTCACATTTTTCGCCTCGGCGAGGCTATACTAAATGGAATGTAATATTTCGCAAGTTCATTGGTTAGATCTCATTGATATCTATCAGTATGCCAAAAATTGTTTAAATATTCCAAGCGGTTAGGTCACTATCACCAATTTTCACAAACGGGTTACGGACGGACAGACAGACTGACAGAATGACACGGTGACTTTAGGGCACTCTTAGAAAATCAACCGACTTCAGTCTGTCGCTTTTTCTGCGGGTCGTGCAATATTAACACTTTTGTAAAATAATAATGAAAAAAAAATGCAGTTTTAAATGTCATATGATAAACAGAATCTTGCATTCGTGCTCCCGTATTATTAAACTCGTCGAGGAAAAGGCATAAAATGCTCCGCATAGCCTTGCATTTTATCCCTTTTCCTCAACTCGTATAATAAATTCAATAATAAATCAAAACTCATGTAAAATCCCCAATATACTGTGTGATTTCTTACACTGTGCTAGAAAAATACAATGTACAGTGAAAATGTCTTACACTGCAATAGAAAAATACAATGTACAATAAGATTTTCAAACCTGCTTTTATCTTCTAAGCCAAGAAAAATGTAATGACTATTCCAAAATACCCCTGGGGAAACATGTCTGCTGTTGTATTCAGACATACAAAAAACTTTCAAGGCTTACAGTATGTTGTTTACAATGTGTCTGCTGCTAACAAGACCCATGTCTGCTTGTTTATCTGTGATTCTATGTTTTGTATGTTTTGTTTCTTTATTGTCTGTCCACTGACATGGTAAGCTTGAATACCCTCTTATTCCTCCAGTAAAGTTTCACCCCCACCCATAGGGGCTTGAAGAAATATATGGGCTGCATGATGCTTCCACGCAGAGCTGAATCCAGCCCGCACACTAGTACTGGTAAACCGCTTAGAGGATCTAAGCCTGCTTAGAGGATCTAAGCCTGTCCAGGAACCGCGGTGCGAGGTGGACCGTCCATGCTAATAAACCCTATTGGTTTCATTGGGCGACAGGGCTTGAGATGTCATTTCATCTCAATGTCGGGTAAAAGTCCCACAAAATTGGAAGCAACGTCTCCAAAATGACCTTTACAGTGTTGACGGGGACGTTAAACCTCAAATCAAACAAACAAACAAAAACTCCAGTAAAGCAATCTACACAACAATATGTACCGTTTCCCCTCAACCCTTGTCCAGCTGAATAAATTAGTTTTGTCATACCCATTTCTGATTATCGAAATACTTGGGTGTAATGTTTATCCAAATTTGCAAACTGAATGATCTATGTACAGCCTGATCAGATTGCTTTGCAAACATAGGATGAGGAGGGGTGGGGGGAGGGGGTATCATGGTTCAGTGGGACAAGGGTTTAGTTCAGTGCACATGTTCATATATTGCACAAAATCTACACACCCCTAGAGGTGGACATGTTTTTCTGTAACGTAACGTAAAGTGTAACAAAGTCACCAGCATGGTATCTATTTACACTTTGGAATTTGAAATGTTTCAAACTGTTACATAACATTTCAGTCCGAAACATAACGTAAAAACATGCCCACCTCTAGGGGTGCGTAGCTTTTGTGCAGTATCTACAGATGTTAGAAGATGAATATGCTAGTATTTTCTCTTTAACCCATACATGACAATGGAATCTTCCACCTAGTAAGCATGGAAAGGTCTATTTCCACTTATAGGGGTGTCAGGTTTGTTTTTGTCTGAGGCGGCAAACATCACAAAAATCAATGTTCTTTAAGCAAACAGTGCAGCCCAGATCAGATGCTGCATTCTGCAGCATCTGATCTGGGACTACACTGTTTGTCAATGTCCCAAAAAAGGGCCACTAGACATACATGGGTTAAGTTTGTCTGACAATCCCTTGATCACCTTCTTTGCATTATCTGCTGGTTCCTAGTCTGAAGACTATAAGTGTTGGAAAAACAGGTAACCAGACCCCCCTGACCTTGAAAGGTCAGGGGGGTCTGGTTATCTGTTTTTCCAATATTGACAATGTGCAAGCTGGTAGCCAGCAAACAATGCAAATATGGTGAATGTCACTGAGTGAAAAGAAATTCTCATTCCAGTCTTGATGAATTCAAAAGAAATCAATTAAAGAGTGCCTGCCTGAAGCTAGCCATGTGCTTTGTTTTCTTCAGTTATTTTTCAAGAATAAGTTCTAAGCTGTTTTTATTTGGGTTCATTACAAGAACACACCTGTGTGCAAAAATCTCTTGAACAAGCATTTTTTCGGATAAAAATGTTTGATATTTTTCTTATTTTTAGTTCAAATACAGATTGTGGGTGCTAGTTAGAACTGCCTAAATGAGGTGATGAGGCCATTCTGTTGAGTAGCCACAATCCAAGCTTTTCAATAAAAGTAAGGAAATTGATGACTACTCCCTTAAACACCTTTTTTCTGTATAAAAAGTGGGGTTATGAGGAGTGTTCATTGCATGGACTTGTTAACAAGATGTAACAGCCTTTTCAAGATGGACTTGTTAACCAGATGTAACAGCCTTTTCAAGATGGACTTGTTAACAAGATGTAACAGCCTTTTCAAGATGGACTTGTTAACAAGATGTAACAGCCTTTTCAAGATGGACTTGTTAACAAGATGTAACAGCCTTTTCAAGATGGACTTGTTAACCAGATGTAACAGCCTTTTCAAGAAAAATATCACAAATTTTCATCTTAAATTTTTCATGATGGCACCACAACAGGCCACAGATGCTGATGACACCACCAGGCCACACAGAGGCTGATGGTACCACCAGGCCACAGAGGTTGACGGAACCACCAGGTCACACAGAGGCTGATGGCCCCACCAGGCCACACACAGGCTGATGGCCCGCACCAGGCCATACAGAGGCTGATGGCACCACCAGGCAACACAGAGGCTGATGGTACCACACCAGGCCACAGAGGCTGATGACACCACCAGGCCACAGAGGCTGATGGCACCACCAGGCTACAAAGAGGCTGATGGCACCACCAGGCTACAAAGAGGCTGATGGCACCACCAGGCTACACATAGGGTGATGGCACTATCAGGCTACACAGATGCTGATGACACCACCAGGTCACAGGCTGATTGCACCACCAGGCCACAGAGGCTGATGGCACCACCATGCCACACAGAGGCTGATGGCAATACTTTTACTGTCAAAAATTAATTGTTTAATCCTTATCCTGCTGTATCTTTGCAAACAGTGTAGATCTTCTGAAAAAGCCATTTGATCAAGATCTACACTATTTGTCATTCAGTAAGCCAAATTAAATGAATACAATATATCAAGTAATTTGATTGGCTGACAGTCAGAAATGGGTGAGGCAAAATTAATTATTCAGCAGGATGAGGGTCAAACTAACTGCGTCTTGTCATAAGTTTATGCATCCGACTCACCCATGAAATAATGTGGCACCATGTGCATATTCATATTCATAAACATCTTACTTATTCCTGATGGATGGAACATGTTTGTTGAAACATCTAAACAGATTAAATGATATTGCTGCACCATGTTTTCAATATATCTTACTTTTAATTCTCTCACTTGCTCCACAGCTACTTTTGAATCTGACAAATCAGCCAGCTTCATTCTGGCAAGGACGGCCTCCTTGTCAGTTAGCCAATCAGAGAACTTCACTTCATCCTCTGCGAAAGTCTGCCACTTGAGAAGGACCTCCTGTAGGAGGAGCCACTGCTGTTCTGTCCAATGACAAATTGTTGCCCATCTTTTGCCAAGGTGCTGCAGCTGGTTTTCCATGGCTTCACAAGCTAAAAAGATGTAAACATACACCACAACATCATTATAACACTGTTCGTTATAACAGGGTTACGGATATATCACAGTTTTTAAGATGGATCCCAAAAATGTATAGATTATATAGAAAAATGAGCATAAATGGTCATTTTTCTATATAATCTATACATTTTTTTGGATATAACATGGTTGTTTAATGAACACAGTTTTTCTTTGGACCCCATTAATAGTGTTATAAAGAGGTTGCGGTGTCCTTTGTTATTTTTGTAAAGATGCCAATCACAGTAATTGTTGTCTGCTTTGTTGTCTGCTTGTTACTTAAAAAGTGTTTTTTTTTTTTTTTTTTGCAAACAGTGTGGACCCAGATCAGACTTCTCCTTCAGCAGTCTGATCAGGGTCCACACTGTGTGCCTGTATGCAAATATATTCTTAATTAATTGTCAAGAACGTACAGCAGACAACATAAACAGACAATAGATGTAGTTTCAGATGGATCAATAACTGCTGAATAGCCAAGAGTGTGTGTGTGTGTGTGAATTCGGGTTTAACGTTGCTTTCAACAATTTTTCAGTCATATCACGACGGTGTCTGGTTGTGACAGGGAGCTCAATGCTTACTTTTATAGTGCTGCCTCACTGAAGTATCATGTCCCAGACACATTACATGATACCACACCCAGTCACATTATCCTGACACTGGGTCGACCAGTCCTAGCTCTACCCCGTAAATCTGAGTGCCAAGGGAGGAGCAGCTAGTACCATTTTCAACAACTTTGGTATAATGCGGCCCGGGATCGAACCTGTGAATTCCCGTTCCCCGGAGTGGACACTCTACCAACTGAGCTATCGGGGCCGGTCAAGAATAGCCAAGAGATAAGTATTGTTAATTGATTGGTTGTGTTGGAGTTTAACGGCACATCAACCTTGTGGGATATTTTGACCATTGGCCTAGGAGAAGATATCATTTTATGTTTTTCTATCTTTAGCTCTGCTGGCCATGTTGTTCAGCTTAGCAGAACGATTTTAGCAATTTTGGTAGAGGGTCATTCTAGAAACATTTTTTTGAAATTATTTAGAAATTGGCATATTGGTCTAGGTGATGTCATTTAAAGGTTTTTCCTCTTTAAGCTCTGGTGGCCATTTTGTTCAGCAGAGCAAAACCATTTTAGCAATTTTGGTAGAGGTTCACATAAGGAATATCTCTGAGAAATTATTTTGAACCCAGGACATTAGCCTAAGAGTAGATGTCGTTTGAGGTTTTCTATTTTAAGCTCTGGCGGGCATTTTCTTCAGTGGAGCGGAACTATATTAGCAAATTTTGGTAGACTGTCACCTAAGAAACATTTCTGTGAAATTATTTTGAAATTGGGTCATTATCCTAGGAGGTGCTGTTGTTTAAAGGTTCTATTTTTAGCTCTGGCAGCCACCTGTTCAGCAAAGTGGACTATCTTAGAAATTTTGGCTGTGGGTCACCAAAGGAACAATTATGTGGAATAATTTGAAATCTGCCACTGGCCTAGTAGATGTCATTTAAAGGTTTTTTCTTCCTTCAGCACTGGCAGCTATTTCGTTCATTGCAGTGGAACCACTTTAGCAATTTTGTTTCAGGGCTATAAGAGAAATATTTGTGAAAATATTTTGAAAGTGGCTCCATGGTTTAGATGTCATTTGAAGAAATTGGTGACCACTGACAGACAGACAGATAATGGACACACAGGGATCAGAATAGCTCACCTAGACATCTTGTGCCCAGCTAAAATTGTAAAAATTGGAATTTCGTTTGGATATAACAAGTTTATCTAACTTACAAAGTTTCAGTTTTGGAACCAAACAATCGTATTATAAAGCGGCTGGAGTGAAATAACCTTTCCTTCACAATTTACAAATTCTACGTTTTTTTTCTTTACCTGACTCCGTATTATTATCATCTACTACCACAACCATGTTTTGTAGACTGTCTACTTTCCTCTGTTGTTTTTCAAGCTCAGTTTGAAGATCTTTGTGGTCCTCAACCTGCTGTTTAATGGCTGCCAGATGTGATCCCATCGTGCCTTGTGTTGCTATTTTTCCCTCCATATTTGTTAGCCAATCAGCAAGCTCATCTAGCTGTTGCTGCTGCAATGTCATCAGGGCTTGTTGCAGTCTAATGAAATGAAGAAGAAAAAAACAACATTTTGTTAATACAGTAAAATTCCGCAATTAAGACCACCTAAAATTATTTTTAAAGGTGCACTTAATCTTTCTTTGTGTTTTCTGCCCCCAGTGTCCTCTGGTCAAGCACTACCTTTGGGACAGTTCAAAAGTGGTCTTTAAGACCACTTTTAAACAGTCCCAAAGGTGGTCTTAATAATTATAGGAATTTTACTGTACTTACATTCTCAGTGCATTTATTGGTGAGTGAGTGTTTGAGTTTTACGTGCCACCAACAACTAAGGTCATACGGAGACGGGACCTCGGTTTAAAGACTCATCCGAAAGTCATGAGAAGCCCGGGATCGATCCTGCGACCCATGGTTTACATGACGAGTAGCGTAACCACTGCACCACGGAGGCTTCTCAGTGCATTTGCAGGAAAAATAAGGAATTTAAGCTATTGGGATGTAATGTTCATACTTCAATGAATACATTGACTCGTGTGATGTCAGTGGTGTCAAAATAAACAATTCTTTTCTCCAATATGATTAGATGATGGTGACATAATGGCGCTTACAACTCTGTTCCACTGTCAATAGGAAAACTGCGTGAAATTGTTTTCTTGTTTCAATTTTGGCCCCTTAACCAGATTTTCTTTGTCAAATAATGGATGGAAAATAATGTAGATATAGAGGATCTTACATGAGTGTTCCCTATATAAGTCTATGTAAAACCAAAGGGCCCCCGTGCTATTATTTGAACAATCTTGATAAGGGTCTACAAGACGAAGCTTCATACCAAATATCAAACACCTGAGCCTTCTGGTTTTAGACAAGAAGATTTTTAAAGCTTTTCCCTTTGTTAGTCTATCTAAAAACAAGGGCCCCGGGGCAGGGGCATTTTCGGCCCCCGGGCTATAATTTGAACAATCTTGTTAGAGGTCTACTAGATGAAGCTACACATCAAAAATCAAAGACCTGGGACTTGTGGTTTCAGAGGAGAAGATTTTTTAAGTTTTCACCAAATAAATCTATTTTTAGCTCCTGTGACCTTGATGGGCAACAGACCGGAGTCAATTGAACAATTTTGAAAGGGGACCACCTAAGAATCATTCCTGTGAAGTTTGGTCAAAATCCGATCAGTGGTTTAGGAGGAGATGTTGTTTGAAAAAATTGTTTACGCATGCACGCACACACGCGTGACGGACGAAAAGTGATCCCAAAAGCTCACTACGTGACCATTGAGCTAAAAATGTTCTACAAAAAAGAAATGAAAAGTATACAGTGTATATCTTTCTGGGCCAGACAAGCTAGTTCTGGCCAATTAGGCCTCATCAGTGACATCAAAATATTTTCCAATTCCAGGACAGAATCTATGATTCCAAAGGAACAGAAAATATAATATGGCAAGGAGACTTTTTATGGCCACCACAGATTCCCTCAACACCAGCTGAGTACCAGTCACGTTAACCCATTTTGTACCGGAAACCCCAAAACGGGTAGTTGGCAAACAGTGCAGGCCCAGATCAGACGCATTCTGCGGCGTCTGATCAGGGCCTACGCTGTTTGCAAAATTTTCAGCCAATTTCCAAATAGTTCTTAAGAAAACGCAACCTGATACCCCTAAATTTTGAAACAGACTCCAGCTATATATAAGGTGGAAGATTCCATTTGGTACAAAAAGGGTTAACTATAATTATCCCACTGAACACACAGTGTACAAGACTAGCTAGGTTTTAAAACATTTTCATTTCTTAATCATATAATCTTTCCTCATGATGGACAATTTAACCCTTTTCCTGTTGAATATTTTAATCTGCCACACCCACTACTGCTTATCAACCAATCAAATTACTTGATACAAATTATTGCAACAAATTCACAACTCTGAATGGCAAACAATGTAGATCCTGATCAGATGGCTTCGTCAGAATGACGAAGCCATCTGATCTGGATCTTCATTGTTTGGAATATAAGGCAGATCCGGGCTCAGCAGGACAAGGGTCAAGATATTTAGACACAAATGAAACATATCAGTCACAACAAAACATCAAAATGTGTAAATAGAACTTAAACACTGCTTATTTTTGGGGGGCATGTTATAAAGCATTGGTTAAGTAATTAACACAAATATTTGATCATTATCTATAACAACTTCCAGTACCAGAATATAATTAAAATTGCAGTTTGTTGGCACAATTGCATGAACCGCAGAATTCAAAACACATGAGCCACCTCACAAGAGGAAGGGCCCATAGTATTTTCTGATTGCTGTACTTCAAAAGCATCAGCAAAACCAATAACTTTGTTACAAGTAAGCTACCGGGCCCGCGCCCATCAGGGCTGAGAGAAATAGATTGGGCTGCATGATGCTTCCATGCAAAGCTGAAAACTGACTGCACATGAGTATTGGTAAACTGCTTAGAGGATCTAAGCCTGCCCAGGCAAAGTAGTGTGAGTCGGCCCATCCCTACATATAAACCTGTTTGGTTTGTTTGGGCAGAAGGGCTCGAGATGTCATTTCACCTCAATGTCGGGTAAAAGTCCCACAAAACTGGAAGCAATGTATCTAAAAGGACCTAACTAGTGTTGATGAGGACATTAAACTCAATTCAAACAAACAAACAAAGAGACACACAAGCTAGCTCAAGGTTTCTACACACAAGCTAGCTCAAGGTTTCTACACATAAGCTAGCTCAAGGTTTCTACACACAAGCTAGCTCAAGGTTTCTACACACAAGCTAGCTCAAGGTTTCTACACACAAGCTAGCTCAAGGTTTCTACACACAAGCTAGCTCAAGGTTTCTACACACAAGCTAGCTCAAGGTTTCTACACACAAGCTAGCTCAAGGTTTCTACACACAAGCTAGCTCAAGGTTTCTACACATAAGCTAGCTCAAGGTTTCTACACACAAGCTAGCTCAAGGTTTCTACACACAAGCTAGCTCAAGGTTTCTACACACAAGCTAGCTCAAGGTTTCTACACACAAGCTAGCTCAAGGTTTTTGCACACAAGCTAGCTCAAGGTTTCCTCTAATAGAGGAAACCTTGAGCTAGGTTGTGTGCAGCGCAGTTGTAGTTTACATGTCGGCAAGCAGCGAATGCTCTGACGAGGATGCGATTATGTGCAGGCTCGCCTGAGCCTCTACCAGTCACCTATGTCATTCCGTAAAAATCCTAAAACTTCGGACACCTTGAGGAATTGCTGTAATCCTCCTAAAATCATAGCAAATTTGTTTCAGTGTCCAGCAAGGAGTCAAAAATATGTCAACGGAATTGCAAACAGTGTAGATCCTGATCAGACTGCTCTGTCAGTTTGCTTAGGCCTGTCTGTCAGAGATTATACGGGTTAAACAAAACGGTCTATGTGTCGATTCAGGACCATTTTCCCAGCCTAAATTCAGGGACAATCGGCCTTCCAGTGTTGTCAGTGCTTTGATTTGTTTTTTTCCACTTCATTATTTTTTATTTTATATCATTCTTCTCCATTCCATTTCGTTTCTGCAACTCTTATCTGCAGTCCATGACCTTTGTAAACAGTGTAGATCCAGATCAGATGGCTTCTGAAGAAGCCATCTGATCAGGATCTACACTGTTTGTCATTCAGTTTGTGAATTTGAATGAAAACGTAATATCATGTAATCTGATTGGTTGATAGTCATTAATGGGTGTGGCTAATAAACTATTCAGCAGGTTAAGGATTAAGTTATACTGTGATCATCAAGAAAACACGCCTATATAATTCTGACCCCACTTTTATATAGTAAAACTGGGGTTTACAGGGGTAAACCTTATTTTTCTTATTTCTGCTCTAAAATATAGATTGTGGGTACTAGTTAGAACCGCCTTGATGAGGCGGTTCTAATATGTACCCACAATCTATATTTTGAGTAGAAATAAGAAAAATATCACAATTTTTCATCTTAAATTTTTCGTTTTCTAGCAGAGTATTTGTACAGGCATGTTTTCGTAATGAAACTTACTTGCTCTGTCTGTCTAAAGCTTTGAGTCTGAGCTCTTCCCATCTGTTATTGAGAAGACCCATCTGTACCCTGATCTCATTTTCCTCATCATGTTTGACCTTGTTCTCCGAAATCAGGTCATTTCCCTCCCGTAAAACGTTGCCGATACTGTCCTGGTGTTTCGTCAGCTCCAGCATAAAATCCTGAAACGCAAAAGGAGGACATTATACTTGAAACCGTACGATTTTTTTTTTCATTTTATAACGGAGTTTAACAGCCCAGTCAACAATAATTAAGCCATGAAGAGTCAGTCAGTTATCCTAACAACACTTTACAAGGGCAGGCTTTGTCCTACTAAACACAACAGCCCTGTTTTTAACCGGATTTTGATTAGCCCTTCTCTTGCTGAATATTCAGTCTAGCCACACCCATTTCTGACTTTGAACCAATTAGATTACTTAATGTAATTTATTCCTACAAATTCATAAATTGAATGTCAAAAAGTGTAGATCCTGATCAGATGGCTTCTTCAGATCTGGATCTACACTGTTTGTCAAGAAAAGGGTTGTGGTGATCAGCATGATAAGAGTTGAACGCATATGTTTTTCAAACCACACTATCACCTTTTTTTCACGTCTCACGGTCACCATTTTTAGTCTCACCCCTTCTTCAGTTTTAGCCGCATTATTCTCACGACACACAATCATCCTGCTCGTAATCCTCCTGAACAGGTGTGGCAGTACGACTAGATACATCCCCGTCAACACTGTATAGGTCATTCTGAAGGCATTGCTTCCAATAGTGTGTGACTTTTACCTGACATTGAGATGAAACGACATATCAAGCGCTCGCCGCCCAATGATACCAATAGGGTTTATAATCACAGACAGTCAGACTCACACCACTTTGCCTGGGTAGTTTTAGAACCTCTAAGCAGTTTACCAGTACTTGTGTGCGGGTCGATTTCAGCTCTGTGTGGAAGTATCATGCAGCCAATTTATTTCTTCAAGCCCCAATGGGCGGGGGTGTGACGACTTAGTTTAGTTTATACTAATTTATTTTAGTTCGATTGCGATGAAAGCTGTAAGCTTATTGATTCCCTCTCGAACACTAATTCCGGGTGTTTTCACGCGCGCGCGAGAGAGAGGCAGTGGCTTTTACACCACTGCTACCCATTTACACCTCGGTGGAGTGGGGCAGTGTCATTACTTGTCTTGCCCAAGGACACACCTCGATACCGGTGGCTTATTCGAATGCACAACCTCTCGATTATGAGTCGAACGCGCTAACCACTGTGCTATCGAGGCTGACAGGTGTGACGACTAGATACATAAATAGCTGTTAACCAATACAGTGTTTGTTTGTTTGATTTGGAGTTTAACGGCCCAGTCAACACTAGTTTAGGTCATTTTTGAGCCGGTCAGTTTACCTATCCACACTTTTCCTGGGCAGGCTTATACGTAAGCGGTTAAGCAGTACAATGCACATTCTTTTGCCAGAAACTGACAACTGCCCTTCTTGAATCAGCAGAAGGGAGAGAATGACCGTAGAAAAGATTTCATGATCAATCTCCACGAAAGAATGTTGCCGACCCCTGCAGGTATCGAACTCGCCTCCTCCTGATCACCAGTCAGACGCCCATCCGACTGAGCTACCGAGGCCGGCGCCAATACAGTGTAAATTCATTCTTTTGTCAGAAAACAGACAACTGGTCTTCTTGAAACAGCAGGGACTGTCTGTTCAAAACTAATGATGTTGATAGACTGTTAGTTAACATATCATTAATACTTTGATTACGAAATATGGACTATGTACTGATATTTTTGCAGAAAAAAATGTGAGCAGCTTTTGCAAAATGCAAAAGCTGCTCACATTTTTTCAGCAAAAATGCCAGAGTATTCGATATTGTACTTGCTAGAACAGTTAACAGTTTGACCACTAACAAGCTCATTTGATTGGCTTGAAATAAGTGAAATAATCTTGAAAGGGCCATACCAACCCCTACCAACCCCCCCCCCCCACCACACACACACACACACACACACACACATAGACACCCGCCCATTGGGGCTTGATGAAATAAATGGGCAACATGATGCTTCCACACAGAGCTGAATCCGGCCACACATGAGTACTGGTAGACCGCTTAGAGGATCTAAACTTACCAGGCAAAGGGGTGCGAGTCTGTTCATGCTTATAAACCCTATTGATTTCATTGGGCGACAGGGCTTGAGATGTCATTTCATCTCAATGTTAGGTAAAAGTCCCACAAAATTGGAAGCGTCTCCAAAATGACCTTTATAGTGTTGACGGGGATGTTAAACATCAAATCAAACAAACAAAACATTCTTAAGCTGGCTTTTAATTGTATTATTTGGGCCTCTGTGGTCTAGTGGGTGTCTATAGAGCGCTACCTCAATAGGTCTCTCACTAGTGGGTTTGAGCAATGCTTAGGTCACATGTGAGATGCCAAATTCTGCAATGAAAGGTCAGGGGCAATTTGTTCAAAACTAACGATGAACATATCGTTAAAACTTTGATCATTTGATACAGCAAATATGCTGCTATTTTTGCTGAAAAAATGTGAGCAGCTTTTGCTGATGCAAAAGCTGCTCACATTTTTTTTTGCAGCAAAAATACCAAAATATTATACATTAAGCTTGCTAGAACAGTTAAAAATTTGACCTTTAATGAGCTCGTTTAGCTAATGATGCTTTGAACAACTGGCCCCAGGTATTTTTTCTCCAGGTACACCAGTTTTCACCCACCTTTCATATGCTTGAGATAAGAGAAATGATCTTGAAAGGGCAATAACCACCCCCTCTCCACCCCAGCAAGACCCTCCCCCCACCCCTCAAAAACTTACCTCGTGTTCTCCAAACTGTTTCTTTACTGCTGTCACCTCACTGCCTATTGGTTCTTGTTGTTCAACTACCTCTTCAGCTTCTAACAGCCACGTCAAAACATTTTCAAGGGCATCTTGATATGAAAGTAGGTCAACGGAACCAGAGCTCATGGTGCTTTGTCGACTAGAAGAGCTGCTAATGGAGGTTGCTCCAATCTGAAAATAAAGCAAGAAAACTCTGAAAAGTATGTCAAAATACCCTTTTCCAAATATATTGCCTCTATTAATTTTTTTTTTTGAGATTCAACCAACATGTCATATGAGATACATCCAAACAACAATAATGTATAGATTATGTAGAAAAATGACCATTTATGGTCATTTTTCTAGATAATCTATAATTTTTTTTCTATATAACCTATATATATTTGGGGTCCATCTTTACACTGTCTAACAGCTAAAATTTGACCAGAAACATGTTATAATGAATATTAAACAGTCTTATAGAGAGGTCTATGTGTCCAGTCTAACCTGTATTAAACAAGCATCTAAGGGATAATCAAAAAGTGTTTGCTTAAGACAGGGACTTGCTTAATACAGGTGAATTTTGATGCATTTGCTTGGAGTGTAATGCATGCTTGCTTATGACAGGTTGCATGCTTAATATAGGTAAGTTTTACTGTTCTTGCCATTCTAGGGAATGAAAGACGGGTTGCTTGCTTAATACAGCTGGCCACAACCACAAAACAGGTTTTACTGTAAATCCAAACAAACTTGTAAAAATATATAAACAAGAGCTTTCACAAGAGACACAATTTCACTTGTATTAAGCTCATATTTTAGAAAAATGCCAAAATATTCTTTTTAGCCCATAAATGCCTTGCATCTCATAAAAGGGACATTGGCAAACAGTGTAGCCCCAGATAAGATGCAGCATCTCATCACAGGCTACACTGTTTGCTGAAAAGTGAACCAAAAGGTAAATCTGTTTGACGCTCGATCTTTGTTTGTATTGGAGTTTAACAGCCCAGTCAACACTATTTAGGTCATTTTTTAGCCAGTCAGTTTACCTATCAATACTTTCCCTGGACAGGCTTATATATAAGGGGTAAACCAGTACAGTGCACATTCTTTCGCCAGAAACTGACAACCGCCCTTCTGGAATCAGGGGAAGGGAGAGAATGACCTAAAAAAGATTTCATGATCAATCTCCAAGAAAGAATGTTGCCAACACCGCAGGTATCGAACCCACATCCTCCTGATCACCGGTCAGATGCTCATCCAACTGAGCTACTGAGGCCGGCTTGACGCCCAATGTAAGCCTCCCTGGACATTGCTATTTTCAGGACAGATTTTTGAAAACCTCTCCAATTAAATTGCACCAAATACCCTAAATTTGAAAATGGATCTGTCCATAGCTAGTGTGACATATGTGGGTTTACTCTTATCCTGCTGAATAAATTAAATTAGCCACACCCATTGCTATCTTGGTAAAATGTATTCATTCAGTTCACAAAATGCATGACAGTGTAGATCCTGATCAGATGGCTTCCTCAGAAGCCATCTGATCAGGATCTACACTGTTTGCAAAGGTAGGGATTGTCTTAATCAGCAGGATAAGACTTAACCCATAAAATGCCAATCACAACAAATGTTGTCTGCTTTGTCGTCTGCCAAGTACTTTAAAATTAGTTTTTTTGCAAACAGCGTGGACCCAGATCAGACTGCTCCTCTAGGAGTAGTCTGATCTGGGTTCACAGTTTGCCTCTATGCAAAAATATTTTTAAAAAGTTTGCAAGAAGATTAAGTTGACGACATAAGCAGATGGCATTTTCAGATGTAGTTTTTATTGGCATCTTAGGAGTTAAATAAAAATTTACCTGACCTTTGTGGGTCAGGAACATGAAAGGTCATTCCTGCTTAGCCCATTTTCCCACATAACAAAGATAAAAGATTTTCATGTACAACGATGTCCAAAAATGATAGAAAGAAAAAATCAGAAACCTTGAAAAGTATCTTAACACAGAAAGAGATGATTCCTCTGTCGATTCCATCATAGAAATCCATGAAGAACAACTAAATGCCAATTCTGGTGATAGAAAATGTCATATTCACTTGACCTTAAAAGGAAGGTTTAGTTGATAAAAGCCTTAGAGGACAAATTTAAAACAAATATGTCCCCAAGTGACATTTTTACTCTCACTATATCATTTGTAAACAGATGTGTTTTAAATTGAGCCGGGACATTGAAATTTCAACAAAAATTTAAATAAATAAACACTGCAATCAACAAGGATTTAGGTCAGTTTGTTTGTTTGATTTTGAGGTTTAATGTCCCCATCAACACTATTTAGGTCATTTTGGAGATGCTGCTTCCAATTTCGTGGGACTTTTACCCGGCACTGAGATGAAATGACATCTCAATCCCTGCCACCCATGAAACCAATAGGGTTAAAATGCATGGACGGGCCGACTCGCACCACTTTGCCTGGGTAGGCTTAGACTTTCTAAGCCGTTTAACAGTACTCATGTGCGGTCGTTTTCAGGCCTGCGTGGAAGCATCATGCAGCCCAATCTATTTCTCCAAGCGCCAATGGGCGGGGTCTGCACTTCCACTCAGTCTGACCTGAGCCTGTACTGGTCAGTCAAGGTCTTTAATTTGCATCCAGGGGAGGATTAGGTGAGCAGTGAAGGCCGTTATCAGACCTTTTCAATGTTTAATTGAAGCCCCTAATCAGAACTGTAAATACCTATTAAGTTGATTAAACAAAATCCTAGATGATAAGTCCAATAATAATCTAAGGATATTTTTTTAAAACCCTCCATAAGAATATATGTTGTGGGTACCTGTAAGAATTGCCTCAGTGAGGCGATTCTAACTGGTACCTACAACACCTTTTTTTTTTTTTTTATAATTAGAGAAAATTATTTCAAAATTATCATCAGATACACCCCTTATCAATTTCTGCAGGTTGACTTGATCTTTCCAGCACTACAGAAAATTCTAAAGCAGACGGCAATTTTTCCTTGAAAACAAGGCTACGTCATTACATGTGAAAAGTATCCCCAGCAGGCCATTCCCAAGTAACTTGAAGCCTTTTTTCTTATTGAAAAATTAGAAGAAAAAAAAAAATACTTTGAAACTGCCGTCTGCCAAAATTGCTTAGCACTTTAGGGTAATGTGCCAAATTTTGGAAGTTCCATGAACCTGGCTGGGTACTTCAATCAAAGCACTGAGAGTGCTGATGGAGCGTAGCTTTGATAATTTGATTTAGCGTCTGATTGGTATTTTAATTCAGGCTCATATTGATCCAATGAACATAGCTGTTTGAAGCTATTCTGGGCCAGAAGTCGTGTTAAAGCAACAAGACCAAAATTGAAATTAACTCACGCTAAGGTGTAGACCCCGCAACAACCATCACGAAAACACGCCTGTACAAATACATTGTCATTTTTTTTTGGCAAAAAAAAAAAAAATGGAAATTTTAAGATACAAAATTGATATATTTTCTTATCTCTGCTCAAAACATTGATTGCGGGGACTTGTTTGAACCGCCTTGGCGAGGCAGTTTAATCAAGAACACACAATCAATGATTTTGAGCAATACAGCAACCATGCAGTTCAACAGTTTACTTGAAGATTTCTGCTGAGCTATAGTTCGTGCAATAACTGCGGCTTGCGCAATTGTTATGCGGCTTTAAAGTTATTTTATGGAATCAGTTTTTGAAAAATTACCTTTGGGAGGTTATTTATCTTGCATTAGACATTCTTCTTGGTTACGACTTGATTGTGAAAAATTATCATACTTTTCCCAGCAGTTTATAAGTTATACATCCGCAATCAGTCTTTAAAAATTGCCTCGGTGAGGCTGTTTATAAAGCTATCTGGCATTAGACAATACCATTAGCTTGATCTTGTCAATTTACATCTGCATGCAAAACATTAAAAAAATATACCCGTCGGGTTGAAAGTTATAAGACCGTGTCAGTGGGTGAATTTTTTACCTTGCCGAGGCTAAAATAAAGAAATTGGGCATTCAGGAATCGCGTTGGTTAGATCTGTACATTATCTCTCTGCATGCTAACAGTTGTCAAATATATTCCAAGTAGATTAGAAGTTACACTTCGAAATAATTTTTCAGTTTGCCTAGGCGAGGCCGTTTGTAAAGTAATTTGGCATAAGACAGTTTTGCGGGTTATGTATTGTCAATATCAACCTGTATGCCGAAAATGATCAAAGCCGGGTTTAGATGTTATACTCTGTATTCATTTTTATATTATTTTGCCTCGGCGAGGCCATTCATAAAGTAATCTTGCATAAAACAGCCTCACGGGTTAGGTATTGTCAATATCAACCCGAATGCCAAAAATGATCGGAATATTCAGAGAGGTTTGGACATTATACTCTGTTAACATTTTTCTAAATATATATTGCATCGGTGAGGCCATTTATGAAGTGATCTTGCATACTACAGTTTCTTGGGTTAGTTATCGTCAATATCAATCCATAGGAATATTTGAAGAGGTTTAGACATTATACTCCGTTATTATTATATAAAAATAAATTGCCTCGACGAGGCCATTTATGAAATGATCTGGCATTAAGGCAATTTCTTTGGTTAGATATTGTCAATACAGCACAGTACACAGTCTTTTACCGGAAACCAACAACTGCCCTTCTTGGATCAGCGAAAGGGATAGAATCACCGTGGAACAGATTTCACGATCAATCTCCTGGAAAGAATGTTGCCGAACCCGGCAGGTATCGAACTTGCGTCTGAGCTGAAAATTTGCTTTATTTATGGTCACGTGCCTAGGACGCATACAGGTCGCTTTAAAAAAGTAACACCCCCCCCCCCCCCCCCCCCACACACACACACACATTAACCCATACTCTGAGTATATGTCTAGCAGCCTTTTTAGGGACAAACATAGCAGACCCAAATCAGACGCTACAACAAGTGGCGTCTCATCTGTGTCTAAACTGCAAAATTTACTCCTTTCAATATAAGCCTTGACGTGCACCTGTCCAAACTCATTCCAACTGTCTTATTTTGGTAATACATTATCGATCCACACTCCGTACTTTTCACCCATTTTAAACGAATGGAATCCTCAACACCTTATATCATTATGGGATGAGTTCCTTTTAAAATCAGGGATGTCAGGTTGTGGCTTCCACGAAATATTTGGCAAAAAATGGCTGAACCTTTTTTGTAAGTATGCAGTGAAGGGCATAATGAGACTCCGCGTTGTGTGGTATCTGATCTGGGTTTGTCCTGTTTGCAGGTTGCCAGGTTTGGGATTTTATGGTACAAATGGGCTGTAAACTGGGTTATATGAACTGAACTATAAAACGATTAGACTGCTACACAGTTCATCTATTAAAAATATTCATCTATTCCGTTTGAAATAGGTGGTCTGTGAAGCAGTCTATAAGCGCATGGCGTAATAATCTACTACGTTAACACGGGGTACTATATTCTCAGGTCATATGCATTAACACCGAAAGTAGTGCCAAAATCACTTCTCATCTCACTGGAGCTACGCTGCAACAGCTACGCTCCAAAAACAACTGAGCCCAATGGATTCTGGGTAATAAAAAGCAGAGATTCTGTTCAGAATGTGCAGCTATACAAGCTGATATGAGGCTACGCAGGTTGGACATGACATTAGTCAGGTACACATCTATTTAAATAGTGAAGGCCTAAGCACAGCATAAAGATACTTTAGCTCTTATCATGCTGTTTACGACAACCCCAATCTTAGGAAACAGTGTAGATCCAGATCAGATGGCTTCTGAAGAAGCCATCTGATCAGGATCTACACTGTTTGACATTCAGTTAATGAATTTGTAGGAATAAATTACATCAAGTAATCTGATTGGTTTTCAAAGACAGAAATGGGTGTGGCTAAAATGAATATTCAGCAAGAGAAGGGTTAAGAATCAATGAGAAATAGATTTTGTTTGATTTGAGGTTTAACCTCCCCGTCAACACTGTAAAGGTCATTTTAGAGACATTGCTTCCTTGATCCCTGCCCATCGGGGCTTGAAGAAATAAATGGGCTGCATGATGCTTCCAGGCAGAGCTGAAACCGACCCGCACATGAGTAATGGTAAACCGCTTAGAAGATCTAAGCCTGCCCTGGCAATGGGATGTGAGTCTGTCCTTCCATGCTCATAAACCCTATTGGATTTATTGGGTGCCAGGGCTTGAGAAGTCATTTCATCTCATGTCGGGTAAAAGTCCCACAAAATTGGAAGCAACATCTCCAAAATGACCTTTACAGTGTTGACGGGACATTGAACCACAAATCAAACAAACAAACAAGAGATATTGTTTCCAATTTTGTGGGACTTTTACCCGACATTGAGATGAAATGACATCTCAAGCCCGGCCGCAGGGTTCATAAGCATGGAAGGTCCAACTCGCACCGCTTTTTCTGGGCAGGCTTAGATCTTCTAAGCGGTTTACTAGTACTCGTGTGCGGGTCAGTTTCAGCTCTGCGTGGAAGCATCATTTCTTCAAGCCCAGATGGGCAGGGGCCGAATAAGAAATAGAGATGGATGGAATGGATAGATGGATGAACAGATTGTTGGATGGATGGATGGATGGATGGATCAATGGATGGATCGATGAACAGATGGATGGATAAAGTGACACAAGCAAAGTGAGAAAGCCTTACTACATACACCACAACCTCATTATAACATGGTTCGTTATAACACGGTTTTAGATATAACGCGGTTTCAAGATGGATCCCAAAAATGTGTAGATTATATAGAAAATTGACCATAAATGATCATTTTCCTATATAATCTATACATTTTTGTTTGTATATAGCACATTGGTTTAACTAACACCGATTCTGCTTTTTACCCCATTAATAGTGTTATAAACAGGTTGTTGTGTATCAGCACTTCACAATTGTCAATATCAGAACAGTGATTTGTATTCTGCAATCCCCTCTTCACTACATGCAAGTACTTTGCTAACCATTACACCCATTTATTTCTGATTTGGACCCTACCATCTTTGAATTAGGGCATGTCCATTGTTGTCAGTAAGGGTTCTGGCTAAACAAACAGTGTAGATCGTCATGAGAGAGATAAATCATTATGAGCCATCTCAACTGGCACTACACCTTTTGGGTTAACAGTTTGTCAATCATATCAAAGCACAAGCTTTTCTGTACTGACACAATGATTTGTAGGAAATCCAGGTAATGATTATCAATAGCCCTTAACCTGCTGAATATTTATATATGCCACACCCACTACTGATTATCAACCAATCAGATTACTTGATGCAAATTATTGCAACAAATTCACATTATGAATGGCAAACAATGTAGATCCTGATCAGATGGCTTCGTCATCTGATCTGGATCTTCATTGTTTGGAAAATAAGGCATATCCAGGCTCAGCAGGACAAGGGAGTGAAAACATCCTCTTTATTCTTATCACTGTGAGGTCAGTGTGTGTGTGAATTCGGGTTTAACATCGCTTTTAACAATTTTTCAGTCATATCACGACGGTGTCTGGTTGCGACAGGGAGCTCAATGCTCACTTTTATAGTGCTGCCTCACTGAAGTATCATGTCCCAGACACACTACATGATACCACACCCAGTCACATTATCCTGACACTGGGTCGACCAGTCCTAGCTCTACCCGTAAACCTGAGTGCAAGGCGAGGAGCAGCTAGTACCATTCTTAACGACTTTGGTATGTCGCGGCCTGGGAGCGAACCCATGACCTCCCATTCCCTGGAGCGGACACTATACCAACTGAGCTATCGGGGCCGGTTCTGTGAGGTCAGAGAGTTACCGACAGAATTAGGCCTGGGTTAAGCAAACAGTTTACCGCATATACCCTAAGTACCGTTGGACACCGTAACTCTTTACTATACTTGATCTAATATTGGAACATGTCTGAGTGGCAAACAAGCAGTGTCTCATCTGGGTCTACACTGTTTGCTCAGGCCTGCCTGTCTGAATATATACGGTAAATACAGTAGACCCTAATCAGATGTCGCAGAATGCAGTGTCTGATCAGGGTCTACACTGTTTGCTTACAGGTTAACGCCCGAAAGTGACCTTGGCAAACAGTGCAGACCAAGATCAGATGCGACAGAACGCGGCATCTGATCAGTGCCTGCAGCACTATTTGCTTCAAAAATAGAATAAAACGAAAAAAAATTGCATGTCAGACAGACTTGTGCAACATATGGCAATGGAAGAGTCCACTAGTATACAACGGGTTAACAGTAAAAGTCCACGTTCAGGACAATTTTCCCAGCCCACACTCAGAAACAATGGACCCAACCATAATGTCAGTGCTTTGATTGCAACTATATCAGTCTACGGGGTTGAAAGGGCTAAGCATGAAGAACTTATACAACTGGAGGCAAATAAAACATCCTGCATTTAACCCTTTTAGTACCAAATGGAATCTTCAACCTCATATATGGCAGGAGTTCATTTCGAAATTTAGGGGTGTCAGGTTGTGTTGTCTTAAAAATTAATTTGGAAACAGTGTAGGCCCTGATCAGACGCCGCGTTCTGCGGCGTCTGATCTGGGCCTGCACTGTTTGCCAGGGTACCCATTTTGGGGTTTCCGGTACAAAATGGGTTAATAGAATGCACCAGCAGGTGCAACTTATTATATAACTATTAGCTTTATCAAAATAGAAGGCCTCCAAAGTTTCATGAAAACCCTGGCATCAAACCTGGTAGGCAATTAACAAGCGTAAATACCACCCATCAATTTATCAATTACCTTACCTCAAAATAATGAGAAGAGTATTCCTGAATCTCTAGTAGATCTATTTGATGATAATTCTGAGACAATTTTTTCCAGTTTTCAATAAAGAAAAAAAAAACATAATTATGTTATGGCTACTCATTGGCATTGCCTCGCTGAGGCAATTCTAATGAGAACCCATAATAATGAATGTTTTACGGAAAAATAAGCAAAATATTGATGAAATATCATCAAAAACCCTGCTTAACCCTTAAGATGCTGAGAAAAAACTACATCTGAAAATGTCGTCTGCTTATGTCGTCTGCTGAATTTTTTTGCAAACTTTTTAAAAATATTTTTGCATGCAGGCAAACAGTGTGGGCCCAGATCAGGAGCAGTCTGATCTGGGCTCACACTATTTGCAAAAAAAAAATACTTTTAAGGTAACCCAGCAGACGGCAAAGCAGACGACA
Organism: Lucinisca nassula; assembly: GCA_963580285.1. Classification (NCBI taxonomy): domain Eukaryota; kingdom Metazoa; phylum Mollusca; class Bivalvia; order Lucinida; family Lucinidae; genus Lucinisca; species Lucinisca nassula. Next base: position 112,400,835 of record OY757013.1, on the reverse strand, counting down.
ATGGTCATGACTGGCATTTTATGGGTTAACCTGTTTCCGATATAAATATCCTGTTTCACCCAGCCTAAGCTGAACACTTTCAATTACAGAAATCATGGCTCCTGTTTGGAAATGTACCAAAATTTGCATTTTCAATAGCTGATGATCAGACAGATAATAAGCAATAGAACAGATATATGGAATATCTAAACTTGATTTACTGAAGTTTTGAGAATGTTATTCCACAGTAATTTTGTGGTGGCTGTGGTGGGGTATAGGCTTGCTGTCTATAGGGGGCATTTCTATTTCTACTGTTTCTCAATTGCATTCTCTTTTACTCCCCTAGTCCCCTGTCCTTTTCCACTCAGCTCTCTTGGGGTATGCGTCTCCTGTCTTTGCAGCCAGTGTGAAAGGGGACATTTTTATTTCTACTGTTTCTCAATTGCATTCTCTCTTTTCTCCCCTAGTCCCCTGTCCTCTTCCACTCAGCTGTCTTGGAGTATGGGCATGCTGTCTTTGCAGCCAGTGCGAAAGGGGGCACTCTGTTTCTACTGTTTCTCTATTGCATTCCCTTTTTTCTCCCCTATCCACTCAGCTGCCTTGGGGTATAGGCCTGCTATCTTTGCAGCCAGTGCGAAAGCGGGCATTTCTATTTCTACTAGTTCTCTATTGCATTCTCTCTTTTCTCCCCTAGTCCCCTGTCCTCTTCCACTCAGCTGCCTTGGGGTATGGGCATGCTGTCTTTGCAGCCAGTGTGAAAGGGGGCACTCCGTTTCTACTGTTTCTCTATTGCATTCCCTTTTTTCTCCCCTATCCACTCAGCTGCCTTGGGGTATAGGCCTGCTATCTTTGCAGCCAGTGCGAAAGCGGGCATTTCTATTTCTACTAGTTCTCTATTGCATTCCCTTTTTTCTCCCCTAGTCCCCTGCCCTCTTCCAATCAGCTGCCTTGGGGTATGGGCATGCTGTCTTTGCAGCCAGTGCGAAGGGGGGCATTTCTATTTCTATGTTTCTCAATTACATTCCCTTTTTTCCTTCTAGCCGTACCAGAGCCCCCAGGTGTTGGCAGCTTACATAACGCCAGATCACAAGACCATATCTTATCTTTTATGCCCAATCCAGTGAACAGACAGACAGACAGACAGACAGACAGGCATGGTAAGGTGATGTATTTGCTTCCTTTTCATTGTTGCATTTGCTTGTTTATAATGTCTGTTCATTGCATGTCACCTGTTTGTATAATTATGCTCTTACTCCACCTGCGTGTGGCCCGAGTTGAACTTCAATAAAGTTATGTTCAGGAAATTTGTTTGTTTGTTTGTTTGATTTGAGGTTTAACGTCCCCGTCAACACTGGTAAGGTCATTTTGGAGACGTTGCTTCCAATTTTGTGGGACTTTTACCCGACATTGAGATGAAATGACATCTCAAGCCCTGTCGCCCAATGAAACCAATAGGGTTTATTAGCATGGACGGTCCGACTCGCACCGCTTTGCCTTGGCAGGCTTAGATCCTCTAAGTGGTTTATCAGTACTCGTGTGCAGACCAGATTCAGCTCTGCGTGGAAGCATCATGCAGCCCATCTATTTCTTCAAGCCCCTATGGGCGGGGGCCGTCTGTTCATTGCATGTCACCTGTTTGTATATCGTCGTTCGGGAGTCAAAACCTCGTAACTCTGATTTTTGGTAAAATGACATTTTGATACCATTAGGTTCATGAACCACAGACACATCTTTTGCTCAAAACGGCATAGCTCTAAGCCAATCAGTTACCATTTTACAACAGTAAAACGTATCTCAGCATAATCTTGATTGATGGAAAACCTGAATCTCAAAACATTGTATCTCAAGTATGGTGTGGTCAGCAGAACAGTATGTCCAGACAGAGGTTGTGATTTTGATGGCCAGTAGGCAATTCCGTAATGAAACAAAGATCAATTCAATTAAGTTGATGCAGATCTAAATAATACAGTCAACAAAAAGTGACAAAAGGATGTAACTCATGTATAATATGGTAAAAAATCGTCAGAAGCTCGTACTTCCATAAAAATCTAAAAATCTAGGTATCTGAAATGACATAATCAGCAGCTTATATATTGAATATTTAAGGGGTATTGGTAATTCTCCTTTGCTTGAAGAAATTTTTGAATGGAGTCCAGAAAATAAGAAGAAACATGCCTTTTTTCAAAAAAAAAAAAGAAGAAAATCGCCTCTCCTGAAAAGTTGAAAAATCTGAGTTAAGAGGTTTTGACTCCCGAACGACGATATGCTCTTACTCCACCTGCAGGTGGCCTGAGTTGAATTTCAATAAAGTTATTTTCAGGAAAAAAAAAGGTTTAAGCCTGACTGCTAGATTTCTGGATTCTTTTCCAAGTGTTTCACCCAGTGTCTTAGGGGGGCTAATATCTTAATACACTAAGATTTTCCAACAATTATGTAATCAAAATAAACCACCTGGTACTATTTACTTACACTTCCTGATAACATACAGATATTATTAACCCTTGAGACACCGAGAAAAACTACATCTGAAAATGCCGTCTGCTTATGTTTTTGCAAACGTTTTGAAAAAAAATTTTGCATACAGGCAAATAGTGTGGACCCAAATCAGACTGCTCCTTTAGGAGCAGTCTGATTTTGGTCCACACTGTTTGCAAAAATGACTTTTTTGAAGTTACCAGCAGACGACAAAACCGACAGCAATTGTCATGATTGGCATTTTATGGGTTAATAATATTAGATGCCAAGCATTACTATGAAGTCTTTTTCTTCCTGGGAAGATAGAGAACAAGTCAGTTGCTTTCTTTCATTCATACTGACACTCATGGCTTGGCATAAGTAACTAAAGAAGCACCAACGCCCCCGCCCACTGGGGCTTGAAGAAATAAATGGGCTGCATGATGCTTCCACGCAGAGCTGAATCTGACCGCACACGAGTACTGGTAAACCGCTTAGAGGATCTAAGCCTGCCCAGGCAAAGAGGTGCGAGTCAGACCGTCCATGCTTATAAACCCTAATGGTTTCAATGGGCGACAGGGCTTGAGATGTCATTTCATCTCAGTGTCGGGTAAAAGTCCCACAAAATTGGAAGCAACATCTCAACAATGACCTTTATAGTGTTGATGGGGACGTTAAACCTCAAATCAAACAAACAAATAAAGAAGCACCAGGTAGACTATCTTTCACTCAGCACCACACCCCATAGAGTGCAAGTGGAAGAGGCGACCATTGGGGAGAGTATGCATCACATTAAGCCCCGGTCCCACAGAGCTTGCGTCTGCAGCTCAACCTCTCCGCAACTAAAAAAAAGGACAACGGCATAGAGGTTGAAGAAGTCACATTGAAGTTTTATAATGGTTGTTAAGGAGGTTGCTGATAGGTTGCCAAACAAAATTAGACGCAGCCAGTCTTTTGAACATGCACAAAAGACTAGCCGCGACTGCTTCTGATCACAGACTGGTTGCAAGGATTTTCTGGAAGTCGCAGATCAGTCGCCAAACGTCCCACCAGCCACCAATTGGTCGCTGATCGATTTCAACAACACTTTGGCTCTGAAATCTGGCAAACTTGCTGTGACCTATCGGAGATCAGTCAGCGACTGTTCCATGTTTGATCGGCAACTGTTTGGCGATTGATCGGTGACTGTTCACTGGTGAGATGGCAACTGATCTTACTTACTTACTTTTCTAAGAATAGCGTGTTGATTGGCAATCACAATAAACCCTAATGAGTGCTGCGTTCTGCAGCGTCCCATGTGGGTCCACACTTTTTGATCAGGCCTGTCTGTCTCAATACATACTGATCGGTTGCTGAACAAAACAAAGTCGCAGCCAGTCTTTTGAACATGCACAAAAGACTAGCCGCGACTGCTTCTGATCACAGACTGGTTGCAGTGATTTTCTGGAAGTTGCTGATCAGTCGCCAAACGTCCCCAACCAGTCACCGAATGGTCACCAATCAATTTCATCATCGCTTTGGCTCTGAAATCTGGCAACCCTGCTGCGGCCTATCGGCGATCGGTCAGCGACTGTTCCGTGATTGATAGGCAACTGTTTAGCGATTGATCGGTGACTCATCACTGATGAGATGGTGACTGATCTTACTTGCTTACTTTTCTTATAATAGCGTGTTTAGATTGGCAAAAACAATAAACCCTAATGAGATGCTGCGTTCTGCGGCGTCCCATGTTGGTCCACACTTTTTCCTCAGACCTGTCTGTCCAAATACATTCTGATAGGTCACCAAACAAAATTAGTCACAGCCATAATTTTGAACATGCACAAAAGACTAGCCACGATTGCTCCTGATCACAGACTGGTTGCATTGATTTTCTGGAAGTTGCCGATCAGCCGCCGAACGTCCCCACCAGTCACCAATCAGCCACCAATCGATTTCATCAACACTTTGGCTCTGAAATCTGGCAACCTTGCTGCGTCCAAAAGGCGATCAGTCAGCGACTGTTCCATGATTGATCAGCAACTGTTTGACAACTGATCGGTGACTGATCACTGATGAGATGGCGACTGATCTTACTTACTTACTTACTTTTCTAAGAAGATTGTGTTGATTGGGAAACAGAGTGGACCCTAATGAGACGCTGCGTTCTGCGGCATCTCATCTGGGTCCACACTTTTTGCTCAGGCCTGCGGTATTATAAATATTTTTCAAAGAAAATAATACATGTTATTTCATATGAATCATCTGCTTTTATTTTTCAATAAAATATTATAAATGTTCTATAAAAGGGTTACCCTTTGGAAGCAAGGAATACACCATAGAACTGAAAAATATGGAGTGTGCATGCTTTCTGGGCCAGACTAGCTAGTTTCGGCCAATTAGTCCTCATCAGTGACCCTCAAATATGATCAAGACATGATCTTTCACATGAATTGTATGCTACTTCAAAAACCAAATAAGTCTTGACATTTTATGTGAACCAATGCCACATAACACTGCATTTGATCAGGGCATGAATCAGTCTTCTACCATTGCTCAGGGATAGGCTGAAGATATCCCGGCTGGGTTACTTGACTCCTGGGGGTGGGGGGATGGTTGGGGTGGAGGAGGGATGGGGGTAAAATATCTTGGCTGGGTTATCTCCACACCCCCAATCCTTAATTTTCAAGTTTACAGTTTTCTTCCAAACAAGCAAACAACCAGAAAGACATCACACTTTTTCAGAGAAAAAAAAACATATATTCCATATATCTCAACTGTCTGATGAAATTGTCAAAACTTTGGAGAGGAGAGCTCTGCAGAAATTTTCACAGGATCATATTGTTGATTCGCTGTATTATGCTTTATATAACACAACAGTACACCTCAACTACATCTGCTCAGGGTTGGGGTAATATTGCCCCCGGGGTTAAGATATCCAGGGTTGGAGTAAAGATATCCCAGGGTATCTTTACCCTCATGGGGCAAGCTACCAGGAAAAAGTTCCAGTGAGCCAAAAAAGTGATAAAATATTTGAAATAATGTTTGCTTTCGTTTTGATGTTAAATGAATCATATGCTTAAGAAAGATAATTTTTCCATCCACAATTACAAACCTGTTTATCATTTATTTCCGTTTATTAAAAACTCATCCATTTTTTGAATAAAACAGTAAATTGCTCCATAAATTACATTCAACAACATATTCCAAACACTGTCTCCCCAATAAAACTTGTCTTATTTTGTTCAACTTTGCACATATGGAAAAACACTCTAACCCTAAAAGTGCTAATCATGACACCAGCAGACAGCATTTTCGATTTTTATTTTTCATTTTTTTTAAGAGAAAATACTTTCAGCTGAATAATCTGCTTGGCAGATGATAAATTCATATCAAATGTCAAGCCCAATTTTCTCAGAAAAAAAAAGTCCAAAACATGGAAAAATAAAATGTCATCTGCTTTACAATTTTGCTTGATGCTTTAAGTGCTATACCTATATGCATAGTTTATATTGGTGCATAAGATCTGTTTACCAACTGTATATGATGTAAATGCAATAAATGTCAGCACAGTATGGCCTGAGCAAACAGTGTGGATCCAGATCAGATTGCTCCTTCAGGAGCAGTCTGATCTGGGTCTACACTGTTTGCCATTCGACTAACACCATTTTTACATTGAATCCCATTAACATTTTATGAAAAAAAATGCTGAAGTTGGTAGGAATACCAACTTTTAGAGAAGTTATGCTTCATGTTTCATTGAAACCCAAACGAAACATGCAAACAAACACTATCGATGTTATCAAATTCACCAGTCCTGATCTATCAAGTTTCATTTACCTTTTTTTTTTCGTTTTCATTTTAATAAATTAAATATAATGCACCGCTTTATGGCAAATGCATAAATATGATTTATAATGTGTTTAAAGGCTTTCAGAGTCTCACTTGTTTGATTGTGTTGGAATTAAACCCTTGTGTGTGGTGCATTTTGTGTGGTCCACGAAAGAAAGTGAACCACCTTTGGGAATGTTCAAAAGTGGTCTTAAAGACCACTTTTGAACAGTCCCAAAGGTGGTCTTAATATAGGAGTTTTACTGTATGTTAGGTGATCAGCAATGAATGTACATGCAAGCCTCCAACCATCAGGGCTTGAAGATTAAAATCGAGCGGCATGGTGCTTCCATGCAGAGCTGAAACCTACCGCACGAGCACTGGTAAACTGTTTAGAACAAGATCTAAGACTGCCCAGGCAGAGTGGTACAAGTCCGGCTGTTCCTCTATATAAACCCTATTAGTTTCATTGCAAGGTTGGGCTTCAGATATCATTTCATTTCAACTTGGGTAAAAGTCCCATAAAATTGGAAGCAACATCTCCAAATGACCTATATCCTTAGAATGACCAAGCTTTTGTGAAAAAGTGATTGAAATGGAGGTAAGAGAGACCATTTCACCCTTGAACCTGATCATTTGGGCCAAGTGGCCTTGTTTCCCCCATTATTGCAGAGTGTACACAAAAGCCCTTTTGCTTAAATTCTTTTGAACAAGGCAACCCCTCCCTTTGCATACAGTGGAGATCTTATCAGGATCTACACTATTTGCTATGCAGTTTGTGAATGAATAAATTACATCAAATAAATTGCTTCGTGGATAGTCAAAAATGGGTGTGGCTAAATTCATTTATTCAGCAGGATAAGGGTTAAAGAGTGTTATGTCCCTGACATCACCATGCGTCTGAAGACACACTTAGGCTAGATGCAGCTTGAGCATAAAAATAAAATATTGGCAAAGTACATGATGAATTACAGACTTCTTATTTATTTAACATGCAACAGATATTATATTGCAAAGCGAAAAGTACAGTTCACCTTTCTGCAAGCATCATTTTAAACCTTGTCCTGCTGAGCCCGGATGTGCCTTATCTTTGAAACAATGTAGATCCAGACCAGATGGCTTCTGAAGAAGCCATCTGATCAGGATCTTCATTGTTTGCCATTCAGTTAATGTATTACAGACTTCTTATTTCTTTAACATGCAACAGATATTATATTGCAAAGAGAAAAGTACAGTTCACATTTCTGCTACTAACTCTGAAAGCATCACTTTAAATGCCATCATAGTTTTTCTATCTCATTTTTCTGAGAAAATAAAGCTTGACATCTACTGAAAGTAGTCCTGAACTGATCTGAACTATTTCTTTTAACCCTGAAATTCCATTTTTTAAGTAAAAAGTGAAGATGTTGATCAGACCCAAATTTTGCAGCATCTGATTAGGATCTACACTGTTTGCCAAGCTCAACCTATGATTCCAGTCCCGGTTCTAAAGATAACCCTCCTACGCAACAATCTTGATCACGAAAACACGCCTATATAATTTTGACCCCCTCTAACCCCACTTTTATATAGTAAAACTGGGGTTTGCAGGGGTAAACCTTATTTTTCTTATTTCTGCTCTGAGATAAAGATTGTTGGTACTCGTTAGAACCGCCTCATTGAGGCGGTTCTAACGAGTACCCACAATCTATATTTTGAGCAAAAATACGAAAAATATCACAATTTTTCATCTGAAAATTTTCATTTTTTCGGCGATAAATGTGTTAATGTATTTGTATAGGCGTGTTTTCATAATGGACCTCACAGCGGCTATTTGCTATAAACAACCTTTACCTGGATAGTCATGTGGACTTTAGCAATGAAGAGCTTTTATACTAATTAACTTTGGGTCCTAAATAGAAGTAGCTTATACTTTAAGAACTAATAGTGTACACTTTCTGGATTTGGCCAATTTAAAGGTGCATTATTGAGCTACCGGGTCTCAATTTTTTTTTTCTGGTTTTTATCTTCAGTTCATACTCCTTTGTCATGTGTACACTTTTGGAGCCAAATACAGCTTCAGAACTTTGTGAAAATGGTCATTTTCATTCGTGTTTACCCTTCGCTCTGAACATGTGTTCGGAATTTCTGTTCTAAAAATAAATCTGTCACTTTACACATACATGGCGACAGTATCGTCTCTGAGTGTCGTTACTTATGGCATGGTATTCAGTGTCATATTTTTTTCTGATTCAGGCATAGCCTAAGCAAACAAGGCCAAAAATGAACGTCGCATAATGTCATATATGGGGATTCTATTTTTGTCACGAACTAAAAATAGATCTAACTAGTGTTCGAAACCTAGTTAGGGAATCCCTCTCAAACTCATTTACCTGTCATCATAATTTTTTGCATTTTTGCATAAAATGCATTCATTTGTATTGTTTTAAAGAAAAATACCGGCTATATGCATTTTATTTTTGGAAACATTTTTTATCGATAGCTCAATAATGCACCTTTAATGTTGAAGTGATGGAGTCACTGTCAGATACACCACAACCTCTATATAACACTATTAATGTGGTCCAAAGCAGAAACAGTGTTAGTTGAACAACTGTGTTATATCCAAACAAAAATATATGGATTATATAGAAAAGATTAAATAGAAAAATGTTTTTCTGTATGATCAATAAATTTTTTAGATCCATCTTGAAACTGTGTTATATCCAAAACCGTGTTATAAAGAACCGTGTTATATCTGGGTTGTGGTGTCCATGCATTTGGAATGGATAAAGTTATTTAGTTTTGAAGAATTCTGCTGCAGTCTCCGACCAGTTTAGTATCTCAACGAAGTGTTTCCACACCTTTCAAACTCGTGATCTTCACCTGTGACCTTGAGTTGGCATGGTTTATTTAAGGGTCCTGCACATCAGCTCACTGAGGGGATATTTGATGAATGTTTAATGAAAATCCTTCCATGGGGTAAAGGAGATATGGAACGGACACAAAATACAAAGTTTCAAACTCGTGATCTTCAACTGTGACTTTGACCTTGAGTTGGCATGGTTTATTTATGTGTTCTGCACAACAGCTCACTGAGGGGGATATTTGACCAAAGTTTAATGAAAATCCTCTGAAGGGTAAAGGAGATATGGAACGGACACAAAATTCAACGTTTCAAACTCTCGACCTTCCAATGTGATCTTGACCTGGTGTCAGCATGATTCATTTATGAACTCTGCACATGAGCTCACTGAGAGGAATAACTGACCAAAGTTTAATGAAAATCCTTTGAGTAGTAAAGGAGATAGTTATGGAACGGACACAAAATTCTAAGTTATAAACTTGTGACCTTCAAATGTGACCTTGACCCTGAGTTGGCATGGTTCATTAATTTTATGGGTTCTGCACATCAGCTCACTGAGGAGGATAATTGACCAAACTTTAATGAGAATCCTTGCACGGGTAGAGGAGATATGGAACGGACACAAAATACAAAGTTTCAAACTCGTGACCTTCAACTGTGACCTTGACCTTGAGTCAGCAGGGTTTATCTATTTGTCCTGCACATCCGCTCACTGAGGGGGACATTTGACTAAAGTTTAATGAAAATCCTTTGAAGGGTAAAGGAGATATGGAACGGACCTTGACCTGGTGTCGGCATGATTCATTTATGAACTCTGCATATGAGCTCACAACCAAAGTTTAATGAAAATCCTTTGAGAGGTAAAGGAGATATGGATCGGACAAAAAATTCAAAGTTTTAAACTCGTGACCTTCAAATTTGACCCTGACCTTGAGTCGGCATGGTTCATTTATGGGTTCTGCACATCAGCTCACTGAGACAAATAATTGACCAAAGTTTAATGAAAATCTATCAAAGGGTTCAGGAGATATGGAGTGGACAAGTAAGTGTTATGGACAGACAAATGGACAAACAGACGGATGGATGGACAGACAGATGGACAATGAAGGCCATTCCGAAGGCTTAGCGGCGGGGTTTCGCGTCAGTTTTCCAAAGTTACAAGAAGTCAGGATCAGTCCAGTTTACTGAAGTAATACTATTTCTCACAAACAAGGGCATTTAATTTAATGTCACTGGACAAAGTGGAGTGCAGAGCATTTTTGTATTTCTCCATTAAAACATGTTTGGGTACTTGCTAGAATCGTCTCAATAACGAACATGATTCTAACAAGCATGCACAACATTAAAACAAATCTTGTGGGTACCTACTAGAATCACACCTCAATGAGGTGCTTCTAATAAGTATCCACAAAGCATGTTTCAAACGATTAACTCTTCTTATCATGCTGTTCACGACAACCCCTATCTTTGGAAACACAGTAGATCCAGATCAGATGGCTTCTGAAGAAGCCATCTGATCAGGATCTACACTGTTTGACATTAAGCTTATGGCTTTGTAAGAATAAATTACATCAAGCAATCTGATTCGTTCAAAGTCAGAAATGGGTGTGGCTAAACTGAATATTCAGCAAGAGAAGGGTTAATTATTCTCATTACTCCTCCCAGCTACGAGGGTATAAAACTTTTTTTTCATGCTCAACTCACTTGAGCATGAAATTTATCCTGCTCATAAATTTTAAAATTCATGAGCAGGATAAATGACATTCTGTGCTTATCTGAGCATGAAAATTGCCTGGCCCCCAGGTTATAAAACTTTTTTTCATGTTCAACTCACTTGAGCATGAAATTTATAATGCTCATAAATTTTAAAATGCCAACAAATGTTGGCATTTTAAAATTCATGAGCAGGATAAATGACATTCTGTGCTGATCTGAGCAGGAAAATTGCCAGATTTATTTGTATTTTAATAGTTATGAGCATTACAAATTTCATGCTCAGCTGAGTTGAGCATGAAAAAAGGTTTTATAACCTTGGGACCTGGTCTGGAGCTATGCGTAATGCCAATAAGACTTACCCCTGACTGTTTTGCGGACTCAACAAGACTTGACGACACTGACGGTGTTATTTCCGATTCTGGACTGAGTGGACTGATGGGGCTCAAGGGGAGATCACTCTCACTGACTGGAGGGATATCAGAATGAGGCAGGACTTTAAACAGGCACATCAGGTACATCATGATGGATTTCTTGTCCGGGTTTTCTATGTTCACATCTGAAAGAAAGCATTGACTTATTGTCTCAGATTAACATACCATTAAGCCTCTTGACAAAACTATAGGGATCACCCATGGTTTTTCATGCAGTAACATTTGCCATGTCATAATGAAGCTGTCTGAGTGTTAAAAGCTAGCCGACTAGCTAGTCTGGCCCAGAAAACATGTACACTCCATATTTTCCAGTTCTGTGGTGTATTCCTTGCTTCCAAAAGATAACCCTTTCTAGAACATATTTAATGTCACTACAGCTGGTATCTGGGAATGTGGCGGCCGTAAAACGTCTCCCTGCCCTACATCATAGTGAAGTTTACATTTTCTTGTCCTTTTGGAATTTTGAAAATATTTGAGGGTCACTGGTGAGGCCTAATTGGTCAAAACTAGCTAAACTGGCCCAGAAAAAATGTACACTCCATATTTTCCAGTTCTGCGGTGTATTCCTTGCTTCCAAAAGATAACCCTTTCTAGAACATATCCAAATGTCTTCTAGGGACCCTGCAAATGTTAATGCAATGAAACAATCGTGGATTCATGAAATACATTTATTGTTTGAACATGGGTTTCGAACTTTGATATCACAAGGTGGGCCTAGCTTTATGTTACATTGAGTGAGGTAACGTTGCTGCCCTGAACATAGTATTTTGGAATTTTATGATGACATCACAATGTCATTGTGGAACTGACATTATTGTTAAAAACTTTCTGAACAAGCCACCATGTTGGTTTTGCATTCACATTTGAAGGACTAATACATAGATTTGGGGCTATTGTCACAATTTGCTGTTGGAATTGTAAGTCATGATTAGGGCTGGCTAATCGGAGCTGAAGAGATAATCGATTATCGGTCCTGTCATTTTGATCGATAATCGATTAGTAATCGCTAAGGTTTTTGTTTTGTTATTATTTTACTTGTCTGGCTTTCTGTCTGAGCATGACTCTTACCATATGGTGCACATAACCATATGTATATTTGAACAGACAGGCCTGAGCAAACAGTGAAGACCCAGATGAGACGCCACATAATGCGGCGTCTCATCAGGGTCTGCACTGTTTGCCACTCATCCAGCTATTTTATGCATAATTTTGGGTAGTAAATTGTACCTATCAAGTAATCGATTAAAAGCAAATCAGAAATGATAATCGTTTTTGTGGAGATTATCGATCGATTAATCGGTTATATGATTAATCGTGTCAGCCTTAGTCATGATGGCTTCTGGCCCATGCAAGAATAACTTCAAAGAGCTATGTTCACAGGATTTTATCTGTAACATGGTTTTGGATGTAACAAGTGAGGTGCCACAACATATGTTTTCATGCAGAAAGAAGAAAAATAGTATGTGGATACCCCCTCTTTTCTGGGGCTATGTTATGACTAAGTTTGTGCCTTCAATTCTTGTTCATAATGCAAACAATATAGATCCTGATCACACTGTCTGTTGCAGCATCTGATAATGGGTCTACACTTCGTCTAACCCGGCACTTGCGTTGAGTCCAGATTTTACTGATAACCCACTTTACGCAGCACCCTGATGCCACAACAGCACGAATAGCATGGCTAACCCTTAAGATGCCATGAAAAACTGCGTTTGAAAATGTTGTTTGTGTTGTCTGCTGCATATTTTTGCAAACTTTCCAAACCTTTTTTTTTATTTTGTATGCAGCATATAGGCAAACAGTGTGGATCCAGATCAGACTGCTCCTCTAGGAGCAGTCTGATCTGGCTCCACACTGTTTGCAAAAATGACTTTGAAAGTGACAAGCAGACATCAAAGCAGACGACAAGTGTTGTGACTGGCATTTTATGGATCAATTTCCCAGTTTAACTCTATTGGTCAGTGGTAGTCATACGGACATTAGTAACATTTTTGATTCAATTATCAAACCCCTCCCCACACCCCTCTCCAAAACAGAGAGAACTTGAAATTTACAAAATAACGGGGCTATACTACAGTAATATTTTGTTTGTTTGTTTGATTTGAGGTTTAACGTCCCCGTCAACACTGTAAAGGTCATTTTGGAGACGTTGCTTCCAATTTTGTGGGACTTTTACCCAACATTGAGATGAAATGACATCTCAAGCCCTGTCGCCCAATGAAACCAATAGGGTTTATTAGCATGGACGGTCCGCCTCGCACCGCGGTTCCTGGACAGGCTTAGATCCTCCAAGCGGTTTACCAGTACTAGTGTGCAAGCCGGATTCAGCTCTGCGTGGAAGCATCATGCAGCCCATATATTTCTTCAAGCCCTTGTGGGCGGGGGCTTACTACAGTAATATAAGTTTGTTAATTTACCCTCTGGATCCAGAAGTCTGTCAACATTAAGATGTTCATGGGCGGTTCTGAAGGCATGTTCCAGATTTTCATCACTAGATCTTGGTAGCAAGGCATTGTAGCTGAACAACTCGGGTCTGAAAATCATCAAGACAGAACAATTTCAATATATCTATACTATATTGTACAATATTCCTTTTAAAAGTTTTCACCAATTTAAAAATTTACGAGCCTCCATGGACTACTCTTAATCATTAGGTCTCTCACCGCTGTGGTCGAGCCTGGCTTGGGTAACATGTGAGAAGCCCAAGTTCTGCAACGGAATGGTTGGCTGGTTTTTCTCTGGGTACACCAGTTTTTGACCACCTCTGATTAACGATCAGCTCGATATGAGTGAAATAATCTTGAAAGGGCCTTAAAACTAAAACCAAAAAAAAAAAATAATAATAATAATTAAGATACAATTCTTATAGAAAGCATTTTTCAAATATTTTCTAATTTTACAGTGATTAAAAGGTTCAATATTTCAACTAAGGTTGCAGCTTTGTAGAAATATATTGATTTAGCATAAAAGAACCATAATGTACCAAAAAGCATTTATAGTTCATTTTTTTCTTTTCTGAAAACATGAAAAATAAATTCTAGGTTTCCATAAGAAACTTAGGTATAGTCAGGAAAATGTTTATCCTTTCAGCTCCCTGGTGCCTTTGGCTCCGAAAACATGCCTATATAATTTTGACACCCTTGAACCCCACTTTTATACCGAAAAACTGGGGTTTACGGAGGTAATCTTTCTTATTTCTGCTCTAAAATATAGATACCCACAATCTGTATTTTGAGCAGAAATAAGAAAAATATAATAATTTTTCATCTTAAAATTTTCGTTTTTCCGGCGGTAAAGTTTATCATGTATTTGTATAGGCGCGTTTTCATGATGTAAAGAAGGTAGAGTCCGGAAACCCCAAATGCAAATACAATGAAATTCCACTATTAAGACCACCTAAAATTAAGATAATTCTGCTGTGAAAAGCTTATTTAGTAAGTTGCAGTCATTCTTTCTTTGTGTTTTCTGTAGACAATGTCCTCTGGTCAGAGACCACCTTTGGGACTGTTCAAAAGTGGTCTAAAAGACCACTTTTGAACAGTCAAAAAGGTGGTCTTAATATAGGAATTTTACTGTATTTTTTATTGGCCTAAGCAATGGCAGCTAACTAGACTAGCTACTAGTCGGATATCATATTTTAAAGTTAATAAGTAATATTCTTCTATATATTTTTACTTCTTTTTCCCTCTCTGATAGCAACTTGATTTATCTTGGGAACTAATGTCTGAGACAAGATTAAAGATATTTGATAAACACACCAGGAAGGTTGGTCATTGGTATATATGACATTAAGGTCTAGGAGCTAGACTAGCAGCTAACTAGCTGATATTCCCCATTACAACATAGTACAAAGTCCTACCTGTATCTGTGTATAAGAGCATTGAAGGCAAGTCCATTCCTCCAACTTGTCGTGAAATTCTTAACATCAACCTTCGCATACCTGGAACAAGACAACATACAGTATTTACCCTGAGTACACATGGACACCTCAAATCTTTACCATACTTGTTCTAAAACTAGGGCTGTCAGTGAAACTGACTAGGGCCCCGGCAGCGCTATCAGAGGAGTAGGAAAACATTTGTGGATGGACAGACGGACAGACAGACAGACAGACGGACGGACAGAGTGATTACTATAGGGCACCCACACTTTCAGTGCGGGGCCCTAATAAGAAAGTTATGGAGGATAAAAAAATTTGTGGACGGACAGACAGACAGACAGACAGATGGACGGACAGAGTGATTACTATAGGGCACCCACACTTTCAGTGCGGGGCCACATTATGGTTAACATTTCTGCCAAGTAATATTTAAATCCATCCAGAAATAATAACAAAGTTATTAATTGGACACAGGAAAGACCCTTTTTTGACCTTTAACCTCTAAGTATGACCTTGACCTTTGAGGTACGGACCTGAGTCTTGCACGCAACACTCCATCACATTATGGTTAACATTTCTGCCATCCAGGAATAATAATAACAAAGTTATTAATTGGACACAGGAAAGACCCTTTTTTGACCTTTAACCTCTAAGTATGACCTTGACCTTTGAGGTACGGACCTGAGTTTTGCGCGCAACACTCCATCACATTATGGTTAACATTTCTGCCAAGTAATATTTAAATCCATCCAGGAATAAGAAAGTTATGGAGGATAAAAAAATTTGTGGACGGACAGACGGACAGACGGACAGACAGACAGACAGACAGACAGACAGACGGACGGACGGACAGAGTGATTACTATAGGGCACCCACACTTTCAGTGCGGGGCCCTAATAAGTAGAATTTTCTACCAAGTTAATTCTTACAAACAGCATTGTCTAAAGAAGACAGAACTGCCTAAAGATATCTGCGGAATCTCATCAGGGTCTTCACTGTTTGCTTGGCCTTGTCAGTCTGAATACTGGTAAATACAAAGGGTACAACATATTGTATTCGCTCTTAACCCTTATCCCGCTGAATAATTAATTTAGCCACACCCATTTCTGAATTTGAACCAATCAGATTACTTGATAAAATTTAACCCACTGCATGCGGGAAACCCCTAATGGGTTACATTGGCAAAAAGGTGCAGGCCCAGATCAGACGCCGCAGAATGCAGCGTCCGATCAGGGCCTACACTATTTGCTAACAGAATTTTCCGCCAAACCTAGAATACTGAAAAAATAGACCTGACACCCCTTATATGTCAAATGGATTTGTCCAACATATAAAAATTGGAGAGTCCACCAGTATACATTGGGTTAAATCAGAAATTGACAGCTGCTCTTCTTGAAGCAACAGATGGAAGAGAATGACTACAGAAAAAGATTCAGTCATCAATCTCCATGAACCTGCGAGCAAGAAAGGCTCTGGCGAGATTGCGCATATGCGCAGTCTCGCCAGAGCTTTTCCTGGTCGCCTATGTGATTGGGAGCCTCTTCTGATGAGCTGACTCATATGCATTTTAAAGGGACCACTCATATGAATTTTGAGGGGAAACCACACATATGAATTTTGAGGGGAAACTACTCATATGCATTTTGAGGGGAAACCACTCATATGAATTTTGAGGGGAAACCACACATATGAATTTTGAGGGGAAACCACTCATATGCATTTTGAAGAGGGAAACCACTCATATGAATTTTGAAGGGAAACCACACATATGAATTTTGCGGGGAGATCACTCATAAGCATTTTTACGGGAAACCACTCATATGCATTTTGAAGGGAAACCACACATATGCATTTTGAAGGGAAACCACTCATATGCATTTTGAGGGCAAACCACTCATATGGATTTTGAGGGGAAACCACACACACGAATTTTGAGGGGAACCCTCTCATATGCATTTTGAAGGGAAACCACTCATATGAATTTTGAAGGGAAACCACTCATATGAATTTTGAGGGGAAACCACACATATGAATTTTGAGGGGAAACCACTCATATGCATTTTGAATGGAAACCACTCATATGAATTTTGCGGGGAGACCACTCATATGAATTTTGCAGGGAGATCACTCATATGCATTTTTTCGGGAAACCACTCATATGCATTTTGAAGGGAAACCACTCATACGCATTTTGAGGGGAAACCACTCATTACATTTTGAAGGGAAACAACTCAACAAATTTTGAAGGGAGACCACTTATATGAATTTTGAGGGGAGACCACTCATATGAATTTTGAGGGGAGTATGAGTGATCCCTTGAAAATGCATATGAATCAGCTCATCAGAAGAGGATCCCAATCACACAGGCGACCAGGAAAGGAAACAACTCAATACATTTTGAAGGGAGACCACTCATATGAATTTTGAAGGAAGACCAATCATATGAGTGGTCCCTTGAAAATGCATATGAGTCAGCTCATCAGAAGAGGATCCCGATCACATAGGCGACCAGGAAAGGGAAACAACTCAATACATTTTGGAGGGAGACCACTAATATGAATTTTGAAGGGAGACCACTCATATGAATTTTGAGGGGAGACCACTCATATGCATTTTTACGGAAAACCACTCATATGCATTTTGAAGGGAAACCACTCATACGCATTTTGAAGGGAAACCACTCATTTGCACTGAAGGGAAACCACTCATATGCATTTTGAGGGGAAACCACTCATATGCATTTTGAAGGGAAACCACTCTTATGAATTTTGAAGGGAAACCACTCATATGAATTTTGAAGGGAAACCACTTGTATGCATTTTAAAGGGAAACCATTCATATGCATTTTGAAGGGAAACCACTCATATGCATTTTGAAGGGAAAGCACTCATTACATTTTGAAAGGAAACCACTCATATGCATTTTGATGGGAAACCACTCATATGCATTTTGAAGGGAAACCACTCATACACATTTTGAGGGGAAACCACTCATTACATTTTGAAGGGAAACAACTCAACAAATTTTGAAGGGAGACCACTTATATGAATTTTGAGGGGAGACCACTCATATGAATTTTGAGGGGAGTATGAGTGATCCCTTGAAAATGCATATGAGTCAGCTCATCAGAAGAGGATCCCAATCACACAGGCGACCAGGAAAGGGAAACAACTCAATACATTTTGAAGGGAGACCACTCATATGAATTTTGAAGGGAGACCATTCATATGAGTGGTCCCTTGAAAATGCATATGAGTCAGCTCATCAGAAGAGGATCCCAATCACATAGGCGACTAGGAAAGGGAAACAACTCAATACATTTTGGAGGGAGACCACATATATGAATTTTGAAGGGAGGCCACTCATATGAATTTTGAGGGGAGACCACTCATATGCATTTTTACTGGAAACCACTCATATGCATTTTGAAGGGAAACCACTCATACGCATTTTGAAGGGAAACCACTCATTTGCACTGAAGGGAAACCACTCATATGCATTTTGAGGGGAAACCACTCATATGCATTTTGAAGGGAAACCACTCTTATGAATTTTGAAGGGAAACCACTCATATGAATTTTGAAGGGAAACCACTTGTATGCATTTTGAAGGGAAACCATTCATATGCATTTTGAAGGGAAACCACTCATATGCATTTCGAGAGGAAACCATTCATATGTATTTTGAGCAAACCACTCATATGCATTTTGAGGGGAAACCACTCATATGCATTCAGAAAGGGAACCACTCATATGCATTTTGAAGGGAAACCACTCATATGCATTTTGAAGGGAAACCACTCATTACATTTTGAATGGAAACCACTCATATGCATTTTGAAGGGAAACCTCTCATATGCATTTGAAGGGAAATCTCTCATATGCATTTTGAAGGGAAACCACTCATATGCATTTTGTAGGGAAACCACTCATATGCATTTTGAAGGGAAACCTCTCATATGCATTTTGAAGGGAAAGCACTCATTACATTTTGAATGGAAACCACTCATATGCATTTTGATGGGACACCACTCATATGCATTTTGAAGGGAAATCTCTCATATGCATTTTGAAGGGAAACCAGTCATATGCATTTTGAAGGGAAACCACTCATTTGAATTGAAGGGAAACCACTCATATGCATTTTGAAGGAACACACTCATATGCAATTTGAAGGGAAACCTCTCATATGCATTTTGAAGGGTCAACCACTCATATGCATTTTGAAGGGAGACCACTCATATGCATTTTGAAGGGAAACCACTCATATGCATTTTGAAGGGAAACCTCTCATATGCATTTGAAGGGAAACCACTCATATGCATTTTGAAGGGAAACCACTCATTTGCAATGAAGGGAAACCACTCATTTGCATTTTGAGGGGAAACCACTCATATGCATTTTGAAGGGAAACCACTCATATGAATTTTGAAGGGAAACCACTTGTATGCATTTTGAAGGGAAACCATTCATATGCATTTTGAAGGGAAACCACTCATATGCATTTCGAGAGGAAACCATTCATATGTATTTTGAGCAAACCACTCATATGCATTTTGAGGGGAAACCACTCATATGCATTCAGAAAGGGAACCACTCATATGCATTTTGAAGGGAAACCACTCATATGCATTTTGAAGGGAAACCACTCATTACATTTTGAATGGAAACCACTCATATGCATTTTGAAGGGAAACCTCTCATATGCATTTGAAGGGAAATCTCTCATATGCATTTTGAAGGGAAACCACTCATATGCATTTTGTAGGGAAACCACTCATATGCATTTTGAAGGGAAACCTCTCATATGCATTTTGAAGGGAAAGCACTCATTACATTTTGAATGGAAACCACTCATATGCATTTTGATGGGACACCACTCATATGCATTTTGAAGGGAAATCTCTCATATGCATTTTGAAGGGAAACCAGTCATATGCATTTTGAAGGGAAACCACTCATTTGAATTGAAGGGAAACCACTCATATGCATTTTGAAGGAAACCATTCATATGCAATTTGAAGGGAAACCTCTCATATGCATTTTGAAGGGTCAACCACTCATATGCATTTTGAAGGGAGACCACTCATATGCATTTTGAAGGGAAACCACTCATATGCATTTTGAAGGGAAACCTCTCATATGCATTTGAAGGGAAACCACTCATATGCATTTTGAAGGGAAACCACTCATTTGCAATGAAGGGAAACCACTCATTTGCATTTTGAGGGGAAACCACTCATATGCATTTTGAAGGGAAACCACTCATATGAATTTTGAAGGGAAACCACTTGTATGCATTTTGAAGGGAAACCATTCATATGCATTTTGAAGGGAAACCACTCATATGCATTTTGAAGGGAAACCACTCATTTGCATTGAAGGGAAACCACTCATATGCATTTTGAAGGAAACCACTCATATGCATTTTGCAGGGTCAACCACTCATATGCATTTTGTGGGGAAACCACTCATATGCATTTTGAAGGGAAAACACTCATATGCATTTTGAAGGGAAACTTATCATATACATTTTGAAGGGAAACCACTCATATGCATTTTGAAGGGAAACCACTCATTTGCACTGAAGGGAAACCACTCATATGCATTTTGAGGGGAAACCACTCATATGCATTTTGAGGGGAAACCACTCATATGCATTTTGAAGGGAAACCCCTCTTATGAATTTTGAAGGGAAACCACTCATATGAATTTTGAAGGGAAACCACTTGTATGCATTTTGAAGGGAAACCATTCATATGCATTTTGAAGGGAAACCGCTCATATGCATTTCGAGAGGAAACCATTCATATGCATTTTGAGCAGAAACCACTCATATGCATTTTGAGGGGAAACCACACATATGGATTTAGAAAGGAAACCACTCATATGCATTTTGAAGGGAAACCACTCATATGCATTTTGAAGGGAAACCACTCATTATATTTTGAATGGAAACCACTCATATGCATTTTGATGGGAAACCACTCATATGCATTTTGAAGGGAAATCTCTCATATGCATTTTGAAGGGAAACCACTCATATGCATTTTGAAGGGAAATCACTCATTTGCATTGAAGGGAAACCACTCATATGCATTTTGAAGGAAACCACTCATATGCATTTTGAAGGGAAACCTCTCATATGCATTTTGAAGGGTCAACCACTCATATGCATTTTGAGGGGAAACCACTCATATGCATTTTGAAGGGAAACCACTCATATGCATTTTGAAGGGAAACCTCTCATATGCATTTTGAAGGGAAACCACTCATATGCATTTTGAAGGGAAACCACTCATTTGCACTGAAGGGAAACCACACATATGCATTTTGAAGCAAAACCGCATGTATGCATTTTGAAGAGAAACCATTCGTATGGATTTCAAGTATACTAATTAATAGAAAACCTGTCCTTAAACCTTAGAGGTTTGTTTGGGCTGTAGGTTTTGAGATGTCTTTTCATCTCAATGTTGGGTAAAAGTCTCACAAAATCAGAAGCAACATCTCCAAAATGACTTCAATAGTGTTGATGGGGATGTAAAACAGCAACACAAACAAACATAGTAGTAGCTATGGAACCCAAAAACAGTGTTTCTAAGAGTTTACAGGGCATCTTATCTATTCTTACCCTTGGGTGGACTGCCTGCACCACACCAACAATGTTCTTTCCAGATTTGTCTGTCTTAGATCGTCCATCACGTCTTTCATAACATCTTTAACCTAAAATCAAGGAACAGGCAGAATTAACCCATTTTGTATTGGAAACCCCAAAACGGGTACCCTGGCAAACAGTGCCGGCCAAGATCAGACGCCACATTAGAGGCCGCAGAATGAGGCATCTGATCAGGGGTTCAAATGTTTGCTAAAAATTCAGCCATTTTCCAAATAAATTTTGAGGGAAACAACCTAACACCCCTAAATTTTAAAATGGAACCCTGCTCTATATATAAGGAGGAAGATTCCATTTGGTACAAAATGGGTGAAATGAGCCCTGTTTCAAGAGAACAGGCCAATCAAAGCACATTATATACCATGAAAACCCTCTGCCCCCTGCCCATAGAGGCTTGAAGAAATAGATTGGGCTACATGATGCTACAGACCACACATGAGTACTGGTAAACCACTTAGAGGTCCTAAGCCTGCCCAGGAAAAGTTGTGCGAGTAAGACCATCCATGCATATGAAACCTATTGGTTTCATTGGGCGGAACGACTCGAGGTGTCATTTCATCTCAGTGTCCGGTAAAAGTCCCACAAAACTGGAGGCAACGTCTCCAAAATGAGCTATACAGTGTTGACAGGGACGTAAAACCTGAAATCAAACAAACAAAAACATGAAAACCCTAAGGGTTCGGACATCGTGAAAACTTGTTGTATTTCTCCAAATATTTTAACAAAATTAATTTATTTTGCGTTCCAGCAAGAAGTCCAACAAGTACAGACAGAGTGGCAAACAGGGTGAGGCACGGACAGAGGCCTAATGTATCAAATGCTTACTGGTATGTTTTCAAACCACAGCTTTGCATAGGCACGCCAGTAACATAATGTATGTCTTTCCAATACAGCTGTTAACAGAATGATTCAAACACTGATTTTGTTTGTTGATTTACAACACTGTTAAATGAATCATCTTTTATTTTAAGTAAGTCCAATACAAATGCACTGTTGTACTTCAATGTAATATCTATCTTGACACAAATTTCTTATCAAAGTACAGATGCACAATCATGATGCACAAGCTCAAGAAGATAACCATTGTCCTGCTGAACACAATAATCACTACCTTTGCAAACTGATCAGGATCTACATTGTTTGACATTGGTAGGAATAGATTACATCAAGCAATCTGATTAGCTGAAAGCCAAAACTGAGTGTCGCTAAATAAAATATATTCAGCAGGACAAGGATTCAAATATTCATACTGGCTTCTTCCAAGGGCAATCATGAGGCAATAATACAAGAATCTTATATGGGTGTGAGGGGTGGATGGAAAAATCCGTCCCGAGGGGCACTGTCCGGCATCATGAGGCTTGCCCAGTGATGCCGGACAGTGATCCCGAGGGACGGATTTTTCTATCCACCCCTCACACCCATATTGGATTCTTTTTCTTGCATTTTAATGCTGCAGTCACTTCGGTTACCAACGCCCGCCATATTGTGTTGACACTGCAGGAATGTTTAGTGACGTCACGTAACGTGCTTTGACGTCAACCTTAACGACGGCGCATACAAGGTCGTAATCAACCAGTGCATTTTTCAAACACGCGATTATATTCGATTTTGGGTAGGAACAGCAGGATCAGAACATAAATTTCTATCCCAGGGTAAAATTCTGGATTTCCTTGTCTGGTGTGCAATAATATTTTCTTCCTTGTAAGTAAGGGTCTAGAACCCATAGCTCCAGTTAAGGTGCTTTTCATTTTCAACCCCCAAAAGTACTGATATTTTTCTTATTTGTGCACCAAAATATGTGTTGAGGCGCTTCTAATGAGTACCAAAAACGCATGTTTTTGTGTGTGCAAATTTGTGCATGAAAATATATTTTGAGGGTTCTCATAAAAAGCATCTCACCGAGGATCGCAGAGAAGCTATTTTTGGCCCAAACTTGAATTTTGGGGAGTCTGTGGCCTTGAAAAAGAAGTCATGACCAAGACTTTGGTATGATGCAATTACAGTCAAACTTGTCATAGTGGCCACCTCTATTAAGCAAGCAACCTGTCTTAAGCAAGCATGCATTTAGTTCCCAAAATAGGCAAATGCATTAAAATTAACCTTTATTATGCAAGCACCTGTCTTAAGCAAGCACATTTTAATGATCCCTAAGGCCCTTGCTTAACACAGGTTGGACTGTATATACTGAACCAATTTTGATCACAATTCATAAATTTGTGCATGGGATATAGTGCAGACACGCAATTTTCAGGTTAAATCTGAATGGTTTAAGGAACCTTTGACCTTGAAATAAGGCCAATGCCAATAAAACCTAATCACCTACCCAGGAGATATGTTCAGAAGATACAGTGCTTCAAGCAGTCAATGCTGATGCTGATGCAATGCAAATGGGTCTGTATAAACAAGAGGGCCTAGATGGCCCTGGATCGCTCAACTGATTTCAAGATGTCACAGAGCTTCGGAAAGTCATGCGGATAACTGGCAGCCATTTTTTATTGGAGCAGAACTGTTTTAGCTCTTTTGATAGAGTGTCATCTCAGCAACATTCCTATGAAGTTTGAATGAAACTGGCTCAGAGGTATATAGGTAGAGTTGTGTTAAAAGATTTTTTCTATTTTTAGCCCTGGAGGCCATCTTATACTTGAGATTCAATCAAATTTAGCTATTTTGGAAGGAAGCGCCACCTTGGCAACATTCCTTTGAAGTTTGAATCAAACTGACCAAAGTGTTCAGGAGGAGTTTGCATTTGAAGCTAATTGCTGATATTTTTCTGTTTTTAGCTTTGCCAGACATTTTTCTCATTGGAGCAGAAGTGTTTTAGCTATTTTAGTAGAGGGTCACCTCAGCAACATTCCTATGAAGTTTTAATGAAATTGTTCCAGGGGTATAGAAGGAGTTGTTTTTTAAGTATTTTTAGATCTGACAGCTATCTCGTTCATCAGAATAGAACCATTTTAGCTATTCTGGTAGGCACTATTCCTTTGACGTTTCAGCTTAATTTGCTCAAGGGTGTAGGAGTAAGCATTTAAAGCAAATTGTTGACGGTTTTCTATTTATAGCTCTGGTGGCCATTTGGCTCATTGGAGCAAAAGAGTTTTAGCTAGTTTATTAGAGGGTCACAAAGAAGTTTAAACTAGAATTTGTTTTTCTACAAAAACACAGATGTCTCCCCCGTTTTTGACTGCTAAGTATAACCTTGACATTGGAGGTATTGAGCTGGGTCTTGTGTGCAACACATCATCTAATGAAGATGAACATTTCTGCATAGTAACTTTAAAAATGTTCATAGAAAAATAAAACCGTTATTGGCCGTAAACAAAAAAAGCACTTTTTTACCTTTGACCTCTAAGCATGGCCTTGACCTTTGCGGTACAACACATCGTCTCATGATGGTTAACATTTCTGCCAAGTAATTTCATAATCCATCAAAGAATAAGTAAGTTATTGACTGTCCTTTTTTTTACCTTTTACCTCTAGGTATGACCTTGACATTGGAGGTATGGACCTTGGTCTTG
This sequence comes from Lucinisca nassula, assembly GCA_963580285.1. Classification (NCBI taxonomy): domain Eukaryota; kingdom Metazoa; phylum Mollusca; class Bivalvia; order Lucinida; family Lucinidae; genus Lucinisca; species Lucinisca nassula. The sequence goes on along the minus strand of OY757013.1, from coordinate 112,375,533 downwards.
CACATGACTCATGGTCCAACTTTCAAGCCTCTAGCTCCAACAGTTTTTGAGATACCTTGCTGACAAGATTTTATTAAAAAAAAAAATCAAAGGGCAATAACTCTTGAAAGGGGCATAATCCGGATGAGAAAAAAATATGTGTCAGCTTATTTTCCATTAGGAATGCATATATGAAATTTCAAAACCATAGCATACACAGTTCTAAAGTTACGCTATGCATCACTTTTAGGATTCATTACAATGGGCACAAATTACCAAAATGACAAAGGGCCATAACTCGCAAAGTATTTTTCGGAATTTTGTCAAAAGTTAATCAGTTCATAAACTCATCACCACCAATATACTCAACAACTTTCAAGGCTCTAGCTCCAATAGTGTTTGAGATATTTTGCTGACAAGATTCTATTAAAAAAATTTCAAAGGGCAATAACTCTTGAAAGGGGCATAATCCGGACGAGAAAAAAAATACGCGTCAGCTAATTTTTCATGAGGAACCCATATATGAAATTTCAAAACCCTAGCATACACGGTTCTAAAGTTATGCTATGCATCACTTTTAGCATACATTACAATGGGCACAAATTACCAAAATGACAAAGGGCGATAACTCACAAGGTATTTTTTGGAATTTTGTCAAAAGTTAATCAGTTCATCTACTCATCACCACCAATATATTCACCAACTTTCAAGTCTCTAGCTCCAATATTTTTGAGATATCTTGCTGACAGGATTTTATTAAAAAAAATTCAAAGGGCAATAACTCTTGAAAGGGGCATAATCCTGACGAGAAAAAAAATACTCGTCAGCTTATTTCCATCAGAAATGCATATATGAAATTTCAAAATTATAGCATACACCGTTCTAAAGTTATGCTATACATCACTTTTAGCATACATTACAATGGGCACAAATTACCAAAATGACAGAGGGCCATAACTGACAAAGTATTTTTCGGAATTTTGTCATAAGTTAATCAGTTCATCTACTCATCACCAACAATCTATTCACCAACTTTCAAGGCTCTAGCTCCAATATTTTTGAGATATCTTGCTGACAAGATTTTATTAAAAAAAATTCAAAGGGCAATAACTCTTGAAAGGGGCATATTCCAGACGAGAAAAAAAATACGCGTCAGCTAATTTTCCATGAGGAATCCATATATAAAATTTCAAAACCCTAGCATACATGGTTCTAAAGTTATGCTATGCATCACTTTTAGCATACATAACAATGGGCACAAATTACCAAAATGACAAAGGGCCATAACTCACAAAGTATTTTTCGGAATTTTGTCAAAAGTTAATCAGTTCATCTACTCATCACCATCAATATAATCACCAACTTTCAAGGCTCTAGCTCCAATAGTTTTTGAGATATCTTGCTGACAAGATTTTGTTAAAAAAAAAAATTCAAAGGGCAATAACTCTTGAAGGGGGCATAATCCGGACGAGAAAAAAAATATGCGTCAGCTAATTTTCCATGAGGAATCCCTATATGAAATTTCAAAACCCTAGCATACACGGTTCTTTAGTTATGCTATGCATCAAAAGCGTAACGGACGGACGAACGAACCAGAACCAATATGCTCCTCAAACTTTTTCAAAGTTGGGAGCATAATAAGAAAGTTATTGACAGAACACAAAAAAGGCCCTTTTTTTACCTTTAACCTCTATGTATGACCTTGACCTTTCAGGTATTAAACTGGGTCATGCGTGCAACACATCATCTCATGGTGGTTAACATTTCTGCCTAGCAATTTCAAAATCCATCTCAAAATAAGAAAGTTATTGACCAAACACGAAAAAAGGCCCCTTTTTACCTTTGACCTCTATGTATGACCTTGACATTTTAGGTACCAAAGTGAATCATGCATGCAACACATCGTCCCATGATAGTTAACATGTTTGCCAAGTAACTTCAAATTCTATTTAAAAATAGGCAAGTTATTGACAAAACCCGAAAAAAGGCCCCTTTTTTTACCTTTGACCTCTAAGTATGACCTTGACCTTTGAGGTACCAACCTGGGTCATGCGCGCAACACATCGCCTTATATTGGTTCACATTTCTGCCATGTGATTTCAAAATCAATCTCAAAATAAGAAAGTTATTGACCAAATACGAAAAAAAGGCCCACTTTTTGACCTTTGACCTCTAAGTATGACCTTGACCTTTGAGGTACCTACCTGCCTCATGTGCACCACACATTGTCTCATGATTGTTAATAATTATGCCAAGTAATTTTAAAATCCATCTCAAAATTAGAAAGTGATTGACCAAATACGAAAAAAGGCCCCTTTTTTGACCTTTGACCTCTAAGTATGACCTTGACCTTTGAGGAACCGACCTGCCTCATGCGCACCACACATCGTCTTATGGTTGTTAATAATTATGCCAAGTAATTTTAAAATCCATCTCAAAATAAGAAAGTTATTGACCAAATACGAAAAAAAGGCCCCTTTTTTTACCTTTGACCTCTAAGTATGACCTTGACCTTTGAGGTACCGACCTGCCTCATGCGCACCACACATTGTCTTATGGTTGTTAATAATTATGCCAAGTAATTTTAAAATCCATCTCAAAATAAGAAAGTTATTGACCAAATACGAAAAAAAGGCCCCTTTTTTGATCTTTGACCTCTAAGTATGACCTTGACCTTTGAGGTACCGACCTGCCACCTGCGCACCACACATCGTCTTATGGTTGTTAATATTTCTGCCGAGTAATTTTAAAATCCATCAAAAAATAAGAAAGTTATTGACCGGACACGATTTGCCCATACATATATACATACCAACAAACTTCCAAGGGAGATAATTCAAAAAGTATAAATGCGAGAGTTATGGTTCTTGCGCACTGCACGTCGTCTAATGCTGATTAATATTTATACGAAGTTTCGTGACGATAGCTCTAACGGTTTTCAAGTTACAGAGCGGACACGAAAGTGTGACAGACGGACAGACGGACAGACAGACAGACGGACAGACAGACGCCCGGGGGAAAAACAATATGTCTCTCCGAAAAAAAATTTTTCGGGGGAGACATAATGAAGTTGGCCCAGGGGAAGTAGTTGTTTAAAGATTTTTCTATTTTTAGTGCTTTTAATAGAGAGTGGAACAAAACAATTTTAGCTATTTTGGTAGAGGGTCACCTAAGCAACATTCCTATGAAGTTTGAATGAAATTTGCCGAGTAATCATTTAAAGATTTTTCTATTTTTAGTTCTTGTGGCCCGCTCCCGCCCATCAGGGCTTGAAGAAATATATGGGCTGCATGATGCTTCCACGCAGAGCTGAATCCGACCCACACACGAGTACTGGTAAACCACTTAGAGGATCTAAGCCTGCCCAGGCAAAGCGGTGTGAGCGTCGGACCGTCCATGCTTATAAACCCTATTAGTTTCATTGGGCGACAGGGCTTGAGATGTCATTACATCTCAATGTCGGGTAAAAGCCCCACAAAACTGGAAGCAACATCTCCAAAATGACCTTTACAGTGTTGACGGGGACGTTAAACCTCAAATCAAACAAACAAGCTCTGGTGGCAATTTTGTTAATCAGAGCAGAACAATTTTATCTAGTTTGGTAGACAGCCACCTGGGCAACATTCCTATGAAGTGTAACTGAAATTGGCCCAAGGGTTTAGGAGGAGTTAACCTTTTAAGCAAACTGCTGATGATTTTGTAGCTCTGGGTCCAATTGTTCAAAGCATCGTTAGCTTAACGAGCTCGTTAGTGGTCATATTGTTAACTCTTCTAGCAAGTACAATATCGTAAATTTTGGTATTTTTGCTTGAAAAATGTGAGCAGCTTTTGCGTCAGCAAAAGCTGCTCACATTTTTCCAGCAAAAATTTCAGCATATTTGCCATATATAATGATCAAAGTTTTAACGATACGTTAACTGACGATGTCGTTAGTTTTGAACAACTGGCCCCAGGTGGCCATCTTGTTCATCAGAGCCAAACATGGTAAAGGGTACCATAAGCAACATTCCTGTGAAGTTTGAAAGAAATTGGCCCAGAGGTATGGGAAGAGTAGTTGTTTAAAGATTTTTCTATTTTTAGCTCTGGTGGCCATCTTGTTCATCGGGGTGGAACTATTTTTAGCTATTTTGGTAGAGGGTCACCTAAGCAACATTCCTATAAAGTTTGAATGAAATTGGCCCAGGGGTATGGGAGGAGTAGTTGTATAAAGATTTTTCCATTTTTAGCTCTGGCGGCAATCTTGTTTATCAGAGCTGAATGATTTAAGATATTTTGGTAGAGAGCAACCTAGGCAACACTCCTGTGAAGTTTAAATGAAATTAGCCCACAGGTTTAGGAGGAGGAGTCTTTTAATGCAAATTGTTTAAGCGGGACGACGCACAATACACGACGGACATTCACTGATCACAATAGCTCATCATGAGCACTTCGTGCCCATGCAAGCTAAAACCACTACATGCCCTCTTTTGTTAGGGAATGAAGGAATAAACCCATTGTTGCTGCATAGAATCTTCCACTATATAAAGCAGGAGTCCATTTTGAAATTTAGGGGTGTCAGGTTGTGTTGTATGTGTCTTTGGAATTAACCCTTGTCCTGCTGAATATTTAAATATGCCACACCCACCACTGATTATCAGCCAATCAGATTACTTGATGCAAATTATTGCAAAAAATTTATAAACTGGATGGCAAACAATGAAGATCCTGATCAGATGGCTTCTTCAGAAGCCATCTGATCTGGATCTACATTGTTTCAAATATAAGGCATATCCGGGCTCAGCAGAACAAGGGTTAAACCATGATTCCCCACAGCTTATCAATGGCCCCTGACAAGAAAGTGGATGGCCAGGATTTTGGCAGTATATACCTGTATGCAGTGGTGTGTTCAGTATACAACCTTAAATTGGAACAAATATTGACATTAAACAGCTGATATGATACTAAAAACTCCACAACTTCTTTGATCCTCAAGCACATGAACTTAAAGTCTCTAGAAAAAAACAGGTTTCTCTTGACCACTCTTCATCACTAGGACTTCAGTCTGATTTCTGTCTGGCCACTACCAGACAAGGATAATTTTCATCTCAATGTCGGGTAAAAGTCCCACAAAATTGGAAGCAACGTCTCCAAAATGACCTTTACAGTGTTGACGGGGATGTTAAACCTCAAATCAAACAAAATCATTTCAAATTGAAACGTTCAGCGGTTAGTGCACTTGCCTCTGATATCAGTGATCCCAGGTTGGATCCCCGGCAAGTGGGGACAAATATTTGGTGTACGAACACACTCCACCAGCATCATGCCACAAAGTGTGCAGTCCTTCGGATCAGGATGTTAACTGGAGACCCAAGGCTTTCAGTCGCGCCTGCTTGAATTCAAGCATGGCACAATATAGGAGTCCTGTTTTCCGTCTGTTCGTCAACATTTGCGACCACCCTAACATCCACCCTAATGTAAAAGTCCTTTTCTCAAGAACTATAAGAGCTTCATTAATGCTTTTTCTAGGAGTAGCATCCATATCTGAACTTGTCCTACATTTCATGGTTCACAAATTGTGAATTATTGTGACCACCCTAACTTTCACCCTACTGTAAAAGTCCATTTCTCAAGAACTATAAGAGCTTCATTAATGGTACTTGTTACAGACTTGCATCTAGGAATGGCAACTTCAATGCAAGCATCCATCCTACATTTCATGGTTCACTGACTATGTGAATTATTGCAACCACCCTTTCACACCCTTATGTTGAGTCCATTTCTCAAAATCTATTAGAGCTTCATTTATGATTGCATCTAGGAGTGATAACTTTTATACAGGTATCCATGTTTGGCCTTGACCTAGATTTCATGGTTCAGTGACTTTGCGCCCCCACAGGTGCCACATAGCCTTTGGCAGAATTCTTGTTTATATAATCTATACATTTTTGTTTGGATATAATATGGTTGTTAAACTAGCATGGTCTCCACTTTGGACCCCAACATTAGTATTATAAAGAGGTTGTAAACAAAATCAAACTTTATTTTGTCCCTGAATCTAAGCTCTCTCGTTCCATTGAAAGACACCAGTACACAGATGTATGTGGTCCAGATTGGAAGTCTCTGTGGATTATTTACATTGGGCGCCAAATATAAAAGTGAGAAAGTTTTCATCACCATTAACTCGGCTGGGGATCAAACTCAATCTGCTGCCGTGAAAGGCCAACGTTCCACCATGTCACAACTAATTCAGGCAGTATGGGCACATTACGAAAACACACCTATACAAATACATTGCCAATTTTTTGGCCAAAAATTAGAAATTTTCAGATGAAAATTTGTGATATTTTTTCTTATTTCTGTCAAAACATAGATTGTGGGCACTCGTTAGAACCTCCTCATCGAGGCGGTTCTAACGAGTACCCACAATCTATATTTTAGAGCAGAAATAAGAAAAATAAGGTATACCCCCGGAAACCCCAGTTTTACTATATAAACATGGGGTTCAAGGGGGTCAAAATTATATAGGCATGTTTTCCTGATGTATTCTATATCTGTCACTACTCTAACAGCACCTACCTTCACCCACCCATTGGGGTTTGGAGAAATATTGCTTCTATGCAGAGCTGAAACCGACGGCACGCATGACCAATGGTAAACCGCTTAGCAGGTCTAAGCTTGCCCTGGCAAAATAGTCTGAGTCAGACCATCCCATGCATAAACCATGTTGGTTTCATTGGACAACAGGACTCCCACAAAATTGGAAGCAACATCTCCAATATGACCTAAATGGTGTTGATGGGGATGTTAAACCTCAAATCAAACAAACAAAAACAAACCTACCTGCCAGTGTAGAATTATCGACCAGACTAAACCGAGAGTCAACTTCTGGTTACCATCTACAATGTCATTGCTGCTGATGTTGACAAGTTTGATCTGAAAATATACAAAATATACAAAATATTTATACATGTATCCCATTCAACAATTTTGTTAACCTTTAACCCTTAACCCTTAGCCTGCTGAATAATTAATTTAGCCACACCCATTTCTGACTTTGAACCAATCAGATCAATTGATGTAATTTATTAACAAACTGAATGTCAAACAGTGTACATCCTGATCTGATGGCTTCTTCAGAAGCCATCTGATCTGGATCTACACTGTTTGCAAAAGTAGTGGTTGTCGTGAACAGCGGGATAAGGGTTAAGATGCCATGAAAAACTACATCTGAAAATGTTGTCTGCTTATGTTGTCTGCTTAATCTTTTTGAAAACTTTTTAAAAATATTTTTGAATCCAGGCAAACAGTGTGGGCCCAGATCAGAGGAGCAGTCTGATCTGGGTCCACACTATTCACAAAAATAACTTTTAAAGTAACCGGCAGACGACAAAGCAGACGACAATTGTCATGACTGGCATTTTATGGGTTAAAGCTAGAGATGACCATCCTTTGAACAAGTCCGTGATATGAACACCCCCTCTAAACCCCACTTTATATAGAGAAAACTGGGGTTTACAGGGATACACTTTATTCTGCTTATTTCTGCTCCAAGACTTAGGTTGTGGGTACTCGTTAGAACTGCCTAAATGTTTCTTTCTTTTCCCTCTAGGATTTGGTGCTTCGATCAGTAACATCATCATTATCATCATTAATTGCCTCCCTTAGGACTGAGTCCTCTCTCATAGGGTTGAAATGGACATGCAGGTAGGTGGTCAACTCGTACCTAAGTCAACTCGTACCTGAGTCAACTCGTACCTGTTTTTGGTCAACTCGTACCCGTTCTTTGGTCAACTCGTACCCCCTAGTCAACTCGTGCCTATTTTGGTCAACTCGTACCCCAGGGGTAGGTGGGGTACTCCATTTTTTTGCCGAACAATAGTTGAAATGGGTTATAACTTGCCCCGAGACATGTCTTCAGTTCACCGGAGGCCAGAAAGAAGTACTTTGGGTCCTTTTATTGTAACATGGTTTTCACAGTGCGGGGATTTGCGATCGCGCGCCATCAACCTGCTCTAGTTATTATTATTTTTATTCTCATTAATATTATTATTATTTTATTAGTATTATTCATTTTAAACCCATTCCGTCCCTGAAACCCACAAAGGGGTACCTTGTCAAACACTGCAGGCCAAGATCCGACGCCGCAGAACGCGGGGATATGCGATGGCGCGCCATCAACCTGCTCTAGTTAGTATTATTTTCATTATTAATATTATCATTATTATTATTATTATTTTATTATTATTCACTTCTATCCCATTCAGTATCAGAAACCCACAAAGGGATGCCTTGTCAAACACTGCAGGCCCAGATCAGACGCAGAACGCGGCGTCGTATGATCAGGGCCTACGCTGTTTGAAAAAGTTTAGCCACTTCCCGAATAAATTTTGAAGAAAACACAACCTGACACCCCTAAATTTCGAAATATATAAGATGGCAAATTCCATTTGGGTAGTCAAACACTGAATGCCCAGATCAGACGCCGCAGAACGCGGCGTCGTCTGATCAGGGAGGACGCTGTTTGAAAAAGTATAGCCACTTCCCGAATAAGTTTTGAAGAAAACACAACCTGACACCCCTAAATTTCGAAATATATAAGATGGAAGATTCCATTTGGGTTAATTTAATTAACACTTTAGTTAATCGTGTACCGATTAATGTGGGTGTAAAAAACGATTATCGGTACTAGTTTAATATAATCGTCCTTCATTAAAGACTGTTTTTAATTGCTTTAATTTTGCCGGCGAGCGGCTGTTTTTGTTCTGACAAAACTTAAAACTAAATCCCAGCTTTACTATTTATATATAAAAGTGGGTTTTAAGAGGGTCAAATTCATATAGGCTTGCATTCGTGATGATTGTTTTTATTTAAGAGTTTGTTAGTTAAACGGTATAACAAATGTTTATAATTTAAGCAATAAAATTATATAAATAATTGAATTTATTTTTACTGTGCTACCTGTACATCCCGCTGTGTTTATACTCGCCGACATGTAACCGGTTTTGTCCGTCCAATGGGCACACCCCTAAACCTCACTTTATATAGAGAAACTCGGGTTAACGGGGTATACATTATCTTTCTTTATTTATGCTCCAAAACATAGGTTGAGGGTACTCGTTAGAGTCGTTCCAACTAAAGATCACAGCCTATGTTTGAAGTATAAATAAGAGAGAGAAAAAGAAAAAAACAAACAAAAAAAACGCGGATTTTCGTAAGAAAAATGGCCATTTTGGAGATGTGAAAAACGCACCATGTTGCACGGGTGTGTATCGTAAAGTAACAGTAATAAGGAATATGCAACATTTATGTTAGCCAACATTTATGTTTTGAGCATATATGAGAACAAATTATAATTGTATAACTACATTTTATTTGCAACTGAGCATGAAATGTAAGTTCTTCAATTGTATTTTTCTCGTTATTTTCATTTACATACTTACATATGAAGTTCGTCTTATGTTGAGCATGGTGTTATGTACCAATCACATCCCTCTTGAGCATAGATTGTTGGCACTCGTTAGAGCTGCCCCACAGGGATAGTTCTAACGAGCACCCATAAATTATGTCTGGCTAAAGGGATATTGGGGCCATACACATAAAAGGGCGCCATTTTGGCACACGTGCGTAATGGCGCCATGCAGTATGCACCCATTGTGTATCGTCTTCGTCGTCGGGAAAAGGATCAGGAGTCTGCATAGACCATAAAGTTGACCTGTATATATGTGTACTTAAGCCAAACTTACCCCAAAACAAATTTTATTTTTACTAAGGTACGAGTTGACCTAGGTACGAGTTGACTAAGGTACGAGTTGACCAAATTCGGGTACGAGTTGACTAAGGTACGAGTTGACTTAGGTACGAGTTGACCAGAAACCGACATGCAGACATGCCCACTCTGTAACAATTTCTTCAGCCAATATGTTATGCAGTGTTTATTTATTTGTTTATTAATTTATTTAATTTTTTTTTTTTCAATTTTCTTTATCTACTTTTGCATCAATTTTTGCATACAAAATATGCAAATACTGTAAAATTAAGATTAATTCTGCTAGAGAAAGCTTATTTAGAAGGTTACAGTTATTCTTTCTTTGTGTTGTCTCTATACAATGTCCTCTTGTCAGAGACCAACTTTGGGTCTGTTCAAAAGTGGTCTTAAAGACCACTTTTGAACAGTCCCAAAGGTGGTCTTAATATAGGAATTTTACTGTATGTAAAACTGACATTTAGTAAATACTTAAGAGTCAGCTCATAATATAATACACCATACTTACTATGTCAGCATAGAACAGCTCACTGATGGGAGCCAGGGGTGGGTGTGTGTGTGTGTGTGTGGGGGGGGGGTTATTGTATTGATTCCTGATCATTATCTTCACTTCTATTTTACATTGTAAGCTCTTCAATGTTGATGGGTGAGTGTGTTTACGTTTTACGCCCCACCAACAGCTAAGGTCATACGGAGACAGGACCTTGGTTTAAAGACTCATCCGAAAGTCTGATGAAGCCCATGATCGATCCTGCAATCCCTGATTTATCAGGCTAGTAGCATAACCACTACACCACAGAGGCTTCTAATCACTGATGGGAGCTGTGGGTTAATTGTACTGATTCCTGATCACTACCTTCACTTCTATTTTACATTGTAAGCTCTTCTACGTTGACTTAGTTTGTTGGTTGTGTTATAATGTGGTAATTTCAAAAATTTCATATGAAATGATCAAAAGTGTGGGATATGACCATTTTTTCTATCTTTTATTCTATGAATTTAAATGTACATTATGTTTGTCATAGACAAGGGTGATCATGTTTCGCTATGTTGCTATATGATACGACACATTACATATGTAGTGGCTATGCTACTCACCTTATAAACCAGGGGTCTTAGGTTCAATACCGGGCTTCTCCAGTTGAGTCTTTAAGCCAAGGACCCATCTCCATACGGCCTTAGCTGTTGGATGGACATAAAACTCTTATACACACACATGCCCAGTCCAGATTTGACTTTTTACACAGTGCTCTGACGGGGAGAATAACTGGCATGGATTTGCAATAGTCACATGGACAATTGCTGGCGGGAGGCTTCTGCAGTTAGCAACTTTAGGTCGACTGATAAACAATCAACCTGAAAGGTGGCCAGGTTAGCATCCAATAAGTTGCATAACCCTGGAAAGGTAAATCTGCCATGAATGGAGGCAAATTCTCCAAAACAACATATGACTTCAGTTTACTTATTCAGAGCAGTATCACCGTCTATCATCTACACCGGAAATAGAATCCCGGTGAATCGATGAAAATGACTGAAGGATAAGGGGTGCCTCTTGAAAATGGATATTTTTACTGCTTGTAAGTTTTAGTTTTAGAATACTGTTATCAATATCAGTAGTGGACATAATTTGCTGCTGCTGTGAGAAGTGTTTTGATTATTAAACACACAATCGTGCAATTACAGACCGAATGTTCGATAGCTGGTACCACGAACTGAATGAATTTTGACAAGTTCCTTGTTGTTTTTTTAATGTTTATGCCTTTCTACTGAAGTTTTTCCACTTAATCAGATAGAACCATGATCAAAAAAATAATTTGCAAAAGAAACTCGCCTCAAACTGTACTTTCAACACAGCTGTTTGCCAAAACGTAAATTTACCTGTTGTACGGCGAATAGTAGCTTGGTGTACGGCTTATAGCAAATTATTGTAACGGAAAGTGTACGGCGAATAGTTCCATGTTTATAGCTGATAACATTTTAAAAGTAACTCGACCGTTCCTACGGTGCTTCTCATACATCCATAAGGATTGTACTGCTCTGTATGTATGATGAAACGTATGTCTTGTCAAAGTTGGGTGTTATATTTTGTCAAACATGCTGCTTATGGGTAACGAAATGTAAACAATGGTCGGCATGAACTGGGGCTAAATCAAGGGACTCACCTGTCACAACATCTTTATCCAGTGTCATCAGAATTTTATAAACACACTTCAACAGTTTTCACCCATTCTCTCGTCAAATTAGCAAGAATCAATCACAATATTGCAATGTTAGTTAGGAACTAATTACTATGTATAGTTTTAAGACTATATTTTGCCACATAGGCGTTATTTTGTGTTAAAAAGAAGTGCGCATTATCAAAACACGCCAGCTCAAATATAGACGGGTGGCATATGTTCTATAAAAGGGTTATCCTTTGGAAGCAAATAATACACCACATACAGTGAAACTTCGATGACTCGAACACCGGTGTCTCTTTAACCATGGTTGATTCGAACTCATTCTTGAGTGCCTGGAAAAAACTTTCCATAGGGACTGATAAAACATTGTTAGGGATAACTTCGAACAAATGTTACTGTGAAAAGATATGTTGTGTGTACTCATTAGAATCGCCTACACACAGCATACCTTAATTTAATATAAGCGTTATGCCTCCTGACATAACCCTGTTAATAACCCTCAGAGGCTCGAACTACTACTGTCTCGAACACATTTTCACCACATTTTTGGAAAGTTGTGACCCCCCCCCCCCCCCCCCCCCCAAAAAAAAAAAAAAACATACCGATTTGGAACGGTCAACAATAAGTTTTAGGGGGCTTAAGTTATTTTAACGACATCCAAACCATTACTTTTATTTTACTTGATGATGGGGTATAAAACCTGATCATTCTGGTTTTTTTTTTTTGTTTTTTGTTTTGTCTGTTGCATGATGTTTTTCCTACTTACCATTAATCAACACGTGTAACAAAGAACAAATATAAAAGCCACAATGACTCTTGTCTGACGACGAACGCAGCATTAGTTGAGACTTGGTGGACCAAACGACAAACATAGATTTTCACTGCAGTCCTTACGGGCCCCGCCCATCGGGGCTTGGAGAAATAGATTGGGATGCACGGCGCTTCCACGCAGGACTGAAACTACCGCACGTGAGTACTGGTTAACTTCTTTGATGGACTATGCCAGCCCAGGAAAAGAAGTCCAAGTCAAACCGTCCAGTGCATATAAGCCCTATTGGTTTCATTGGGCGGCAGGGCTTGAGATGTCATTTCATCTCAATGTCGGGTAAAAGTCCCACAAAATTGGAAGCAACGTCTCGAAATGACCTAAATTGTGTTGACGGGGACGTTAAACCACGACCAAACAAACAAACTGCAGTCCTTCGTCCCGCCCATCGGGGCTTGAAGACATAGATTGGGCTGCATGATACTTCCAGAGCTTAAACCGCCCACACACGAGTACTGGTAAACAGCTAATCGGCTGTAAGCCTGCCCAGGAAAAGTGGTGTGAGTCTGAACGTTCATGCATATCACCATATTGGTTTCATTCGGCGGCAGGGGCTAAGATATCATTTCATCTCATTGTCGGGTAAAAGTCCCACAAAATTGGAAGCAACGTCTCCAAAATGACCCATATAGTGTTGACGGGGTCGTTAGACTCGAGTCAAATTCAATCAAACAAACAAACACCTATTAGCTTCACATGACTCACATAGTCTAGCCAATAGAGGTATGCCTAGGCAATTGGTATATGTCATTCAACACAAGTAAATTGGACAATGCTTAGCACAACCCAAGGAACACAGCAGTAGAAATGAGTATACTTTAGTAGAAACTTTTTTTTTCTTTTTATTTATTTGTTTGTTTGAATTGAGGTTTAACGTCCCCATCAATACTATTTAGGTCATTTTGGAGACTTTGCCTCCAATTTTGTGAGACTTTTACATACAGAGCCGCCGGACAAATCAAAGGAATTTACATGTAGGGAAGGTCAGATTCGCGCCATTTTGCCTGGACAGGCTTTGACACTCTAAGCGGTTTACCAGTAGTCATGCGGTCGATTTGGAAGTTTGATTTTTGATTGATTGATTTGAAGTTTAACGTCCCCATCGACACTGTAAAGGTCATTTTGGAGACGTAGCTTCCAATTTTTTGGGACTTTTACCCGACATTGAGATGAAATGACATCTCAAGCCCTGCCGCCCAATGAAACCAATAGGGTTTATAAGCATGGACGGGCCGACTCGCATCGCTTTACATGGGCTGGCTTAGATCCTATAAGCAGTTTACCAGTACTCGTGTGCGGGTCGGTTTCAGCTCTGCGTGGAAGCATCATGCAGCCCATATACTTCTTCAAGCCCCCATGGGCGGGGGCCGATCTGCATGGAAGTATCATGCAGTGTAATAGCTCAGCGGTTAATGCGTTTGCCTCTGATTTTAGGGGTCTGCAGTTCGATTTGCCGCAGCGGTAATACAGTTGCGGTGTCCAAACATGCTACACTGGTATCATTTGCCGGGATAAATGCCCCAAAATGCACCGTCTATCGGATCGGGACGTTAACTGGATCCCCCTGACCCCGTGCAGGGAGAATCATCCCTTATGCAAGTTAGAGATCTTTACGTAATTACATGACGAGTTTAAACAATAGTTTATTAGTTGACTATACAATCATAACGTGTACTCAACTAATATATTATTGTTTAAACTAATCGTGTAATGTAACCACAATGATGGTGAGCTCTCAGATCCATTACCTGTGACAAATGGAGTCAAGCAAGGCTGTGTGCTAGCCTAGACACTGTTCAGCATGATGTTCGCTGCCATGCTCACAGATGTTTTCCAGGAGGGTGACAACGCCCTACCGATTAGGTTTCGCTTTGATGGGAAGCTTTTCAATCTCGGGAGGTTGCAAGCCAAATCCAAGGTGCAAACAGAGGTGCTAGAGGAGTTCGTCATTGGAGATGACATGGCACAAGGTGCATAATTACTGTGTAGGTTTTCATCCTGCAGATCTGGGGTATGCGTAATGTACACCTGACAGTAATGGCCAATTATGTCCGATCGCAGTAGTGGTTTTAGGGGTACTCAACGGCCCAGTCAACACTATTTAGGTCATTTTTACCGAACAGTTTACCTAGCCACCCTTCTCCTGTGCAGGCTTATACGTAAGCGGTTATACTCTTCTTGAATCAGCGGAAGGGGGAAAATGAAGGAGATAATGACCGAAGAAAAGATTTCATGATCAATTTCCTCCACAACAGTGTTGCTGTTGGATAGATAGATAGATAGATAGATAGATAGATAGATAGATAGATAGATAGATAGATAGGTAGATAGGTAGATAGATAGATAGATAGATAGATAGATAGATAGATAGATAGATAGATAGATAGACAGATAGATAGATAGATAGATAGATAGATAGATAGATAGAATCTCCATGATCCGTTGGTCGGGGCAAGCATATATACCCTTAAGGTTGGGTAAAAAACGGAAATGGTCCATCATTGGCATTTAACAGTTAAGAATACAGGGATAGCCATATCTATTCGCCGTATCCTTTTTTGGCTATATTCCGTACAGCTACCTGGTTGTAAACAGCTAAACGCCGTACACATGGATTTTTGGTTTTTAATAAATACGCTTAGTGTATGATAAAATCATGACCAGAGAAAGTTTTCGGATGCTATCCATTATAAACAGAAACAGGTGAAAGAAAGTTTAAGCGGAAATAAATCAAGAAATTATAAAATCTGTAACCTATTTTCGAAAATGCTGGTCTTCACCCAGTACCAAGCATCGTTAAACTTGTGTTTCTGACTCTAAATCGATACATACAGCATAGAAAAACGCATAAAATCTTGCAGATATCCCTCTGTTATTTCAAGGAAATAAATTTACACTTCGCGGGCAGAAAATAGATAAGAAATAAAGGCTACACTCACCGTGTTCCATGCCTACTTTCGGTTTCAATCGATTCACCGGGATTCTATTTCCGGTGTAGATGATAGACGGTGAGTATAGAAGCAGGTACGCAAGTACGCACTTGTGTACACATTACAAACGTTAAAAAATAGACAACGACGAAGATACCCTTATTATCTGCTAACAAAGTTTCCTTCTTTGCCTTGGGGACCACACTTACAGGAAAGAATTTAATCCCTTTGCGTACAAATTATTTTCTCCTAGTTATGCCCCTGAGAAGACCTCTTTGTTTGTTTGATTTGAAGTTTAACATCCCTGTCAACACGGTAAAGGTCATTTTGGAGACATTGCTTCCAATTCTGTGGGACTTTTACCCGACATTGAGATGAAATGACATCTCAATCCCTGCCGCCCAATGAAACCAATAGGGTTTATAAGCATGGATGGTCCTACTCACACCGCTTTGCCTGGGCAGGCTTGGATCCTCTGAGCGGTAAATCTCCCATGAGTGGAGGCAAATTCTCCCTAACGACCTATGACTTTAGTTTAGTAAAGAAGATAAGATCTTATATCAAGATAGAGGGAAACCTATGTTTGATTATTATCGTTAGTAATCACTTACCGTATTCGCCCTAATTTCCGCACCGTGCGCTTAGTATTTTCAAAATCATGTCAAAAAACCACAGTGAAAAACCTACCTAATTAGCGCACACTCGATGTGAAAACAATAGCCCCCGAGATTATGCATACTGATATTTAATGGGACGGAAAATGATACTAAAGCATTGCCTTCACTGTTGAAGAAATAACGGTTAGTTTTTTCGCGATTTATTGTGTGAGCTTCCATGGGGAGGTTACTGTAAAGTTTGAGCTTATGCATTTCCTTTTCAAAAATAGCTTTGGTGTGCGCTTATAGGAGCATGTGCGGTAATTAGGGCGAATACGGTAGTTCATTGATAAAATAAATACTGGAACAAGGTCAAAACAAAAATGTAGATTTGTGGAATACATTAATGTAGCAAAAGAAAGCATTTCTTTTATCTTATTCTTTGAACTTTCAAGGTCTTTTTGAGGTCTTTTAGCCTCAGACATAATTATGTAGATTTTTTTACAGAAGAAAATAATCAGTTCATACATTTTTTTTGTTTGGGTTTTACTGCCCTTTCAAGCTTATTTCACTCATATCGAGCCGATCGTTAATCAGAGGTGGGCGAAAATTGGATTACCTGGAGAAAAACCACCTGACCTTCCATTGCAGAACTTGGCGTCTCACGTGTGACCCGAGCGAGGCTCGAACAACTCTCAGCGGTGAGAGACCTAATGATCAAGAGTCGGCGCTCTTAACCACTAGGCCGCGGAGGCTCGTATCAGTTCATACATAAACGCTGAGAAAAACTACATCTGAAATTGTTGTCTGCTTAATATGTCGTCTGCTGAATCTTCTTCCAAACTTTTTAGTAATATTTTTTTCATGCAGGCAAACAGTTTGGACCCAGATCAGACTGCTCCATTGGACCCAGATCAGGAGCAGTCAGATCTGGGTCCACACTGTTTGCAAAAATGAGTAACCAGCAGACAACAAAGCAGACGGGCAATTGTCATGATTGGTAATTAGGATTTTAACCCTTGTCCTACTGAATATTTATATATGCCACACCCACTACCGATTATCAACCAATCAGATTACTTGATGCAAATTATTGCAACAAATTCACAATCTGAATGGCAAACAATGTAGATCCTGATCAGATGGCTTCATCAGAAGCCATCTGATCTGGATCTACATTGTTTCAAAGATAAGGCATATCCGGGATTAGCAGGACAAGGGCCAGTCTCCCAATTTTCAGCCATTTGTATTGCATGATTTCAATTCTGGCCATGGATTCAAAAGCAAAATGGAAAACAGCATTGCTCCTGAGAAGCAAGCTGATCTGGATCTATAAAATTTCAAACTCAGCATGGTAAGCTACATCACGAAACCACGCCTATATAATTCTGACCCCCTTGAACCCCACTTTTATACAGTAGAACTTCTACGGCCCGAACACCGATGGCTCGTTTACCATGGCTGAGTCAAACCCGTTCTTGAGCCCCTAGGGAAGTCCTCTACATAAGAAATGGTGGGAGATAATTTAGGAGACTTTAGCCTTTTATCTTGCAAATGTGTGCTGTGTGTACTCATTAGAATCACCTTGATGAGGGGATTCTAATGAGTACACACAGCATACATTTTCATTACAGGACACCGAAAATATGTCAAAAAGTACCTCATAATGCCTCCTGGCAGTAAGCCTCTGTGGTTCGAACTACCCCTGTCTTGAACGGATTTTCGTGGTCCCTAAGGTGTTCGAGCCATTGAAGTTCGACTGTATAGTAAAACAGGGGTTTACAGGGGTAACCCTTGTTTTTCTTATTTCTGCTCTAAAATACAGATTGTGGGGACTAGTTAGAACCGCCTCAATGAGGCGGTTCTAACGAGTACCCATAATCTAGTTAGAACCGCCTCGAGTACCCACAATCTATATTTTGAGCAGAATTAAGAAAAATATCACAATTTTTCATTTTCGTTACGTAATGACACCCAGCAAAAACTGGTCTTCTAAAATTAATTTGCATATCTACTCAGGTATAGGGTCGATTGTTTGTAAACTGACACAAAGATACTAAGCACAGAAGCTCTTCAGTGCTGATGTCCATGTGACTGTATCACTAATTTATAGGAAATCCAGGTAGTAGTTATTTATAGAAAATAGCTGTGCAAGTTTTGTCTTTGTGACTTAGCACATGTGCCAGGGCATTGGCAACCAGTTCAGACCCAGGAATTTAAAGGCTAAAGAAAACAGTCCCGGTTTAGGACCTTTCAAATCCCACTTTACATCCAGGCCTCATACTGACCACGCTTTTCCATGCCTGAAAGCCCCGATTTTGCAGTTTCAACCCTTATTCTGCTGAACAAGACACATCTATTACCTTTGCAAACAGTGTAGATCCAGATCAGATGGCTTCTGAAGAAGCCATCTGATCAGGATCTACACTGTTTGTAATGCAGTTTGTGAAAATATCAAGTATTTTGGTTGACGTATAGTCAGTAAGTGGTGTGGATTAATAAATCTATTTAGCAGGATAACGGTTAAATAGTTTTTTAAACAGACTATAGGCACAAGAATCAAAATCTAAAAGCCTGAAATCAAGAAAAAAATCAAGCTCTATAAGCCTGAAATCCTGCAAATGCCTGAAAAATATGAGGCCTGTACATCATGTGTGCCCAGAATGTGTGGTCTGACATGTGTCACTAGACTTAGGTGATGACCATCCTTGAAGCAGGATCATGCTATCAAATGCCAAACATTTTAACATGCTCTGTATTTCTATTGTGGAATTATTATGCCAACATTCTGGGGTCTCACATTTGTGACAGAACGGTCCTAACAGCTTTTGGTCAACCATTTTGGGTCATTTTGTGTACTCTAGAGGAGATGTAAGAGAAGGACAGGGGGAAAGAGGAAAACTTATGAAAGTGTTTGTTTGTTTTGGAGTTTAACGGCCCAGTTAACACTATTTTAGGTCATTTTCCAGCTAGTCAGTTTACCTATCCACACTTTAACTGGGCAGGCTTATATGTAAACGGTTAACCAGTCAGTGCACATTCTTTTGGCAGAAACTGACAGCTTCCCTTCTTGAATCAGCGGAAGGGAGAGAACGACAGTAGAAAAGATTTCATGATCAATCTCCACCAAAGAATGTTGCCGACCCCGACAGGTATCAAACCCACATCCTCCTGATCACCTGTCAAACCATGCCCCTGGGATCCAAGTTGGCCACGCCCCATGGCTTATTATACTTATAATGGGAATGACTTCAAACACAAGGACAGTAGGCAAGGACAGTAGGCCTTGTCCAACTGTAGGATGCCCCAGTCACACAAGAAACGCGACACCTTCGCCTCACCCAACCACAGACTTGTAATTTTCAATAACGTACAAATTTGGTATAATCATATAAATTTGATATTATCATGAGATTTTATTGCAAGGATTATATTTCACAAGAACAACATAACTTGAAATTTTATATTTAGGGTGGTTACACTTAACCCTTAAACTGCCAATCACAACATTTGCAGAAATCATTTTCCAATATTTCTGCCTCATTTTTTAGAGAAAACAAGGCTTGACATTACATGTAAATCCATCTGCTGGGCAGATTTATTTTATTAGAAAAATCATAGCAATAGATAAGCTTGGTATTTTTGGATAAATGAAGGATAGTTTTCTTTATTTCTCAATATAAACCTATGTTGTGGGTATTCATTAGAACCGCCTCACTGAGGCCAGTGAGGCGGTTCTAATGAATACCAACAACATAGGTTTTTATTGAGGATTGACAAAAACTATCCTTCAATCATCATAAAATACCAAGCTTATCTGTTGCCATGAAAATAAATCAGAAAATAAAACTGCTGTCCATACCTGTGATACCACCCTCATCAGAAGGGAGACTCCATTTTGATGCTAATTTTTGCCCAATTTATGTTAAATTTTAGTAAAATTTTGGGGTCTCCCTTATTGGAACTGAGAATTTCCCTATATATTCTTTACATCTCCCTAATCACAATGGCAAATCTCCCTCATTCAGTTCAAAAAATTATCACAGGTATGGCTAATTGCTCTAAAAATTTCTGCGGTGCTTTATGATATTAACCCTTTTCTGCTGCATAAATCAATTTAGCCACACCCATGTACATTTCAACCAATCAAATTACTTGATGTAATTTATTCATTCAAATTCGATTCTGAATTGCAAATGGTGTAGATCCTGATCAGATGGCTTCTCCAGAAGCAAAGGTATGGGTTCTCGTAGGTTAATTTTCTGCCTGGCACAAAGCAACAAATATGGTAAGTATTTTGTGATATTTGAAGGATAGTTTTTGTCAATTCTCCATAAAAACCTATGTTGTGGGTATTCATTAGAACCGCTTCGCAATACCCACAACACAGTTTTTTTTATGGAGAATTGACAAAAACTATCCATCAATCAAATATCACAAAATACTTCCTATGTGCCAGTCAGTATTAACCCATTGTATGTATGCCAGTGGACTCTTCCATTGCTATGTTGGACAAGTCCATTTGTCATATGCGGTGTAGTAGGCCTATTTTTCAATTTTTATTCTATTTTTTGCAGAAAATTCTGTTAGCAAATAGTGCAGGCCCTGATCATTCTATGGCGTCTGATCTGGGCCTGCACTGTAAGCCAAGGTACCTGTTTAGGGGATTCCCTGCATACAGTGGGTTAAAGCACCAGCCAGGACTATAGAGCAGACATTCCTTCTTTTTCAGTAAAGTAAGTAAGTAAGTAAAGACTTTATTTATAGAGGGTGACACATTTAGCACATACAAGTACAAGATACAAGTAACAGCTAATCTTCCATGAGGCCCTCATTATATACAGTATAAACAGTACAATAATAACATGTGTACCTACATTTATACAAGTAAATATGTACAGTACAGTAAAGTGTCTATATATATAGGGTTTAAACCCTAATATTTCCTTCAACAATTTCATGAATTCAGTTAAAATCTCACCACAGGACTATGCACAATTCCTGTTCATACCTAATGTTTGAGGTGATACATATGGAGGTTTAGAAACTCTCAAGTGGGTATCCCATCAAACCTAAAGCATAAACTTCTTTCCTGTAATACATGGAAAGATATTGAATATAATATTTTAACAATGAAAAGAAATATAGTCACTTAACATGGTTAAGAGAAATCAGGAAGTAACAGAATTATAATAAGGGTTGGCATGATGGAACTTGTAGTTAAATTATTGTGAAGCTTAATTCCTATCAACACAATGTATAGGGATGTAACTGGTAAATATAGCTACATACCTTTGTCTTACAGATTAATAGCCACTCTAAAATATTTATACATACATAGGGATGCCCTTCGAGTAGATAACAATAATACTAGTCTATGTGCAGGAGGGTACTTAAAGTTGATCAGTTACTAACCACTTTAAGCATCTGTTGTGGAATGTCTCAAGAGTCTGGGAATTTTTAACCATTTCTGGAAGACTGTTCCACACCAGACACCCAGAATATCTTAAACTGTGCTTGAAATATTCTGTCCTGGGCTTAGGTGGGACAAAACACCCAGCAGAAGAAGATCTTAAGTGAACTGTTGTGTTAAGATTATTTCTAAGAGTAAAGTTTTCAGAAATGTATGTAGGAGTTACATTATTGTAGACTTTATACATAAATTTAGCTTTTCTCAAATAAAGCCGATCATATACTGACATAATTTTCAGAGTTTTCATGGCTTCACTGGTGTCATCAACATTATAATCAAGGATTACCCTGCAAGCACGCTTCTGTAATTTAAATATTTTTAATTTATTAGACTCAGAAGAACTTGCCCAGACAATGCTGCAGAAGTCTATGTGTGGCTGGATGTAGGATTTATAAAATTGAACCCTATGAGCTTTGGACAAAAATTTTTTAATTTTTGACAAGAGCCAGATGTTTGAAGCAATTTTTCTCGCTAGATATTTAATGTGATAAGACCATGTTAGGTTATTGTCTACATTAACTCCTAAAATTTTATCATTTGAAATCGTATTAAGGGATTCATTATTGAACTTTAAATCGAGATTATCCTGTAAAAGCCTTTGGCGCTTTTGGTTTGTGGTAACAAGCATTACCTTTGTTTTTGATGAGTTGAGGATCATTCCATTATTTCTACACCATATATTAAGGTTGCTCAAAGCAGACTGAAGATTGTTCTCAATATGTTTGATTGAATCCTGGATATCATACAGAGTTGTGTCATCGGCGTAGAGATCCGTAAAGACATTGCTTGTGTGTAATGGTAGGTCATTGATAAAAAGTAGAAATAAGAGTGGCCCTAAAATAGAACCTTGAGGGACCCCATATGAAATTTGCTGGAACTCTGATTTTATGTTATTTACTGAAACCTGTTGTTTCCTGTTTGTAAGATAGGTTCTGAACCACTGTAAAGTTTGATCTCTAATGCCGTATATATTTAGTTTATCTAAAAGAATTTTGTGGTCCACTAGATCGAAAGCTTTCTTAAAATCAACCAGCACAACCCCAATCATTTTACTATTGTCAATAGCCTGCAGCCAAGTGTCTATCATATTTACGAGGGCTGTTTCACATGAGTGTTGAGTTCTAAAACCTGACTGTGTTTTATGTAATAGTTTGAAATGATGCAGATAATCTGCAAGACTGTCATGTACATGTTTTTCAAGTAATTTTGACATGACCGGTAAAATTGAAATTGGGCGGTAATTATTCACTTCTTCATGTGGGCCATTTTTATGTAGAGGACTAACTTTTGCCTCTTTCCATCTGCTCGGAAATAAAGAGCTGTTTATGCTGTGATTGCAGATAAAAGTAACTTCGTCGGCAATGAATGGGGCAGCATGTTTCAGTAAGTGTGGTCCAATCATATCTGTGCCAGTTGCTTTACTTGTGTCCAAGCTGGCAAAAAATTTCACAACTTTTTCTTTTTGTATGTGTGGAATTGTAAATTTTATATCAGATGGAACTTTGGACTGACAGAACTCTCTCAGCTTTTCATGGTTGGCATTTGTTACTGGTTCTTTTAAATTCGACGCAATGTTTACAAAAAAGTCATTGAATTCATTTGCAATTTTGGCAGAGTCCTCAATGTGCAAATCACCAATTCTAATTGATCCTATTGTTGACTGTTTGTGCGGGCCTTTACCAGCACCTATGTCACGAAAAATTTTATAGATACTACTAGGGTTCTTTTTATTGTTTTCTATGAATGCTTGATACTGATCCTTTTTAGACTTTTGAATGAGTTTCATAACTTTGTTTCTCCACACCTTGTATTCATCCTCATTTCCTATGGATTTGTGTCTGTCTCTGCATTTGATTGCATCAAGTATTTCGGGCGTCATCCATTGTGGCTGAGTCTTATATTTTACCCTATGTTGTTTTATTGGTACATGTTTGTCTACTATTTGCAGAAAAAGATCTAACCAGGCTTCCAGTATGTCATCTGTATCATCGAAAAGTTTGATGGTATCCCATGGAACTGCTTGTAGATCTTCAGTAAATTTGGTTTCATCAAAATTTTTAAAACTTCTATATGATATAGTGTAGTGATTTGTCTTCGGCGGCACATTATGCATTTTTCTTGTAAAAAATATTGGGAAATGATCACTTAAACCAATTTTTGGTATGTTTAAAGAATTGACATTTTCTGGACAATTTGAATAAATATGGTCAATTAGTGTTCTAGAGTCTTTTGTTTCTCTTGTTGCTTCAGAAATTAATTGTGTTAAAGGTGCATTATTGAGCTATCGGGCTTCAAAAATGAAAAGCGTGTTTTTCGGTTTTATTTCTTCTATTCATGTAGCTTTGTCATTTGTAATCTTCTGAAACCAAATACCACTTCAGAACTTTGTGAAAATCGTCGTTTTCATTTTTGTTTATTTGTTGTTTTTGGGAATTTCAATCTAAAAATATTCCTGTCACGTGACAAAAAGCCGGGCAACATCACTTCGGCGAACAATAAGATGGCGACCTCCGGTTCATCTGAGGAAAGTAGAATTTTTAGTCCAAATTACAAGTATTTGACTTTCAACTGCACTGACACAATACTATCATGCATGTTAATCTGTTATCAAATGCTAACGCATCAATTTACAGGCAATAAGATAATTTTACCGTCAATATCTGAGGATGAATTTCTGAATCGATGAGAATTGACATGGGGTCGTTTCAAAGATACACAAAAACCGCATACATGTGAGAGTACATGTATGATGTGGGTATTTGTTAGAATTAGACGATACTAGCAGTAACCTTTTGATTTGTTTGATTTGAGGGTTAACGTCCCAATTAACACTGTTTAACGTCCCCATCAACACTGTATAAGTAATTTTGGAGACCTAGCTTACAATTTTGTATTTTGTGGGACTTTTATATACCCGACATTGAGATGAAATGAGATCTCATTCCCTGTCGCTTACGGGCCTCCGTGGCCTAGTGGTTAAGAGCGCTGACTCTTGATCATTAGGTCTCTCACCGCTGTGGTTCGAGCCTCGCTCGGGTCATATGTGAGACGCCAAGTTCTGCAACGGAAGGTCAGATGGTTTTTCTCCGGGTACTCCGGTTTTCGCCCACCTCTGATTAACGATCGGCTCGATATGAGTGAAATAATCTTGAAAGGGCCGTAAAAAAAATCCCTGTCGCCCAATGAAACCAATAGGGTTTATATGAATGGGCGGCCCGACTCGCACCGCTTTGCCTGGGCAGGCCTGAATCCTTTAGGCGGTTTACCAATACTCCTAAGCGGTCGGTTTAAGCTCTGCCTGGCACCATCATGCAGCCCACCTATTTCTTCAAGCCCCGCCATGGGAGCCGAGCAAGAACTTTTTAATACAGAAACAAAAGAGAAACACTATCCATATTCGCACCGCCCATCGGGGCTTGAAGAAATATATGGGCTGCATAATGCTTCCACGCAGAGCTGTAACTGACCCGCAAACGGGTACTGGTAAACAGCTTAGAAGATCTAAGCCTGGGCAAGCAAAGCGATGCGAGTCCGTCCATTTGTTTCACTGGGCGACAGGGCTTGAGAAGTCATTTCATCTCAATGTCTGGTAAAAGTCCCACAAAATTGTTATCAACGTCTCCAAAATGACCTTTACAGTGTTGAAGGGGACGTTAAACCTCAAACCAAACAAACAAACGTGCACCAGGACCTACTCACTGATACTGGGATCGGCCACATTTTACCATTACTTGCAGATTTACAGCACACATCAATCTTGCGCTGGCCTCGGTAGCTCAGTCGGATGCGCGTCTGACTGCTGATCATGGGGAAGCAGGTTCGATACCTGCCGGGGTCGGCAATATTCTTTCGCGGGGATTGATCAAGAAATCTTTCCTACGGTCATTCTCTCCATTCCGCTGGCTCAAGAAGGGCAGTTGTCAGTTTCTGGCGAAAGAATGTGCACTCTCCTAGTTACCTCTTACGTATAAGCCTGCCCAGGAAAAGTAAACTGACAGGCTCAAAAACGGCCTTAACAGTGTTGACTTGGCCGTAAACCTCAAAACAAACAAACAGTTAACCTGCATAGGGGATGACTCTCCCTGAACAGGGCGCCTCCAGTTTGTTTGTTTGATTTGAGGTTTAACGTCCCCGTCAGCACTTTAAAGGTCATTTTGGAGACGTTGCTTCCAATTTTGTGGGACTTTTACCCGACATTGAGAGACATCTCAAGCCCTGTCGCCCAATGAAACCCATAGGGTTTATTAGCATAGGCGGTCCGCCTCGCACCGCGGTTCCTGGACAGGCTTAGATCCTCTAAGTGGTTTACCAGTACTAGTGTGCGGGCCGGATTCAGCTCTGCGTGGAAGCATCATGCAGCCCATATATTTCTTCAAGCCCCTATGGGCGGGGACCGGTGCCTCCAGTTAAACGTTCCGATCCAAAGGGCGGTGCGCATTTTGACATTCATCGCTGTAAATGGTGTTCAGACACCGAAATAATCATCGCCGGGTTGAACCGAGGGCCTCTGGCATCTGAGTCAAGTGCACTAACCACTCAGGGCTTAACCACTGAGCTGTCACGCTCAGTTTATTACATAAACTCCAGGTTTGCAGGATGAGACTCTGCACAGTAATCGGCTCTTTCGTTGTACATTGGGTCGTTCTCCCTGCTGGGGGGGGGGGTCATGTGAGTACCAGCTGATAGCAAGCCGGCGGAATGAACAACTGACAGCGCATAAATGTCATCCTACTAGATTTCAGTAAGGCCTTTCACGAGGTTCCGCACAATTTCATTGCTGATGGATACCAGAAAGTCGTAATTGAGGATTTCTTCGTCTGCGCCCGTTACTTCTGGTGTTCCACAGAGTACAGTGCTCGGCACTCTCCTCTTCCTCATATACATCAACGACTTGCCACCAAGCGTCTCCCCTGTTCACTGATCACTGCCTGTTGTACCGAGTTGCTGTCGCTCAAGAGGACTTTAATTATTTACAAGCATGGGAGAGAGACTGATAGATGCGTTTTCACCCAGACAAGACTTAGTCTGAGTACATCAGAATCGGCAACAAAAGCAAGATAATGGAGTCATCATACAACATCCATTGCCAGAAGTAAAGCAAAAAACCTGGCTATAGACAGTACACTGGTGTGAAATAGTCACACTGACATGCTTAGACTAGCTTATAGTCGGATATCATATTTTAAAGTTAATAAGTAATATTCTTCTACCCCTTATTTGATCTTGGGAAGATATACTCTGACTAAAATGCCAGTTTGCCTTATCAGTTGGTGTTCGGTAAGGGGTACAGAAAGGCAATAAACATTTCATGACTGTAGCTGTAATCAATCATTTACCAAGGATCTTGCGAGGTAAAATTCGCATTGTACTAGACCTTGGTGTCTGAGACAAGATTAAAGTCTAACAAGGTTTCATATTTGATAAAAACACACATGAAGGTTGGTAATTGGTAAATATGACATCAAGGTCTAGTAGCTAGACTATGACATGCTATCTACGACAGACAGCCAGACAGCTGCTTTCCTATCCTACGCAGGAATCTCTCTGCATGCCCAAAGGACATCAAGGCAACAGCATACAAGTCACTAGTTAGACCTAAACTAGAATATGCTGCCACCCCCTGGGACCCCTACAAACAAACTAGTCCAGTTCAATCGCAATCTTCCGCTCACATCGTCTATCTTACTGATCATATGCATATTGGAAATGAAAAAAGGGAGGTTGGTAAAACCTAGTATTCCTTGAATTTCTCGAATCAAGGTCTGCTTTATTAAGGAAATTTCGTAATCCCGGATCGTTTTGTTATTGACGAAGAGCTCTGTGTGAATGATCCATGTCCCTGTCTTGAGATAGATATAAGAGCTTTATTTGTTTAACCGTCATTCATGAAGGCTTACAAAAGTATTTAGGCTGATGAAATATATATATTGGATTTTTCAAGTACGGCAACTTGGATTTTTTTAAGTACGGCAACTTGGAAAAAAAATGCTGAATTAACTGTACGGTTACTTGCGTCACAAAATTGCAAATTTGGAAACTACTGACACCATTTTGACATCGTTTGGAAGGAAAGGCCGTGGTTATTATCATGTTTGGTTTCATCACATAGGGATCGATTATAATGCTAGTGCTGATCGTAAATCAATCTATTTTTTCATGAAACAGATGGAGATGTGAAATCTACACCAGGGCCATATTTCCTTTTGAGAATTCTTTGTCGTTGCTTTCGCTTTGTTTCATTACTGAAAATACTTTGGAAGAAAGTCTGTCCCCTATTGGTCTATTCAACGGAAGGAACTTTCCTTTCGTGATGGGAAGTTTGTCTTTTTCTTTTTTTTTTCTTTTTGTTGTTTTTGTTTACGAAATAAAGTTTGTTTTTCAGTGAGCTGAAATAGTTTCTACTTCGTTCTTGTGAAACTTACAACTAGAATAGATGTTAGTTTATGCTTTGAGAAGTGTTTATTCCTTTGACGAGAGTTTATTCAAACGAAGGTCCTGTAATATGCATACTATACTCCAGTTATTTAAGATTATGAGTGAGGCCATTATTATTATTATTATTATTTTTTTTTTTTTTTTTTTTTTTTTGCATTACGAAAACATGCCTTTTCAAATAAATTGAACATATTTCCACCCAAAAAAATGAAAATGTTCAGATAAAAGATTCTGCTATTTTTCATAATTCAGCTCATAACATAGATTTTGGGTACTCGTTGGAACCGTCTCGACCAGGCGGTTTCTGACGAGTACCAAAAATCTATGTTTTGGGCAGAAATGCGAAAAATAATGTACACCCATACAAACCCCATTCTACTGGATTAAAGTGGAGTTTAAGAGGGTCAAAATTGCATAGGCATGTTTTCATGATGGTCTTCTGTTTTTGTTTTTTTTTCGAAATCGGCCACGTGCACACATGTTGCAATTTTTATCTTGTATATTCTAACCATTTCACATTTGTACGGTTTAGTAACGCCACAGACAACAAAAAGCTACTTTAAAGAAGGTGATTTAAGGTTCCTCAGTACAGTTATTTCACTACATTTGAGGTACTGAAAAAATCATATTTGCAAATAGTTACCCAAACAGATTTTTCATCAGATGGTAGTCCATGTAAATGTAAGAATATGAAAGCAAAATATTTTTATTGGAAAGTCACCATGTTAGTAATTTATTGCATTTTTCCATGGTTTTGCAAAAATGATATCTTAATCCACAGAACAAAAATGTGTAAAATACTATCATAGAATTGTGGCTAAAGGTTGCCTTTAGGCACTGCAAGAGTGGAATTTCAAGTAAAATACCTAAATAGTACTGAAAATTAATGATTCCTCCCCCACCCCCCAAAAATGTAATTATTTCACCTGGTACTATTTTTAAATTCAGTGTATGGTAGCCAAAAATGACCAGTTCTACCAAGTTGGCAGTAAGATCACTGATTGGGTTGAGGTGTTGCAATCTCTTGCATTTAGCTTGTAAAATGATTGACATTCTTTGGTGCTTTTAGTATTTCATTTTATATATTTCATTCATGCAATTTATAACAATTTATGAATCACTGCACCAAAGTTTCACTGTATTATTGATTGTGTTTACTGGGTGGATGATTTGATACTGGAATAAAATCCAAAACCAAAAAAATAAAAAATAAATAAAAAATAAAAAAAATAAGATAAAAACAGTTTATCCCCATATTTGAACTGAAAGAATGAAAGCAGCCTGTTCAGCACCAGGATTTTTGTGCAAAAGGCTTCTGATCACTTCCAATAACTGCTATGTTATAGCAGTGCTTTTTACCCATTGATTTGTTACATAAGAATCAGAATCAGAATTGTTACTGGTGACACGTCAAATGACATTCATACACCAGGACCTGTGATATGGGAAGTTAGTCCCTAGCTCTAACCAAAGATGTAAACTTAGCTACACAATCATCAGCACCTTCCGCCGTCGAAATAATAGAACCCGGAAGGGCATTCCAATCTCTAATGGTTCGGGGGAAGAACGATTCTTTATAAATATCCGTTCTTGCAGTAAGGGTCTGAAACGTCATTGAATGGTGCTGTCTACAGTGCCTAACCGGGGGAACAAGGTCATCTGTTGGAATGCTGGCAGCACCCTTTAGACCTTTGTATAAGAGTATGAGCCTACTGTCTCTTCTCCTTTTCTTGAGAGACTCCCATCTTAATTTTTCTAGAATTCCAGTCATGCTCCCAGTTTCAAAGCAGAAATTTCCAGTTACAAATCTAGCCGCTCTATTCTGAACTTTTTCAATTTCTTCATTTAGGACCACTCCGCTTGGGTCCCAGATGCAACTACCATATTCCAAGATTGGGCGAACAAGTCCCCTGTATGCTGTCTCACATCCTGGGGACACTGATGAAGATTTCGCCTCAGGAATCCAAGAGTTCTATTCGCCTTTGTACACATATTGCATATCTCAAATCGTGAGTGATTGTCACACCAAGGTATTTAATGGAATTCACATTTTCGAGGACCGTTCCCTCTAAAGTGTAAGAAGCCTCAACTTTATTAGATCTCTTCCTTGTTATCTGCATAATATTGCATTTAACTGGCTGAAATCTCATGCCCCATTTTCGGGCCCAACATCCTAATCCATCTATGTCAGCCTGAAGTTTCAGTGAGTCATCTGTATCTCTAATTTCCCGGTAACAAACACAGTCATCTGCAAAAAGTCTTATTTCTGAGTCAATGTCAGAGGAAATATCATTGATGTACAGGGAGAACAATAGAGGACCAAGAACAGTCCCTTGTGGGACTCCAGACAAAACTGGCGCCCATACTGAAGATTCACCATTAACAAAAACACGCTGTTTTCTGTTCACATGAGTCACCATAAACAAATAATTGATGTTTGGACATATTTATCTAATCCAATTAATGATCTGTTGTGTCACCTACTTACCAATGTGCGGGTTGGTAAAATTTCATAGAAGCCCAATGCTTTTAGTATGTTTTGCTGAAAGAAGTTAAAAAAGAAATCTACCCTTTTCAACTTGTTTACTTGGGAACAGGGGTGAACAACACAAACCGGACAATGTTACACGTAGAAACTAGTTCAGAAATGAAGGCATACTATTCATGAATTAACGAACAAATTATGTTAGAAAGTATGTGAAAGTGGGCGCAAGACAGTTTCAAATATGAATATTATGTTTTAAATTTAAAGCAATGGTGTACTATTGTTGTTTTTTTTGGGAAATTAGTTCCAAGGCGTATGAATACGTTTTTGCATTTGGCAAGATGGAAATCTCTTCAATTTGACAGCTACACTAATTTATCAGTGATGACAGGCTTCCAAGATAGGCGATTTCATTATGGTATACGCAGGAAGAAGGCTACATAGCTGACTTTTCAAGGTATTTTCATTGATGATGGAGAAAATAAAATGTGGAAGGCATAATTGATGAAATCTCAGCATTTCAGATTTACCGCAAGAAAAGGAGATGATGGCGCCCATCGAGAATAAACATGTCAAAAAAAATCTGGTTTTCAATTCAGGTAGCCTTTTTGATAGAAAGCTTTGACCGAGTCGTTAGTATTTGATGTGAACTATTGATCTGCAGCTGTTTTAGTAACTTTTAAAAAGTCTATAAAGCGGTTTCCTTTTTTCCTGGTAAAAGTGAAAAATACAGAATTTCATTTATTTTCAAAGGCACAGGGATGTTGCTAATGCAAGAAAGTACTTGCTGTAATAACCGTTTATACCTCCAAACCTTTTTCTTGTGGGACATGGATTTTTAAACGGAAATCAGGATTATATTTTGGGGAAAATCAACTTGCAAATCTTTCATCTATATTTTTCTTGTGCAAATGTATTGAGGAAACTTAAGATGTTCTGAGATAAAAGTACTTTCATAAATTTCTTTTCCGTTCACAAAAGGTTACTTTCGCTGTAATATAAAGGGCAGCTAAAATAATTTTCACCCTAGTTGTAATCTAAAACTGTTAGTTTAACACTTAAATACCAGCATTTTAAACAAGAAGTGCAGATCTGGTAAAACGCAGCATTATGCCGCCTTTCTATGTTTTGATTCCATGGCCCAGTGAGATTCTATGATGGGGCGGTCTAAGTCCCTCGGGAGGGTGACCGAATAATCAGGGAGAATTATGGTCAGGTACACCCCAGTGTCACCAGCAAATAGGCGAACCCGGGACCACATATTGTCGGGTAGGTCGTTAAGGTATAATAACAATAATATTGTGCCTAGAACTGATCCTTGTGGTACACCTGAAGTAACTGGAACCTCATCTGAGTACTCACATTCAAGTGCAACTGTCTGACTTCTCTCAATCAGAAAAGACTTAATTCACTGGATAGTTAATCCATGTACCAGTAGCTTGCGAAGAAGCTTCATGTGATTCACCTAGCCAAAGGTCATGCTAAACCCAAGATAAGATCTATTTGTTGACCATTTAATCATGATCTGGTAAGGTCATAAACAAGCAGAATCACATGAGTGTCACAAGATCTGCGCTCGCAGGCTGTTGAGTATTTTGTGATCATAAGGTATGTCCAAACCAAATCTTATGCGGCGAAATTTAGTTTCAACCTACAAAAATCCATTTTTTGAAGGATTTTCTGCTTGTCGGAATTTTGTAAACCTGTCCCCGTAGAAAACCTAAAGCAAATTCTTATATGCCCATTATGACATAAAGACCACATTGGTAATGGGAAATTGTTTTTAAGAAATAGGTGCGATATGGGCATAAGAGCAATTTACGATCTTACTAGTGAGTAAGTAGCCGGCCTCAGTGGCTCAGTCGGATGCGCGTCTGACTGGTGATCAGGAGGACGCGGGTTCGACTCCCGCCGGGGTCGGCAACATTCTTTCGTGGAGATTGATCATGAAATCTTTTCTACGGTCATTCTCTCTCTTCCGCTGATTCAAGAAGGGCAGTTGTCAGTTTCTGGCGAAAGAATGTGCACTGTACTGGTTAACCGCTTACGTATAAGCCTGCCCAGGAAAGTGTTGATAGGTAAACTGACCGGCTCAAAAATGACCTAAATAGTGTTGACTGGGCCGTAAAACTCCAAAACAAACAAAACAAACAAACAAACTAGTGAGTAAGTGGTATTTTATAGTTTTGAACAGTTAAAGGCGAAATATGATATAAGGGCCACATTTTTAGACTACCACCATGTAGTAAAAAGTATTTCTCAAGTATGAAAAGATCAAATTCACATGAATCGTGTATTTTCTGTTAAATTTAAACAAAATGTAGTTTGTAACATATACTTTCAAGACTTGATTAGTTCAAAGAAAGGGAGTAGACTATTTATGATATTTTGGTTAGAGTAAACGAATACATTACACAAACAAAATGGCAAATGGAGATAGGAGATAAAGTGGAAAAAGAGCATTAAAGACATTTCACGAGACAAAACTATGCGACTTTCAATACAAAATCAATAATAAAAATTTTGTAACACATTCATTTCTATTTAAAATTAATAAAATCAGGGTTGTAGTTACTGTAATGAACAACCAGAAAAAATCCATTATTTATTTCTTAGATGCCCAAAAGTAAGAACGTTTTAGACTGAACTTTAATCATGGTTGACCACAAATGTAAATCCAGAAATATCGCTAGAGGATCGTAAAATACTATTTTCACACGGTGGTAAAGCAGACGTGGTCAATTACATCTCTCTCTCTCTCTCTCTCTCTCTCTCTCTCTCTCTCTCTCTCTCTCTCTCTCTCTTAGAAGCCTCCGTGGTGCAGTGGTTACGCTACTCGCCTTGTAAACCAGGGATCGCAGGATCGATCCCGGGCTTCTCCAGACTTTCGGATGAGTCTTTAAACCGAGGTCCCGTCTCCGTATGACCTTAGCTGTTGGTGGGACGTAAAACTAAAACTCACTCACTCACTCTCTCTCTCTCTCTGTTTTAGCAAAATATTGTATATACGAAAACAAATTTGTTTCTATGAATAAAGTGCTTAGCGAGAGATACATTTCACTCATAAACAACAGGTTAGATAAATTCTTTAAGATTAAAGCCCCTCTCTCGCCCAGCCCAGTGGAATTCGTTTCACTGACCGCTCCAAGGCGGTTCTTCTGTCGCTGTTTATTTTTGTTATGGTTTGTCTTTGAGTGTTTGTATCACTTATTTCATTTTGTTTTGGATATCGAATTGGCCATTTTGTGGAAAAGTAACTGTCCTTTTGGCTTTCCGCTATTGATGTTTCCATTAGGGTCTGTTGTTTCATGTTTGTGTTTCTTTCCCCTTTGGTAACTCTGGTGGGAGCTGTGGGTAAATTGTGTCGATTCCTGATCATTGCCTACACTTCTATGTTCTACATATAACTACTTTTACCCAAACACTGATGATTCATGAGGCCTATTCCGACTTAATGTTTATGTTTGGTGTCAGGGTTCTGTTTTCCGTCGACTATCTGCCACACATATAGTGCAGTAGACTTGTACCATTAGCTATAAAAGGCACATCTTGTAGAAAATACATGTACATTGTTACTACAGTTTGTTTTCTGCTCTCCCATGAAAGAATTTTATTATTATTATTATTTTTTTTTTTTTTTTTTTATTATTTTTTTTTTCAAATTGATTATCATCGTCTATTAGCCAATACGATGTTACACCCGTATGACTTTGTGCATTCTTTCATATCTTAACAATATTTACTTTTCTGGTGAAAAATTGTGATAGTTTTCTCATTTATGCTTCAAACATGGCTGTTGGTGCTCGTTGGAACCCCGCAGTGAAGTGGTTCTATCGAGTACCCACGGCGTATGTCATGGAGCAGGAATGAGAAAAATATTGTATACCCAGTCAGACGCGCATCCGACTGAGGTACTGAGGCCGACGATTATCATACGAGATATTTTGGCCAGCAATAATCGAGTGTATGTAAACATAAAGTGCAGATATCTCCATGTCAACAGACATACAACGTCTAAACAACGTCGTGTCAACGTCAATGCAACATCACTGCGATGCATTGACGCTGACGCAGCAAATTGTATACCCAGTTACAAAATATTGTAACCCCCAGTTCTCTCTCTATAAAGTTGGGTTTAAAGGGGCGTTCATTGCACGGACCTGTTATCGTAATGAATCGTCTTATTATTAACATTGCTAGAGATACTCGCCTACCAGTCGAGAAAGACAGAAGACCAACTTCTATCGTACATGTTGTCTAAACTGAAAAGCACTCACACAACCTTTCAATAATTCCCTGTCCCCTTTTTGTACTTTCTCTCATCTACTTACTTCTAAAATATGTTCTAGAAAGGGTTGTCCTTTGGAAACAAGGAATACACCACAAAACTGTAAACTAGATCGCGCAGTCGATGGCACGCCATCGCAAATCCCCACGTTTTGACCGCTTCACGGGACCCTTGGGGGCTGGTCCAAAAATTAATGTGCTCTTGCAGAAGCCATTCATGTATGTAACTCACACACCAAATTTGGTTGAATTCCAATGAACGGTGTAGGAGGAGATAGCCGGACAGACGGACGGACGGACGAACGGACAGACGGAGGCGATAACAATATCCCCACTTTTCTTCGAAAAACGTGGGGATAAATATGGAGTGTACATGTTTTCTGGACCAGACTAGCTAGTTTTGCCCAATTAGGCCTCATCAGTGACCCTAAAAAATTTCAAAATTCACCACTGGAAGGGCAAGAAAATATAAACTACACTATGATGTTGGGCAGGGAGACATTTTACGACCTCCACACATTCCCAGACACCAGCTATAGTGACGTTAAATATGTTCTAGAAATGGTTATCCTTTGGAGTGAGTGAGTGTTTGAGTTTTACGTCCCACCAACAGCTAAGGCCATACGGAGACGGGACCTAGGTTTAAAGACTCATCCGAAAGTGAATATCCTTTGGAAGCAAGGAATGCACCACAAAACTGGAACATATGGAGTGTACATGTTTTCTGGGCCAGAATAGCTAGTTTCGGCCAATAAGGCCTCGTCAGTGACCCTCAAACCTTTTCAAAGCTTTCCAAAATGTCGGCACAAGAATTTCAGAGAAAATAAGTTCAGTTAATATGGCATTAGGATAACACATCCGTGGGATATAGTAAATTTCTCAAACCTTAAAAAAGGCATCTTTTTCTGATGAAGATTTGTGATATTTTTCCTATTTATACTCCAAACATAGGTTTTGGATGCTCGTTAGAACCGCCTCATTGAGGCGGTTCTAACGAGTACCCACAGCCTATGTCTTGGAGCAGAACTAAGGAAATTAATGTTATTCCCCGTAAACCCCAGTTTTCTTTATATAAAATGGGGTTTAGTGGGGTCTTAATTTCACGGACTTGTTCACGTGATGGGAAGTGGTTTTAGGTTCTAGCTTTACGTAATAACGCCAAATTAGGTCATTACCTGCCGTCCGTATTTTTTTATTTTATTTTTTTATTTTTTTTTTTTTTTTTGGTTTTGGTTTTACGGCCCTTTCAAGATTATTTCACCCGTATCGAGCGATCGTTAATCAGAGATGGGCGAAAACCAGAGTACCCGGAAAAAACCACCTTACCTTCCGTTGCAGAACTTGGCGTCTCACATATGACCCGAGCGAGACTCGAACCACAGCGGTGAGAGACCTAATGTTCAAGAGTCAGCACTCTTAACCACTAGGCCACGGAGGCCCGTTACCGTCGGTATGATCATTTTCCACATTAATCTGGTACTTTTGAGTAACAAGTTCCGGAGCCGATGCTACACGCTATGTCAATTTCGTTGTTGCATCGACTTTGCTGCGTCAGCGTCAATGCATCGTTGTTTAGACGTTGTATGTCTGTTGACTTGGACGTTGTTTAGACGTTGTATGTCTGTTGACATGGAGTTATCTGCACTTTACATTTATATACACTTGATTATTGCTGGCCAAAATATCTCGTATGATAATCATAGGCCTCAGTACCTCGGTCGGATGAACGTCTGACTGGTGATCAGAAAGGCGCGTGTTCGGTACCTGCCGGGTCGGCAACATTCTTTCGTGGAGATAGATCATGAAATATTTTCCACGGCCATTCTCTACCAATGGGCATCCGCTGATTCAAGAAGGGCAGTTGTCAGTGGCGAAAGAGTGTGCACTGTACTGGTTAACTGCTGATGCCTCGGTCACAAATTCGGCGTACCCCGGCCGAGCTATACTATACGTTGTGGTCGGCCGAGCAGTCCAAGCCGAGAAATGGGTGTCTGGCTCGGTTTTGGCAAAAAGTATGCCGTGTGGGGCCTAGAGAGACATCCGCCGGGAATCGGGCGGTGTCAGCCTAAGTTTTGCGGGGAAGCATCGGCGTATACGCCGGGCGGAAATAGGCCGGTGCACTGCAGGTTACCGACCGTATACCCGGCGATTGTTACTAGTCCCCGAGCATCGGTCGATGTTCCGCAGATGTCCGCCCAGTTCCCGGCCGCCGGACAAGGGACGGGTTTACCCCAGCCGGGAATTGTCCAGTTGTTCAGGGGTATATAAACTGCATCCTCTCCTGCCTATACAACAAATGGGTCAGCTCTGTTGGTGGATGAACATCCTTTTTCTTGACGTCGAGGAAAACTTTCGAAGAAAAGCGGAAAAAGATGCCTCTTATCCCACCACTGCACCTACCGTCACCCCAGGAAAGGATCCGGAGGTTACAGGAGTGGCTGCTTAGGGCTCGGCACCGTGCCAATGTGGTCTTTGCAACCTTGTGTACGGGAGAAGAACTGCTACCGCTGATGGTGGATGAAGCAATGGATCGTGTACCGTCCTTTGCATGGGCAGTTATCAAACGTTTATGTACAATGCTCCCTACTGGTCTGCTAGAAACTGGCACCCATCGGAGATCGGACCCTTATATAGTCGAGCGTCAATCAGCGATCGAGCGGCGCCAGTCGAAACCGGGATTCGTCCAGCGGATTCCGCTTGATCATTTGTCGGGCCTCGGCCGATTACTGCCCGATTATCTGATTGGTCGGGGTCCGCTTTACGACTACCGGATGCCAGCCGATGCCATCGACATCGACGTCGGTACGAGCTCTGCTCGACTTTTATCGATGTGCCACCGACCTAGAAGTCGGTGAGTTTTCGGGGAGAATTTTAACTACGAGTTAAAATTTAACCGGGCCCCTCCCGACCACCACCCCAACATCCGGCAGGACGCCGACCGGACTCCAGCCCAATCTCACCCCATCGCAGTCCCCGAGTAGTCGGGCGGGGATCGAATAGTGATTTGTGACCGTGGCTTTACGTATAAGCCTGCCCAGGAAAAGTGTGGACAGGTAAACTGACCGGCTCAAAAATGACATAAAATAGTGTTGACTGGGCCGTTAGTCCAATACAAAACTAAACTGAGGTAGGGGTCTTTAACTTTAATGGAAGACACCCAGTCAGCGTAGAATGTCGGTCAAGCGTCGGCTCGACGATATATACATAGAATATTTATTTTCCGTCTTATACCGTTAACAAATAACATTAGCCCTGTATGGCTTTTACTTCTACAAAAACAGTGTAGAAGAAAAACAATCTTTTTGGTGCTG